>CM047746.1:14004399-14169399 GCA_026225825.1 Pistacia integerrima
ACGTTCATAGTCTCCGTTATGCTGCCTTACACCATAAATTTCTTTCAAAATGTTGGCCGCCCTCGAAGCTGGGAAATATTTCTCCAAAAACAATCTCTTCATCTCGTTCCATGTGGTTATAGTCCCGAAGGGTAAATAATAGAGCCAATCCTTAGCTGCATCCTTCAAAGAAAACGGAAAGGCTCTTAATTTAATTTGCTCCTCCGTCACCCCCGTAGGTTTCATACTCGTGCAAACCACATGAAGTTCCTTTAAATGCTTGTGAGGATCTTCACCTGCAAGGCCATGAAAAGTGGGCAAGAGATGTATTAGTCTAGATTTCAATTCAAAAGTAGTAGCAGCATCTAAAATAGGAAACGTTATGCATAAAGGTGTTTGATTCAAATCAGGGGCACAAGCTCTTTCAAAGTTCAATTTCCAGCCATGACGTCCTCCTCTTCTAAATCAGAATTGCTAGCAAATTGGGAATCAAAAACCAAATTGCTTTCCTCAGAATTTGTCCGAGCTTCCCTCCTTAACCTACGCAAAGTGCTCTCTAATTCTGGGTCGAATGTTAAATCACCAAGATGAGAGGACCTGGTCATACAACAAAAAACCTCATAAAAGAAATAGGAAAAATAAATGACAAATAATGAAAACTAACTAAAAAATAAATTAAATATATTGAATTAAATTTTTTTTTTTTTTTTTTAATGACCAAAAACAGAAAAGGGCCAAAAACCCTATCAAACGTTGTCTTTTGGCCTCGAGAGGGTAGGGCTAGTGAATCCTAAATGGATTGACTAGTCTTGCTTAGAATTTTGTTTTCTTCGAAACGGGTACTCGCACCACTCCTAATTCCACCAAAAATCCTGCCGTGAACAGTACTGGCAAAAATTTTGTTTTTCTAAAAAATAACAACAACGAAATCAGAATCACAAGAACAAAAAAAAAAAAAAAAAAACTAGAATCACTCCCCAGCAACGGTGCCAAAATCTGGTGTGTTGTCGTAAGCACCCAGAATTAAAACCTAAAAACACATGTAGTAGTGAGAGTCAGGATCATTCCCACGGAAAGTGTCTAGCTGAATTTAATGTCACGTGAACAAGGTTGGGGGGGTTTTGAGTTAAACAGAAACAATTTCAGGAAAACAACAATTCAAATTAATCAATCAATCAAAATAACAGACCTTGGTCTAAGTCAAGATCCACCATCGTAATCTTACAACTGATCATCGATGCAAAAATAAATCAATTCATACTTTGAATATTCACCGTTGGAACTATTTTCCTATTAGTTGTAATTAATTAAGAAACAAGCGATCTAATTAACCTTACTACTAAACAACCCTAGACAAGCACTAAAGATTTAATCTAGTGGCACCCTTAAGACCTAGAGAGATCGATGAAGCTAAACAACACAAACTCAAGCAGTTGCATTTAATTTAGTCGAGTGTTCTTCTTAAGAATTACTAATTCCTGACGCAGCAAATTATTAACCCTAATTGCTTCACAAGTTAGAAGAATCAAACAATTATGGATTTGATATCTAACTTAGCAGTAGATGGAAACAATTAATAAACTAGTAGGCTCCTAGTAATTAAACGTAACAATCATGAAAATATGCATGGAAGAACATTCAATACTCAAACATAAATTGAACACTTAAAGAAAAAAAACCAGATTGATCTCACAGTTTATTGATTCCGAGGTCTTGTTTCCTTCAACCAAGTTATAAAAATTAGCCACTCATGGCCATCACGAAAATTCCAAGGAAAAACGAAAATCCACCAGAGAGAGAAGAGAGAGGCGTGTGTGATATGTGTTATCCCTAATCTGATCTCCCTCTCTCAATATCCAATTCGAATTTTAATTCTACTAAATCTAAATCTCCTAAAAATATTCTAAAATCCCAAAATAACCTTTATCCTAATCTGATTCTAATTAATTGAAAATAAAATAAAGTCCTAAAATAAAATAGGAAAGTGGTGTGTCCAGCTGTAACTTGCGTAATTGACTTGCATGATAGGGCAGAATATTCCAGAACGTCGGCAGTACAGGTGTGTCAACTTCAAGCTCGATTACAACCTTGATACAGCGAGTATCTCTCCAAACTCAAAACATGAAAGTTGTATATCTCTTTCTTAGCGTTCCACAGCATTTTGAGTCATCTAAATCGGAGCTTGGATGAGAGAGTTATGCCCAGATTACGAAACAATGTCGAAACTGTCTGAATTCACTTTATTAGTTCCGTTTTGCAATTAACGCCTCCATTTACATCCTAAATCAAAATAGAATAATAATGAGTATGTTTAGGCAGCAAATAAGTATAAAAGACTAGACATTAAAGGAAAGAAAGGGGGGTGGGGGGTAAATAAGAAAATTTGCATTCTCATCACCGCTACTAAAAACCTCTTAAAAACGGTACGATGGTTTACCGTCATAACCGCTACCATGAAACTCCCAAGTAGATGGAAATGGTTATTAGTATATTAACTTAATTGGGAAAATGATTTTCTTAGAATGTTTAAATTTACAACTCAACTCATATAGTTCATTATTCACCATTAAGCTTAAGCCACTTTTTCATTCAGGTTCATATGTATATGAAGGATTTTATCACTTTAAATCTTTATAAATTGAAATTCCATTCTATTTGTTACCAAAATTTGCTCCAACACTGACTTTATTCTTCGATTCTCGTTCAAGCTTTGCAATTTCTTAGCAGCAAAGTGGCTTAATCTCAAGGAATCACCAGCTGAGTAAGAAATCTCTCTCTACTCTCCCTTATATATACTAAGTTGTCTATTTATAGGCAGCATTCTTATATTTCTAGCCAAAAATAAAACAATATAGAGGTAGACGTGAAAAAAAAAATAAAAGGCACTAACTTGATAACATTATTGAAGATGAAAAGGGGGGTTGGGTAAATAAGAAAATTTGCATTCTCATCACCGCTACTAAAAACCTCTTAAAAACGGTACGATGGTTTACCGTCATAACCGCTACCATGAAACTCCCAAGTAGATGGAAATGGTTATTAGTATATTAACTTAATTGGGAAAATGATTTTCTTAGAATGTTTAAATTTACAACTCAACTCATATAGTTCATTATTCACCATTAAGCTTAAGCCACTTTTTCATTCAGGTTCATATGTATATGAAGGATTTTATCACTTTAAATCTTTATAAATTGAAATTCCATTCTATTTGTTACCAAAATTTGCTCCAACACTGACTTTATTCTTCGATTCTCGTTCAAGCTTTGCAATTTCTTAGCAGAAAAGTGGCTTAATCTCAAGGAATCACCAGCTGAGTAAGAAATCTCTCTCTACTCTCCCTTATATATACTAAGTTGTCTATTTATAGGCAGCATTCTTATATTTCTAGCCAAAAATAAAACAATATAGAGGTAGACGTGAAAAAAAAAATAAAAGGCACTAACTTGATAACATTATTGAAGATGAAAAAGAATTTAAAAACTTCTGGCGGGTCTCTCTCACAGTCCCTTTGATGTAGCATTTCCAATGAAAGGATATGAATGAGTCACACACTTGCATCTTGGTAAATCTACAGAAATGTTAGAAATCTATAGACAGATCTCAACATTAATATTAAACATACGTCATTCCCGAAATATATAATATGATACTTGTAAATAATTTTAAAATTATGAGGTTTTATTCACTAAAAATATAATTTCAAAATTTTAGTAATTGGTCAACGATGTGTTTCAGTAAAAATATGAACAGATCATACTTGCATATATATCTTGGCAAAGCTAATTGAACATCTCTTAGATATATTTTAACATTAAGCATATGTGACATCTCAAATATATCTTATTTTAACTTATAAAATATATTTTGTTATAATTAACATTCGACTTTACGAATTACAACTGTGATGTGTAATGTTATAAAAATGCATTTTTCTTGTTATACTAATATGGTTTTGAATCTTCTAGTGTGTTCGTATATGTGAAAATTCTCAAATGTAGACATTCTGATTTTTCTTAAAATTCAGATTCCATTTCTGATGATGAGAACATACTGAATGCAAAAAATTCAGTCGATTGTATCACATCAAGAACATAGAAACTTGTCTTTTTAATATATTCATGTTGTAAAAAGGAACGTGTAAATTTTTACAAGAATCAA
Source organism: Pistacia integerrima (assembly GCA_026225825.1). Lineage (NCBI taxonomy): Eukaryota > Viridiplantae > Streptophyta > Magnoliopsida > Sapindales > Anacardiaceae > Pistacia > Pistacia integerrima. The sequence continues at coordinate 14,008,540 of CM047746.1, forward strand.
GGTATTTAGATCAGAGAATATAGATATACATGACTTATGGATTATATAGTTGTTAATTTGATGAAATATGATTGTTGAAGAAACGAAAATTCGGAGAAAGATGAGAAGCTTTATATAGATGTACGAGACCATGGAATGTTCCTGGTTGAGCTCATCACCGGACAGAATGCTGAGTGGTTTGCTCAAGAGAACGAGGGGCAATCTTTGGTTGATTGGGTAAGATGATATCATATTTACGCAATTCAGAAAAATCAGTTAGGTATATTCAGATTAACTAGGTGAATTACCAAGTAATTTTGATGGTGAGGAATGTCCAAAATTGGAAAATATAATTAGGCAGAGATTTAAACAAGTTTAATTTAACTATAATTGAATTATAAGGGGGTTAATCGGTATTGATTTTCAAATGTTTATAGAAAATGAATTCAGAAATTAGAAAAATGAAACTACTTTTGTACATTCTGTTTATATATTATAAGATCAAATTAAAATTAATTGGAAAAAAATGAAAAAAAAATCAAATAACTCTTTTTTTTAAAGAAATAACTTAAAATAATGAAAACAATTCAAAATTACTTTCTCATTTCCTTTACAGAATTTATTAAAATTTTCTTATATTTTCTGTATATATGTTTTTTTTATAAAAGTTATAATCCAATTTGTGTTCATTAATTTTTTTTTTTTTTTTTAATTTTTTTTACTAATTGCGTAATAGTGTAATACAAACTTTGATACAAATTGGCGTGAAAAAAATTCAGCTCAATAGTTATAAGTTGTAATGCTTTCTTTCTAGCTAGTATACACATAAATTAATCACTAAAACTCATTAACAATATATATAAGAAAATACACATATACATACGAGTAATAAAGTATGGGCCCATATTTAATTTTTCTTTATATACAAATATTTACAAAATATTCTAAAAAATAGCAACTTGACAGTGTAGCCCAACCCTTCCACTGCGTGACATTCCGAGCAGCCGCAACTTACCTATTACCTGCAAAACATTAAAAACAACGGAGTGAGCACTAATGGCTCAATAAGTAAACTTGCTATGCTACCCTTCTCTCTCCGTTGCTTAAATCCTGAATTTTCTTTCCTTACAACTCATTTCCTGAGTATTCTCTATTCTTTCTCTGTTCTTCTCTCTGTTCTTTCTCTGTTCTTCTCTCTGTTCTTTCTCTGTTCTTTCTCTGTTCTTCTCTCTGTTCTTTCTCTGTTCTTTCTCTGTTCTTCTCTCTGTTCTTTCTCTGTTTCGCTCTCTGTTTTCTAATTTTTTTTTTCACTACCCATGATAATGAGTATGGTATTATGCATATTCATGATGCAAATGCACAAATGCATAAATTATGCATTTTCTTTTCTATTTTTCTTATTCTGTTTCTGTTTCTTTTTCTTTATTTCTTTTCTAGTCTTTCTTTCTTTTCTATTATTTCTTTCTATTCTTTCTTTCTTTCTTTCTATTCTTGCCGATCGGACTCGGTTGAGGCATGGATTTGGAGCCTTGGCCGTGTGAGTGAATTCTCTAATTCTGGGTACAGTCCTCATCCACATACACTTCTAACGGACTGTACAATTCTTCTTTCTGAATTCTGAGGCCGCTCACTAAAGGCGGCGTGCACGTGGGACTATGTCACTCACGGCTCCGCATTGCAACAACCTTCTCTTCTTTTTCTCTTTTTTTTTACACTTCTTTAAGAAAAATTCAGATTTGAATATCCTTTAATATCTTTAATATTCTCGCTTCTTTCTATTTTCTCTTTAACATATTTGAGGGCTTTTTCATGCTCTTATGAATATGTATGCATATTGATGGTTTCATGCTTATAATTCTTTCTACATTCACATATTTAAATGCAATTATGCATTATGGAATGCAAACATGTCATTCTCTACCATCTACAAACTCATCCCAAAGTAACACATAATCATTCTCATACATGCACTTCTATCTCTATTGTAGGCCACCAAAAATTGGAATAAACTCCTCCATAATTAACACCAAATCTGCCCAAAATACACATTTCAAAATTTTCACTTTAATTCTTCCAAATCTCATCCAAACATTCATCAAATAACAACTACACCAACACAACTTCTCATGGATAGGTTCTAATCATTATTCAACACCAAATCCATCAACAATTTTACATATAACACATATATATGCATAAAGAAAGTTCTCTACACAACATAACTTAAATCATACTTAGGGCATAATTTACTTACCTTGTGCTTGAGTAATTCCACTAGAATTTCTCTTTCTTTGGTAGACTTGTTCTTTCTCTAAAACCCTAAGCATAAACACTATAAGAATTCAACACTTTAAAAATTAATCTCACATCTATTGCAAGAATTCTTACCTTTGGGTGCTTAGGATCAAATCTCTACCAAAATCCAACCAAAAGCCCTCTAAAATCCCTTAAAAAATTTGATGAAGAGATGAGAGAAATTGAGAGTGAAGTGGCGTGAGAAGGAGTAGAGAATGATAGGGTCTTTTTGCTTGAACTCTTAATATCTCATATTAATATGCATACTTTCCCATTTTGCCCTTGCACTTTCTTTAAAATTTCATCTGTGTCCCTTAGTTAATTACCATAATGCCCTCATTTTTAATACATTCTTTATAAAATTTTACCTCTTTTCACTCCCCACTTTTCCAACTAATTTTGAGTGAAAATATCATTTTACCCTTAATGCAAGTTTAAGGCATTTCTTCACATTTTCTCAAAATAACTTTAGCAAAAAAAAAAAAAAAAAATCAATTAAAGGTATAAGAGCATAAATTAAATTACGTACCTCCATGTGGGCGTTACATAAGTATATTGTGTGTGATTCTGGTAATAGAATCATTTTTTAGTATAGTCATAGTTATTACACAAAGAACAAGTATGGGTAAGAGTAAATGATGTAGCAATAAAACCGATGCTAAATAACTCAGTTTGTATTCATAATTTGTATATATTCATAGTTTGTATATATATATATATATATATATATATATATATATATATATATATATATATATATATATATATATATAAAATCTTAATGTACCTAGTTTATATATGAAATCAGAAATCATTCAACGTTACAAAAATATACTAGATTTTATTAATCGACATCTTCATGGGGTTTATATAAGTTTATCATGTTGATTAAATTAATGATCATGGATAAAAGGGGAATAAATTAATTGTGTAGAGATATTATTTCTCTTAAATATATATACTGAAGTTTATTGATGATATCTCCTTTCTCCTTTCTTTGAAACACAGGCAGTACCACTTATAAAAGATGGAAATCTAGAGCAAGTGAAGGATCCCAGATTGATGGATGCTAATAGTGATAACAAGATTATTCACTATATGGCAAAGGCTGCCTTGCTCTGTCTCAAATTTTATGATTCACCTCATCCCTGACCTTCAATAAGTAAGGTAAGATCAATTTAAAGAGAGTCATTTTTTATATATACAGGCACAATGACCGAACCAGGAAATTACATATATAATGGCTAAAGTGTAAAACTTAATGAATGAGAAGACCAAAATATAAAAACTGTATTTAGGAAATTGCATTAAAAATGTCAGATTCGTATATACATATGTTACTAGTTGAATTACTAATTCATTGCTCGTCTCAAGAACACAATGCTTACTATGATTTGTGCAGGTTTTAGCAGTGGTTCGAGGTGATCGACTTGCCATCAGCAAGTGCTCTCAATAGAAAAGCACTGCTTGAATTCATGGACTGAGACAAGAAGATAAGAAAAGGAAAGAAAGAAATTAAATAGCTTTTTTCACCATAAACAATCAGTACCACTGAATCAAATGAGCTCCCTTCACTGTCTTGTTATATGGAAAACAATTGCTCGTTATAAGTGGGATATTGTTAATTTCCTATATTTATGCAAACTATTTCCCAAGTTTACAGAAGTCTCAACAGTTTGTGTGTGCATGTATATTTCGTGAGTAAACAAACCAGGTAGCAATTCCAGGCGGGATTTAAGCATCTACAACTCAAATCAAATGGACAACACAAAATCATTTTAAAATGACAAAAGGAAGTTATTTGTAACAAGGGAATCCGAATCACTAAATTACCAGGACTCAAGGGCCCGAGCCCTCGGTTTCTTTCTTTCTTTTTTTCAGGAATTTCCCAAGTCTAAAGACTATACTAGTGTTCCCCTTGTAACAAATTCTCTCATTCACACCACTATTTCAGGAACCAAAACTTCACTTCTGCTTGAAAAAGCAGTATGAAAGATAAAAAGACTATGACAAATCATATATAAATTTGAGAATTTGTTGCAACAGTTTTGCCCCTCAATCTGCATGACAGAGAGAAGAAACCAAAAGCAACAGTGCCATCCTAAAACTTCTTTTGTTTGTATATATTGACCAACAAAACGTTGTAACAGAGACCCAGTTCTAAATTTCTCTAAGGAAAGCCTAACAACAGTCAGCAGAGCACCAAAGATGACATCCAAGCTTTTGACATTGGTGACAATTGTATTACATATTTCATCCTTTCAAACTCAACTACCATTGCAGAATCATCCATCCGTTTCACACATTTCTTTGCTGCATATGCTTTAATATTCGCAATACTGTATTATTTAAGATTGATGGTTTTTTTAACTGGAGAATACTAAGGAAGGAGAGTTGAGAGAAGGTTATTGCTAATTGCATAAAAAAAGCTTCGGTTGTATTACATCAAGCAGCCAATTTAAAAGCCAAAATGCCACTGTTACAACCACTCTTAGCAGGATATTTTTACACAAATTCAAACTTAACCATATACAATTACCTAATACAAGTACATTACACTTAAACCAAGCCATAACAGGCGGCTGTATACACCGAAAAACATCACCTTACAATTCAAAATTCTAACAGCTCCAGCATTCAAATTCAGCCCAGCACACTTCAAATTTGGCTCCAAAAACCTGCAGACAGCAGCCAATCTTCATATTTTCAGTAAAACATCACTGCCATCAACACTCCTCCTTGATGTTTTGCTGGAAACGCCAAGTTTCAGCCTAAGTTCTTCAAATTTGGACTTGCTTAGAGCCTTAGTCATGATATCAGCAACTTGGTCCTCTCCTCTGCAGTGAACTAAGTTAACTTCTCCAATCAGTTCAGCCTCCGTTACAGCATGATATTTGATCTTAATGTGTTTAGTTCGACCATGAAGGATAGGGTTCTTTGCTATTGCAACAGCTGACATGTTGTGACAATAGATTGCAGTAGGATCACTTTGGTTTACCCTCAAATCACACAAAATTTTCTCAACCAAATGGCCTGGTTTACAGTAGCAACGGCAGAAATATATTCTGCCTCAGTAGTAGATTGGGCTACTCTCTCTTGCTTCTTGGAAAGCCAGCTGAAAGCACCATAATTCACAAAGAAAACATACCCTGAAGTGCTCCTCATACCATCAACTAAGCCAGCCCAATCACTATTTGAATAACCAATCAAACTGAATTTTTCAGCCCTCCTGAACCAGATTCCCAACTCAGCAGTGCCCTTTACATACCTTAACACTCTCTTAGCAGCCTTGTAATGAACTTCATTAGGCTTATGAATCTAGACAGTAGGCTAGCAGAATACATCAGATCAGGCCTAGTTGCTGTTAAGTACAACAGGCAGCCTATCAAGCTTCTGTATACGGCTTCATCAACCAATCCACTGCATCTTCTTTGCTTACTTTCTGACTTGGAATCAGGGGAATGTCAACTGGTTTGCAATTCTCCATGCCAAATTTTTTCACCGCCTGAATTGCATACTTCCTTTGACACACAAAAATGCCACCTGAGCTTTGTTGTATCTCCATACCAAGGAAGTAGCTCATCTCTCCCAAGCCAGTCATGTCAAACTCCTTCTACATTGCTTCTTTAAATTCCATCAGTTGATTGTGGTTGCTTCCAGTGACCAAGAGGTCATCAACATAAAGGGAAACAATCATGAATTCACCATTTTGTTCCCTTACATAGAGAGTGTGCTCGTTTGGACTCCTAGCATAACCCAAGCTGCATAAGTGGTCATTAATTCTACTGTACCAGGCTCTAGAGGCCTGTTTTAGACCATACAAGACCTTCTTTAACAAATAAACCTTTTCTTCTTTACCCTTGACTTCATATCCCTCTGGTTGCTCAATGTAAATTTCCTCATCAAGCCATCCATTGAGAAAGGCAGATTTCACATCAAGTTGGAAGATTTTCCACTTGAATTGTGCTGCCAATGCAAGAAGAAGTCGAATGGTGTCATGTCTTGCTATAGGGGCAAAAGTTTCTGAAAAATCTACCCCAAATTGCTGTGCAAAGCCCTTCAGAACAAGCCTTGCTTTATACTTGTTTACAGACCCATTAGGGTTCAATTTCCTCTTAAAAATCCACTTGACATGAATTGCTTTCCTGCCTATAGGCCTATCAACCAGCTTCCAAGTTCCATTCCTTTCTATTGAGGAAAACTCCTCCTTCATTGCAGCTCTCCAAGCTTCGGATTTGACAGCCTCATTGTAGCTTGTTAGTTCTAACTCAGGCACATTGCACCTCTCATAAATTTCAAATAATGGCCTTGTACCCCTGATTGGAGCTTCATCAATTTCGTTTGAATTCAGCTCTTCATTCTGGTTTCTAGAACTTTTATCTTGCTGGAGACTTGACTTGACTTCAAGTTGGTTGCTTTCCCAATTCCAAACAGCATGCTCATCCACTTTAACATCTCGGCTAACCACAATCTTCTTACTTGTTGGATTATAAATCCTATAAGCCTTTGATTGACTCTTGTACCTAATCAAAATGCCCACTTCAGCCTTCTCATCTAACTTGCTCCATTTGTTGGCTAGCACATAGACATAGAATACACTTCTAAGCAATCTCAAGTGATCAACTTTCTACTTGACACCATAGCAGGCCTCATACGATGTCTTGTCCTCAAGTGCCTTCGTTGGGAATCTAGTTAGGAGATATATTCCAGCATTGATAGCCTCAGCCCAAAAAGTTTTGGGCAGGTTTTTCTCAGCCATCATGCACCTAGCCATCTTCATCACTATCCTGTTTCTCTCACTAACTCCATCTTACTGTGGAGTGTATGGACTACTAAATTCATGTTTTACTCTAGCTCCCCTACAAACTTTTTCAATCTCATTTGAGGTATACTTAGCTCTATTATCATTCCTCACTGAATTTAGTGTCAAATCTGATTGATTTTCAACTAGCAACTTAAACCTCTTGAATACAACAGCGACCTCACTCTTTTGGTTCAAGAAATACACCTAAGCCATCTTGGAAAAATCGTCTATAAAGAGAATAAAGTATCTGCTCCCATTCAAGGAAGCATGCTGAATTGGACCACACACATCAGTGTGTACAAGCTGTAGTTTTTCACTTGCTCTCCATACTTTGTTTGCTGGAAATGGAGGCCTACTTAGCTTCCCAATGTGACAGATATTACACAAGCCTTCTCCTTGGTCTATTTCGAGCATGTCTTTGGCAAGATTCTTAAGCCTAAGTTCCTTAAAAGCATGGTAGTGAAAGTGTCCAAACCTCCTATGCCACAACTCTGAATCATCTATGTTAGTTGAATGGTTTTGAAAAATAGTCTTCCCCCACTCTACCGAGAAACTTTTTCCTTGCATGTCAACTCTTATTAACTCACTCCTATCACATTCTATAATGACACATGCTGAGTTTTTAAAATGTAGAGAGTAATTCCTCTCTAGCATTTGTCCTACGCTAAGTAGGCTTTGACTGATTTCAAGAACAAATAAAACATCAAATATATATTTGGTACCTGACTTGGCTTCAACAGCAACGTCTCCCTTGCCTTTCACCTCCAGCAGCTCACCATTTCCCACCTTCACTTTGAATTGATAACTCTGATCCAAGTTCACAAAATGACCAAGGTTTGGAGTCATATGGTTGGTGCAGCCACTGTCAATCAACCACACATCAGGGCTACTGGCAATCATGCAACTTGAAACTACAAAAAGCTGCTCTGTTTCTTAAGTCTATTGTGTGTTTTCCACTGCTTGTGCTTGCTGGTCCTGTTGGTTCCCCTTGTTCTTACATACTCTCTCAATGTGCCCAAATTGCTTGCAAGACCTGCATTGTATGCTAGGCCTAAACCAGCACCTGTTTTCGGAATGATTTTTCTTCTTACAATGTGAACATGGAGGGAAGGTTCTTATTCCGACATGTTTCCCTCCTTGGTTGTTGGTTTTCTTCTTTTCCTTCTTCTCTCCAGTATACCTTTTGTTTCCTCCTTGGAAAACTCTTCCTTTTTGGCTTGCTATCATGGCTCCTTCACTTGAGTCTTCCTGCCTCAGCAACCTCTTTTGCTCTTATGCTTGAAGAGAATGCACAAGTTCTGCTAAGCTAATCTGGGACAGGTCCTTGGAGTCTTCAAGTGAAGAGATCTTTGCCTCAAATCTCTCAGGTAAACTAACCAAAACCTGTTTTACTATCCTTTTGTCACTCAACTCTTCACCAAGTAGCTTAATCTTATTCACCACATTCATTAGTCTATCAACATACTCCTTGAACATTTTCAGTTTCTTGCATTTTGAGCATTTCAAACTCTCTTCTCATATTTAAGATCTGCATGTTTCTAGTTTGGTTACTTCCTCCACACTCCTCATTGAGCTTATCCCAAGCTTCTTTAGGAGTATCACATGCCATAATCATGGAGAAAACTTGATCGGTTATTGCTGAATGGATGCAAGACAATGCTCTTGGAGCCTTGGCTAACTCTTCTTCATGAATCCTTATCTGATTCAGTGTTGGGTTTGCTCCAAGCTGTGGGACTTGTTTCTCTTCCTCCACATATTTCTATAAGGTATGGCCTCTCAAATAAGTCTTCATTTTGACAGCCCAAACATGGAACTGCTCACCATTGAAGATGGGTGGAGAAAGAGGAGTTGGGTTTGTTGCCATGAAGAATCTTAATGGAGTTGCGGTGAGTTATGGTGTTGTGTTTTTGGCCCGGAGAATCACAGCAGCTCTGATACAAAATGATGGTTTTTTTTAACTGGAGAATACTAAGGAAAGAGAGTTGAGAGAAGGTTATTGCTAATTGCATACAAAAAGCTTCAGTTGTATTACATCAAGCAGCCAATTTAAAAGCCAAAATGCCACTGTTACAACCTCTCTTAGCAGGACATTTTTACACAAATTCAAACTTAACCATATACAATTACCAAATACAAGTACATTACACTTAAACCAAGCCATAACAGCCAGCTGTATACACCTAAAAACATCACCTTACAATTCAAAATTCTAACAGCTCCAGCATTCAAATTCAACCCAGCACACTTCAAATTTGGCTCCAAAAACTTGCAGACAGCAGCCAATCTTCATGTTTTCAGTAAAACATCACTGCCATCAACAAAGATCTAATGGTGTTTACCTTGTCAACTTTACGTGTTACACACCAGGAGATCACTTGTGAACACCGATCTCCAATTTCGTTGAATATTTAGAAGTAACATCTTTAATCGAGAGAGCTCGATTTTCAAGAGAAAGTTCTTGAAAGAGCCGGCATTGGTGATGAAGTCGGCATGCCTAATGCTTTGCATGAGATACCACCTGATAGTGACTTTGAAGTTGTCTCGAGAAGAAACTGAAGAATTTCTCTTCACAGTTGTGAAAGATCTTTCCAAACATAAAATAAATCTGACGATATTCTGGTCTGGTGTCAAATTGTAGCCTTTTCTGTACTACTCCTTCCATTTCCGACATGATCATAAACAAGTTTGGAATCCGAAGCAACATAAAGAGCTTCAGCCAAAGTGGGATAGGTTGCAGCGCTGGAATGCTGTCGATAATCCTGGTAAAAGATCTTCTTAAAGTTCAGCATTGAAGCTGTAACTCCCAAGTGGTTATAGGGGTTGTACTAAGCCCATGCTTATCGCCAACACTATACTCCGTATGGGAGGAGCAGCTATTTTGTTATCAAACAGGCACAAACACAAGCACATAGCCAAGTACAAGCTCCAGCACCTCATCTGAACCCACATGGGATCTGATGACCAATCGTACTTGTCTGTCATCCAACAACAAGATGAAGATGGGGAAGTAGGAGTATCATTATCACCATCGCTAGCACCTGTTGCAGGCAAGGCATTAGGGACCAATATATTACAGTTAGGTCCGTTTATATTACCATACTCCGAGCAGCTTCAATTTGGGTGGTCAGGGATTCGCCGGAAAATTTGGTCTGTACCTGGAAAAAAGGAACTTCATGTGCCAAATTTTGGAAAAGCTTTTGAGCACTTTTGCATACATGCTAGCAGGAGGACTATAATTCAAGCTGTGGAGAATAATCTGAGGCTGCAGAAGGAAGATGGAGAAGCTTCAAGGATGACACTTCATCTTCTACAGTTTGGTATGAGCTTTGCTATCTGGAGGTGAAAGGAAAGATGAAGAAGGGAGACCGGGTTTGGCCAATTGCATTCGGAAGTGGCTTTAAGACTAACAGTGCTGTATGGAAATGTATTTCAGATCTTAATCCTGATGTAAGAAATGCATGATCAGATAGAATCCTTTTCTACCCTGTAAACATTTCAAATATTCTCTAAGGCTCTGACGTTGAAAATCATTCTTGAACTTACAAGGATCCTTCTGTATATACCCAATAATATTCACCTAATGTTAGAATCTATCTCAAGATTGCTATTATGCTAACAATAAATTGAAGTAAGAATAAAGATAGGTTGACAAACACTTCTCACAACTTGTTCTCACAAACGCTAACGTGACAGCTCGTAATTGATCAGTTCGTATTTAGTCAAGTGAAACCTATTGCGAGCTGATCAATTACAAACTGTCACGTTGCGTTTGTAAGATAAAATTAGTAAGAAAAGTTTGTGAGTATAGTATTGTTGTTAAAGTAATCTTGACCTTGAGAAAAGATGTAGGTAAAGTATCCCAACATCTAACTTCAGATCTTCATGGTAAATAGTTTAGAGCACAAATTTAGAACAATCTAATCCTGCCCAAATCCTAATCTTTCATGTAAATCTTAATTTCTTCAATGCCAAAGATGTAACGGCTTGCACAGTGAGATTTACGAATTCAAAAGTACCAGCAGGAGATGCCAGATACTTTGGGCAGCCATTTTATTCTCAATAAATCACAAGCTAAATATCATGGCTGAAATTTCAAAAGATGCTATAGAAGTGTTTGAACTCTGCTATTTGCACAAAATAATGTTCATGCAAAGCATTTTTAGGCTCACACGAGATAATTCACCTCTTAAAATCTGACACGACCATCAATAACTTTAAATACAGAAGAAATCACATCAAGTATAAGTTGCAGCAGTAAACAATTGTGAAGAAACAGCATTCAATTAACTAGACTATCGTCCTCCAAATGAAATTTTGCCACATTCACTTCAAGGGGAAAAGCTAAAATTCCACGTCACTACTTGCTTCCTTCCAAAGAAGAGTGGTGCTCTTCTATCACAATATTCTCTCTCCTGTCAATCGTCCCTTCCAATGCAATTTGCCAAACCAATTTGGCTGCAATTGCAGTTTCTGAAGTATACAGGCATTGTTGGCATACAAAATTGATATAAAAAATTTCAGAAAATAATAATGGATCATTCATAGGCAGATGAACTGTCGATCTCTTAACAGTCAAATCAATCAACAGCTTCAGTAGTTCTAAGAAAATGAGATCCCAACAAAAGCTATCAAGACAACTGATTACATGAAATGGTTAGGAGAGCTTTTTATTTTTATTATTATTATTATTATTTCATTTAATCTAGTGTAGATACAACAATGCTAAGAATTTACATCAGCCAATCCTTAGTGGCTCGTTGGACAAATTAGGTTTAACCAAAACCTGGCTAAAACTTACTAATTCTAATATACAAGCAGTAGAATGCACTAAAGTATATATTACTCACCAGCCCCAGACCCAATGAGCAATTTCATAGCATGAAGGGGAACGAAATTAATTTCTCTACCTGGAACTCCTCTAATATAAACTTGTTCATCCTCTAGGGGACCTCGATGATTTTGACATCACATGCTGCTTCAACAATAAGTCAGCAATAACTTGTCGTCCAAATAAGTGTGAGTTTTTGAGAATCATGTTTCTTGTAGATGAATCAACAACAAAACCTTGACCTGATATCCAATCTAGTAATTGAAGGAGCAATTCTTTCTTTTCAGGTTCCGCAATATAGCATGATATGGCCATGTGAAATAATCCCTGAGAATAAAAGAGTAGAAAAAAATTTAAAGAATATGTAACATCTTAAAAGGTCAACTGCAGAACGTTGAGAACATGCATAAGTGCGTGTATATTCTAGTGTACAACTGCTTCTGACCATAAATGCATATGCTTGTGTCCACAGGAAAATGGGAGACGGCCATGCAAAAGACCAAGTAAAGTCACATTGAGTAGATGAAAGACAATTTTAACTAAGTTGTGAATCAAGTAGAATGTGCACTTAATAAAGCAATAGGGAACACCACAGGAATAAGACATTTAATTGATCAATAAAAGGCTTATTGAAATCTATTTGTACATAAATCCACCTAAGATTCTCTAAATGGCTGTTTTTTTACAGATTACTTGAGATTGGATAAACAAACAGCATAAAGCAATCAGTCAGACACATTGAGAACAACAATCTCCATAGTGCATCCAGTTACAATGAGATTAACACTAACAAACAGGTGTCATAATTCTAACCATGAAACTTCAACACATGCAATAGGCCTCTGTCTAATGCAAGTATCCCAGTTGAATAAATGTGATAAATCATAAGAAGTTTCTGAAGCACATGCATTTAAGGCCTTGATTGCTTACCTCGTCAATTTTGTAGCCAGAACCATGCAAAACCTTCATTACATCATTTAACCAAGTTAATGTTACCCAACCTTATAAATGCAGATCCGAATTTCTTTACAGCAGCATGACAGATAGACCCAGAACTGTCCTGCAGATATTGGTGTAAGATAGCAACAGTTGCACACGAGAATAATATATCTAACAAATTGTAAAACAATATAGCACACCTTAACAACTACAAAAGCATCCTTGAGAAGCCCTCCAGCCATTAGAATGTGAAGAATTTTCTCATGAAGAGCCTTGCACATAGGGGTGGGAGAAATAATCCGGTAACCGGACCGAACCGAAAACCAGTCCGAAACCGAACCGAAAATTAGGTTTTTTTGTAAACCGGTTCGGTTTTCGGTCTGTGAAAATTTAAAAACCGAAAAACCAGTTCGGTTTTCGGTTTGAGAATTTCCCAAACCGGTTTCACCCAATGTATATAAATAAAATATATTTTAATTTTTTTGCCCTTTCTTTTCAATATCTCTTCTTGTTTTCTCCGCCTCCACTCCACTCTCCAGACCCATCTTCACTTTTCAATATCTCTTCTTGTTTTCTCCGCTTTCCACTCCACTCTCCAGACCCCATCTTCACTTTTCATTCTCTTCTCCGCCTTCACTCCACTCTCCAGACTCCATCTTCACTAGCGCCACCCACACCCACCATCAAATTGAAACTCCAAACCCATCCATCTGCAATATCGCCAACGCCATTTCGCCCACACGCCTCCAATGACCACCCACACCCACCCAGCGATGACCATAGCTACTGTGCTGCAGTTCCTTGGACCAGGAACAGTGACAACAGTCAACCACGACTCCAGTTTCCTCCGATATTCAGATCTTCAATCCTTAGCTGCTCGCTTGCTCCACGATCAATAGTCCACTGTCGATTCAGCAACCTAATGCATCTTCTAATTCAGCAAGAGATCTAATGAATATTTTGATGGATGCTTTTAATTTTTAGAGGCTCTAATACAATGAATTATTCAAACATTTTACTTCGTTTAGAGACATCACGAAGTTTGGCTAATATAACAAAATGAAATACATTGAATTTGAAAACCGGTTAACCGGATAACCGAACTGAATATTCGGTTCGGTTTAAATTCGGTTTATTCTATAAACAGGTCTGGTTTCAGTTTACATTTTTTCTAAACCGAATAACCGGTTCGGTTTCCGGTTTATCCTATCCGATTCGGTTAACCGGATTATCCCACCCCTACTTGCACATAGTTCTTCTGCTATATCTCAACATGTTGTTGACAGAGAGCGCTTCTGATTGGACTCTGATTTTACCAAGATGAAATATAAAGGAGGAACAAAGTTCCTGCAACAGCAATTGATGTTACAAGTCTTTGAACAGCATTCCCTAAGTTTAACTTTGTATTCTGAAACAACTCATACAGCCCATATTCTATGGTTATTAACAACTAGACATACATAAGACACTTGACAGAGGTACCAAAATGAAATAGGAGACAAAATGATTGTTATTAGTAGTTCAAAATATGCTTATAGTTCTTTTTGTAATCGTCCAATCGGATGTTAACAATTCGGACTGATTGATCACTTGTTTGTAATCGTTGTATCAATCAGTGATATCTCTTTGCTTCTTTTTCAGGGAAAAGAAAAGAAGGATTTTGATCAGTGATATCTCTTTGCTTTCAGGGAAAAGAAAAGAAGGATTTTGATGACTTAAAACCATGCCCCATGGTACAAACCAAGAAAGAGAGTCTTATGGAACAAACTCCTTGTAGTATCAGTTACCTCCCTGATAAAAAATATAACTCCTAAGAATTGGATCTCCTTCAACAAAATGTGCAAAAAGCTTGCCCATCTTAGTCTTGAAAATAATCAGCAATCACAGCTACAAAAGTCAAGTTTGAACTCTCCAGTTTCACTTATTAAAGCTCTTAGCTTTACAACCATCAGAAATGGAAAACCATAATCTTGACGGCTCGCAGCATTCAGATTCAAATGAGAGAATAACAATAAACATTTAAATTCAAATGAGAGAATAACAATAACTTGAATATAAAAGTTATCGTAATAATCGGCAAAAATAATGAGTACGAAAGAACCATAGTTTACAAGGGAAACCTTACACCTTTCTCAGTAAGCAAGCTGTTAGAATTTCAAAAGCAATTTTTAATCCCGCATATGGAAACAAAATGAAAACCACAGACAGCTTGTAAGGTAACTTGACCTTGACTATATTCACAATTCAAAACTCAGTAACAATAAAGGCTTCGAGACAATATTAGAATAAAACTAAAGAAATAAAGGAGGGCTCTAATAGATATTAAAAAAATAAAAGACCTTGTCAAGAAGTGATAAGCTGAGATTCACTCTACCTCCTCCGGTTGATAGCCCTTACTATGCATGTCCACCATGGTCCGATAAGCAAGCAGATACAACTTCTCCTTACAGAAATATTTTATGAGAGTATGAAAAGTATTATAGTCAGGACTGATGGCTAATTCATCCATTTTCTTCATTACATGCATCACACTCTCCATTTCACCTGCTCTGCAATAGGCACAGAGCATTGTATTTAACAAGACCAAGTCATATTTGTCGAACTTTGCTTCAAAATCCTTGGCCAACTGCTTCGCCTCTTCAAAAAGCTCACTGCGGCAGAATGCTGAAATCATGATACTATGGGCATAGCCATCTGCAGGTGGGATATAGAAGCTGATAGAAGTGCAATAAGATTCAGTCAACATATAAAGTGCAATAAGATCAGCATCTTAAATGTCAGAAGAGAAAGCATCCTTAATTGCAGCATAGTGTACATTTGTAAACAAGCAATAAAACTGTCAAGCATTCTAGCCCAGATTTACCGTTACAACAAAGAGTACAGCAAAGTATCAATACATGGAAGTTTAACTATTAAATGCGGATGATCACATTTTATCCAAAACCATCCATCCTTATCTAAGAGCATATAAGAACCCAGTATCACTATCTCCCAGCAGGACAGAAAACTTCCTAATACAATGCATAACACTAATTTAAGTTTGATACATCATATAAGCATATTTCCTTACAAAAACTAACATAACACAGACAGATTCTGACTAAAAAGATCGTATTTGATGCATCTTGATAGAAGGGATACAGAGAACTTAACTCCTCATATTCAAAGTTGAAATGTGAATACACAGGAAATTGAATTGGTCAATTAAAACAGTTTAGAAGAACTAATAAAACGCCAACAAAATCAAGTACCCCATTAAGTCTTTGTAACCAATAGGGAATTTGCTCTTTCTTCTTTGTAACATGTGTGTCATTGAAGAAGACACATACTTATTGCGATTTTCTATATTCAACTTTCTCCACTTCAATTCTCTTAAATGCTTCCTTTATTTCCCCTCACTTTCTTTCCCTCCAAATAATCCAAACCAGAACAAAACCAAGAAAATAATTTGATGAATTTAACATCCTTCCCATGCCAACAATGCAATATATCAAACACATAATTTGCAACCATACCCAATTAAAAAAAAAAAAAAACCCAAATTTCGCAAGAAAACTAAACAACCCACGACATAATTGCATTCAAGATTCATGGCTCACTCATTAAATAGCACATTACAAAACAAAGAAAACGCTGAAAAAAAAAAGTGGGTATTGAGTCAAATGAGAGAAAAAGAAGACCTTTGAAGAGATGAAGCCAAGTCATAGGATTGTTGAACTTGAAGAACAGCGGATTTTCTGGATCAGTAAGAGTTGGATTTGTGGTTTCTTCGAGATTTGAGTGTAGTAGCTGGTGTTTGTTCTTTGACAACAATTGTAGTTGTTGTTGTTGTTGTTGTTGTTGTAGCGGCAGTTGCAGAGTCATGGGATGGTCTTAAAGTGGGAAGAGACGACACAGCTGAAAAAAAGGAGGGTAATGGAGAAGATAATCCATGGGGAAATCTTGGGGGCTGAGTACTCTAACTCCTTCTCAAGTTTGAAATTCATTAAAGGCCGAACGATTTGTGCATAGCCAAGGTTTGTCATAACGATAAGTTGATATCCAAAAAGTTTTGAAACGACAAATAGATACATTTTGTCATGTTCTATTAGTAATTTCTGTTTATTAATAGTGAAAAGACTAAAATGCCTCTAAAAGTTTGAATTTTAGTTTTTTATAAATTTAAAAATTTCCCCCTCCCCCAAATACAGTTTACAAATTTAATTAAATACCCCAATATATAAATTTTTTTGTAAAATAACAAAAACACCCTCGCCACCCGCAATGCCGATTACCACCACCACCAATGCCGGTCCGAAAAGTAGCTACGCACGACCGTCGGATGCGTGTCGTAACGTGCCGATCTTTCCTTTTCCGGCCAGTCGGTAGTGCGGCGCGATCGCCTTTTGCCGGCCTAGCCGTGGGCGATCTGGCCGAAAAAAGGCCGATCTAGCCGCCGACGCCGCAGATGGAGTTTTGCGGCTTCGACGGCCGATCACTACTATGGCCTTTTTCGGCCGGAGCCTGATCGCTAAAGCACGCGATGCATACGTATCCGACGGTCTGTGTCGTAATGCAACTTTTCTAAGTGGGGGTGTTTTTGTTATTTTACAAAAATTTTATATATTGAGTTATTTAGTAAAATTTGTAAACCTAGGGGTTTTTTAGAAATTTTTAAATTTATAAAAAACTAAAATTCAAACTTTTAAGGGCATTTTAGTCTTTTCACTATTAATTAACAGAAATCGTTAACAAAACATGACGGAAGGTATCTATTTGTCGTTTCAAAACCTTTTAGGTATTAATTTGTCGTTACAGCAAACCTTGGGTATGTGTAAGTCGTTCTCCCTTCATTAAATAGACATAACTTTATCGTTTAAATGATTTAACCCATATTGTTTGAGCGATAACTTATAAATAACCCTATATCACTTAAGCGATAGACTTATATCGCTTAAGCGAATAGTTATTTAATAAATATGTTGTGCTAAGGCTTACAGATATCTTCATTTCATGGTCATTTAATTCATTCCAAACTTAAAATGGTTTTTTAATTAATTTTCCCTGAATGATGTTATGCTAAGGCTCACAGGTATCTCCATTTCGGAGCTCCAAAAGACTGGAGAGTTGTTTCATTCACTTAAGTTTGGGTTTCGATTACTACCTTTTAAGCCTCAAGATAATTTGTTTCATAAAATCTAAGAGTATCTCCAACTGTGATCTTTATTTTAAAAAACATATTTTACATAAATAAATAGTATCTTTATTAATTTCTAAATATAAAAAACAAAATTTGTATTCAAATTCAATAGATTCTTTAAATTACACTCAATAAATAAGAAAAATATTTAATATGAGAAAGAATTAATAATAAAATGCATATAAACTTGTAATTTATTAAATAAAATTGGGATAGAGAATAAAATTTGACTTTCTAGATGTAGAGAGTTAAACTAACGCTTTAATTTATATTTAAAGAATAAAGAGTCTATTGGATTTTTGTTTTTATGGACAAACTCTTTATAATAAATAGTTTGGGTCATATAAAAAGTCCTTTGGAGATGCTCTAACAGGGTAATACAGTCTACAAATAGGAGAAATTTCACTTAGCACCCTCAATGTCTTAAAAAATTTGGATAGAGCTTTTGAAATTATTTAACTAAATCGCCCTTCAAGTTTCAACAAACAGTTAAAACTACCCCTGATCCTAATGCGGTAAACTTGTAACTAACTTTAGAGGGATAAAGTAGTAATTTAATGCTTTTTATAGGGTAAATACACCAAGGCTAAAACGGTAAAATTACATGGGCCCTACTATGTCCATCATGTTAAAAAAAGGTACAGTAAAGAGTAAGAGTCCAAAACAAGATGAAAGGTAAGCCCATTGTAAGTTTGACTTGGCCTAAGAACCATAAGGTGACTTAAGAGTTAAGGTAAGGCTCGATAAGCTAAGACCCTATGAATTGTGATAAAAAAATTGTTTGGTCTACAACCTTCTCTCACAATTTTCTCTCATAACTTTGACATGACAGTTTGTCATTGATCAGATCGTAAAATGGGTTCTACCTATTTATATGAGTCTCGTCTACCTATTTGTGAGTTAATCAATAACAAATTATCACATCAGAAATTATAAAAAAAAGGTTATAAGAAAAGATTGTAAACCTAACATTACTCAATTTTGATAGGTAGCTTGCCGTAAACTGACAAATTCAATATGTGAAAATGAAAGCATTAAGATGGTTCTAAAAACATGCAATTTTCCTCTCATGGAAAAGAGTAACCACAACTTCGAGCCCGAGGGCGCAAAGTTATGACAAAGGAGATCATTACAAAGGAAAAGAGGCTAATCAACATTCATTGTTGACAATAAGTGGCTGACTAGTATTTGATGATAGCTATAAGATAAGAAGCAACGTGGAAAAGAAAAGTGAAAGGGGCTACATGGCAACCACCTAAGCAAGCCTATAGCCACATAGGTTGCATGCTTCACGTATTTGACACATGACAAACTTTAAAGAAAGCATACATTAAAGGGGTGTTTATTTCAGAGAATATTTTATTATTGAGATTGCTATATTAATAGAAAGATATGTTACTTTAAAGATTATTATGAATTTTATATTAATATGTTTGCTTAGATTGGAATAAATTGATGAGTATAAATAATTAATATATTTAGTTGGAAGGAATAAAAGTATTCTGGAAAAAGTCTTTTACTGAATTGTCCTTCTTTTTTAATGTTATTATTATTATTATTTAGATTATTTCTTTTAATCCCCTACATTTGAGAATTTAGCTAAAACACCTCAACCACAATAAAAGTTTAAAATTTAACAAAATACCCCAGCCACCCAACACCACTATCGACCGTTGATCACCACTGTCGATTGCCGTCGTCGAAACAACGCACGATTGGCTGAATCCGGCCAACCGTGTATCGATCTGATCATTTCCGACCATGGATCAGATAACTTTCTCAATCACCTCAACATATATGAAATGCATGTTAGGAAGCGATCCATTTACGCAGTGGAAAACAAAACTTTAAACAATACGGATCGTTCCATAGAACCAAGATCAAGGCACAAATTTATAGTTTATATCAAAATAAGAATCTGTAGAAAATTAATCTAGAGTTTAAGAAATCATACGCACGTTTGGAGGCTCCTCCAAGTTATCTCTGAATATATTTTGCTACCGACCCAAGTGTAGGATCAAACCGATGTAGTCCACACGAAGACAATCGCAAGGAACTAAAGAGGGATTTGTTAGATCCTCTTTAGCCTTAAGAATCAAGAAGAAATGAAGAGTATTTGATTTTCAATCAAACATGAATTCTGGCGTGAGAGAGAGAGCAAAAGGGGGCTGTGTGTTTTCTCTTTTTCAATCAAATTAAATAATGAAAAATCACTTAACTTTTTCAATTAACCTTTTTCTTTTATAGTAAAGTTTAATTGCCATATTCCTATATGGAATAGGCTTGGGCTCTAACCCAAACACCCCTTGTTTCCAAACACTCCCAATTAAATATTTATTTTAATTCATCATTATCTCAATTAAAATCAATTAATATATATTTAATATATATATTAACATTTAACAATAATGATAATTTATTTTCTAACAAATTAAATAAAAGGCTACGACCTCAGCAAATTTAATTGCACTATGAAATTACCAAAATACCCTTTCGCCTAAAAAGACAAAAACGCCCTTCTTACTTCCTGAGTCTTAAATTATCTTCTATGTGTGTGACCCATAGGCTCCTCATCATACCGGTAGTGTATAGTATCACGATTAACACCAATTAGTCGTCTTACTAAACACAGACCAAGATTGGTCCCTAGCAAGGCATCATGGTCACCCGATAGATTCGGATTCAACAAAGTATCTACCTGTCAACGATATGGTTACCGTACAATTCGATCCTTTCATCATCCATTATCTCGATGAGACCGAGGCATAGAAATAGTGTCAACCTTCGGTTACTCTCAATATTGTGTATTCAGTTACTAGATCAATGACCTGTATTATAAACTGGATAGAGCAACAACTCAATCCCGCTGTGGCCATAGTTTTTCATTGCCATTTACTGAATTGCGCCGTGAGATAACTTCTCCCATACCCGGGAGTGATGAATCCTCTGTCTATCCACCATAGTCTTGATACACTCCTTGATGTAGCCAATCACCACTGTATTGACAACTCTGAATAGAACTACGTTAGGCTAGTGTCAAATTACACCAATCGGTGCACAAGGCGCTCCAATGATCTCAAATCTAAGGATCACATGCACCACCATTCGTTAGAAGATTTGTTCCATAGATACTAGGGTTACCATCCATATGGAATCCTCTGGTGGGTCAGTCCAGTGAACTTGCCTACAGCAAGCACCCATGTGTTGCACCAGGTTGTCACCAAACAACCTTGACAAGTGAGATCAGTCACTGCCTTTCGACAGGTCGTTCAACACTATGATAGCCTTACCGTATTATCTATGCCCTTACTTCAAAATAATACTAGGGCTACAGACGTTTCTAGAATGGCCACCAAATGTGTTCATAGGGTTCTCACTATCAAGATTTGAAACACTTGATACCCTTGTCACGGTTCTATCATTCTAAGGACATATATCAATACATACAATGATGATTTACGCGATATAGTATAAAATGTCTTTTATTGATTAATGAACATTGTTACAAAGAGTCAATTCTACAATAATTGATTGGCTCTAGGGCATCTACTCTAACAATCTCCCACTTGCACTATAGCCAATCATTCATGTATTTAATACCAAATGATCTCAAGTGCCTTTCATGCTTCTGCTGGGATAAAGGCTTTGTTAGTGGATCTACGAGATTGTCGTCAGTATGCACTTTACTAATCTGCGCGTCTTTCCTCTCAACTATTTCTCTGATGAGATGGAATCGTCTGAGTATGTATCTGGACTTCTGATGAGACCGTGGTTCCCTGGCTTGAGCAATTGCTCCATTATTGTCACAATAGATGTTTATAGAGGATCAACAATTGTGGAAACCACACCAAGTTCAGTAATGAACTTCTTAATCCAGACTGTGTCCTTGGCCGCATCTGACAATGCAATATACTCAGCCTCCATTGTAGAGTCCGCTACAGTGCTTTTCTTGGAGCTCTTCCAGCTCACTACACCACCATTGAGACAAAATACAAACCTTGATTGCGATCGATAATCATCTTTGTCCGTTTGGAAACTAGTATCACTGTATCCTCTTACAGTGAGCTCATCTTCCCCTCCATAAACCAAAAACATATCCTTAGTCCTCTTCAGGTACTTAAGAATATTCTTGACAGCCATCCA
Source organism: Pistacia integerrima (assembly GCA_026225825.1). Classification (NCBI taxonomy): domain Eukaryota; kingdom Viridiplantae; phylum Streptophyta; class Magnoliopsida; order Sapindales; family Anacardiaceae; genus Pistacia; species Pistacia integerrima. Next base: position 14,030,707 of record CM047746.1, read on the forward strand.
GTGACACTCACCTGGATCCGATTGATATCTACTGCAAGTGCTTAAAGCACATGAGACATCAATCCAAGTACATAGCATGGCATACATGATGGATCCAATTACTGATGCATATGGGATCCTCTTCATCCTATCTCTCTCATCTTGTGTTCTATGACACAATTCCTTAGAGAGATAAACACCATGTGACATCGGAAGAAATCTCTTCTTGGATTCTTCCATACTGAATCTTTTCAGTACCTTGTCAATATATGCACTCTGACTTAGGCTAAGCCAACCTACGCAATCTATCACGATAGATCTTTATACCAAGGATGTAGGCTACTTCCCCTAAGTCCTTTATTGAGAAGCACTTGGATAACCAAGTCTTTACCGACTGCAAGTTCGGTATATCATTCCCGATCAAAAGTATGTTGTCGACATACAACACTAGGAATACTACTACGCTCTCACTCACTTTCTTGTAAACACAGGGCTCATCTTCATTCTTGATAAAACCGAATTCTTTTACAGCTTCATCAAAACGAATGTTCCAGCTCCTTGAAGCTTGCTTGAGTCCATATAATCAGCTTGCCCATCAAGAACGAAACCATCAGGCTGTGTCATATACACATCCTCCTCAAGGTTTCCGTTCAAGAAAGTTGTTTTGACATCCATTTGCCAAATCTCATAGTCATGATATGTAGCAATCGCAAGCATAATCCGGATGGATTCAATCATGGCAATCGGCAAAAAGGTTTCTTCATAGTCAATGCCATGAATTTGTTTGAAACCTTTGGCAACCAGTCATGCTTTATAAGTATGCACCTTGACATCCATGTCGGTCTTCTTCTTGAAGACCCATTTACACCCTATGGGTTTTACCCCTTCGGGTGGTTTCACTAGAGACCACACTTGGTTCTGGTACATGGAGTCCATCTCAGATTTCATGGCTTCAAGCCATTTAATGGAATCTGGATCAGATATAGCGTCTTCGTAAGGTTCTAGGTTCATCATCTTGGTAGACTAGTACATCACCTGTTAAGAAACGACCTGGTTGCGCAACGAAAAAACAAAATTTTATACAACCGTAGATCGTTCCTTAAAGCCCAAAATCAAGGCACAAATTTTACAGTTTATGTATAATATCAAGAATCTGCAGAAAAAGTAAATCTAAAGCTTAGATTCATCCCCACGTTGGAGGCTCCACCAATATTGTCTCTGAACGTGTTTGCTACCGATCCAAGTGTAGGATCGAACCAAGAAGTCCACACGAAGACAACCACCAAGAACCAAGGAGGGATTTGCTAGATCCTCCTTAGCTTTAAGAAATCAAGAAGAAAAGGAAATATTTGATTTTTCAATCAAATAGTGAAAAGTGGCGTGGGAGAGTGTGTTCTTTGTGTTATGTGTTTTTCTTTTCTTTCAAAAGGCAAATATGAATTAATTAACAAATCACACAAACACTATTCCTTTTATAGGCAAACCAAGTTGCCCTATTCCCACATGGAATGGGCTTGGGCTCCAACCCAAACACCCCATGTTGCCAAACACTCCCAATTAGATATTTTAATTTAATTCATCATTATCTCAATTAAAATCAATTAATATTTAATTAACATTTAACAATAATGATGATTCAATTAAATATGTGCGAACACACATTTAACAGTAATTTCACTTATTTAATTTTTCTTACAAATTAAATAAAGTCTACAACCTCGGCAAATTTAATTGCACTGTGAAATTACCAAAATACTCTTTCGTCTAAAAAGAAGAAAACGCCCTTCTTTCTCCTTGGCTCTTAAATTATCTTCTATGTGTGTGACCCATAGGCTCCTCATCATACCGGCAGTGTATAGTATCGCGATTAACACCAATTAATCGTCTTACTAATACACAGACCAAGATTGACCCCTAGCAAGGCATCATGGCCACCCGATAGATTCGGATTCAGCAAAGTAGCTACATGTCAACGATATGGTTACCGTACAATTCGATCCTTTCATCATACGTTATCTCGACGAGACGAAGGCATAGAAATAGTGTCACTGCCTTTCGATAAGGTCGTTCAACACTATGATAGCCTTACCGTATTATTTGTGCCCTTACTTCAGAATAATACTAGGGCTACGGACGTTTCTAGAATGGCCACCATATGTGCTTATAGGGTTCTCACTATCAAGATTTGAAACACTTGATACCCTCGTCACGGTTCTACCATTCTAAGGACATATATCAATACATATTGCAATAATAATGATTTACGTGATATAGAATAAAATGCCTTTTATTGATTAATGAACATTATTACAAAGAGTCAATTCTACAATAATTGATTGGCTCTAGGGCATCTACTCTAACAATCTCCCACTTGCACTATAGCCAATCATTCATGCACTCAACACTGAATGACCCAAGTGCCTGCACTATAGCCAGTCATTCATGCACTCAACATTGAATGACCTAAGTGCCCATCATGCTTCTGCTACAATAGAAACTTCAATAGTGGGTTAGTAGGTATTTTACAAATCTGCACATTCCCTTTCTTATCGATCTTTCAGATCAGATTAAATCAACTAAGTAAGTGTTTGGATTACTAGTGAGACCGTGATTCCTCAGCCACAACAGTGGCTTCATTGTTATCGCAGTACAACTATACTAGATTAGCAATGCTTGAAATCACATCAAGTTCAGTATTGAACTTCTTAATCCAAACCGCCTACACGGCTGCATTAAATAATACGTTACACTTAGCATCAATTGTAGAATTCGTTGCAGTACACTGATTCGAGCTCTTCCAGCTCACTGTAGTTACATTGAGACAAAATTGTGTAATCCCAAATCGCGAACTATAATCATCTTTTTCCCGTTTGGAAATAGCGTCTCTGTATTCTCTTACAGTGAGCTCATCTTTCCTCCATAATCCAAGAATATATATTCTTAGTCCTCTTCAGGTACTTAAGAATATTCTTGACAGCCATCCAGTGACACTCACCTGGATCCGATTGATATCTACTACAAATGCTCAAAGCACATGAGACATCAATCCGAGTACATAGCATGGCATACATGATGGATCTAATTGCTGATGCATATGGGATCCTCTTCATCCTATCTCTCTCATCTTGTGTTTTAGGACACAATTCCTTAGAGAGATAAACACCATGTGACATCAGAAGAAATCCCTTCTTGGATTCTTCCATACTGAATCTTTTCAGTACCTTGTCAATATACGCACTCTGACTTAGGCCAAGCAACCTACGTGATCTATCACGATAGATCTTTATACCAAGGATGTAGGCTGCTTCCCCTAAGTCCTTCATGGAGAAGCACTTGGATAACCAAGTCTTTACCGACTGCAAGTTTGGTATATCATTCCCGATCAAGTATGTCATCGACATACAACACTAGGAATGCTCTGCTCCCCACTCACTTTCTTGTAAACACGGGGCTCATCTTCGTTTTTGATAAAATCGAATTCTTTTACGGCCTCATCAAAACGAATGTTCCAGCTCCTTGAAGCTTGCTTGAGTCCATAAATGGATCTCTGCAACTTGCATACTTTATTAGCTTGACTATCAAGAACGAAACCATCAGGTTGTGTCATATACACATCCTCCTCAAGGTTTCCATTCAGGAAAGCAGTTTTGACATCCATTTGCCAAATCTCATAGTCATGATATGCAGCAATTGCAAGCATAATCCGGATGGATTTAATCATGGCAACCGCGAAAAGGTTTCTTCATAGTCAATGCCATGAATTTGTTTGAAACCTTTGGCAACCAGCCGTGCTTTATAAGTATGCACGTTGCCATCCATGTCAGTCTTCTTCTTGAAGACCCATTTACACCCTATGGGTTTTACCCCTTCAGGTGGTTCCACCGAGACCATACTTGGTTCCGTACATGGAGTCCATCTCGATTTCATGGCTTCAAGCCATTTAACGAATCTGGATCCGATATAGCATCTTCGTAGGTTACGGGTTCATCGTCCTTGGTAGACTAGTACATCACCATGTTGAGTCACGAGATAACCGTATCTCTCGGGCTCATGGCGTACTCTCTCAGATCTACGCAGCTCCTGTGCTACCTGAGGTGGTTCACTTTGATCCACAAGTTGTGGAGTAACCTCCTCATGATGCTCAACACTTCTTGTGGCACATCATCCCATCCTTTGTTTAGTATATCTTGTGGTTCTAGAACTTCATCGAGTTCTACTTTTCTCCCACTAGTACTTCTTAGAAAATATTCCTTTTCTAGGAAGACACCTGATCGAGCAACAAAAATTTTGCGCTCTTAGGGTAGTAGAAATAGTATCCTTTGGTCTCCTTTGGATACCCCACAAATATACATTTACAGGATTTTGGACCCAGCTTGTTCGAAGTCAATTTCTTAACATATGCTTCGCAACCCCAAATCCTTAGATAAGACAAGTTGGGCTTTCGCCCACTCCATAGCTCATATGGAGTCTTATCTACGTACTTTGACTGAGATGGTTCAAAACGTGAGTCGCGCTCTCAGGGCATAACCCCGAGGCGATGCAGTAAATCACTAAAACTCATCATGGACCTAACCATGTCAAGTAAGGTCCTATTCCTCCTTTCTAACACTCCATTGTGTTGGGGTGTATAAGGAGGGGTGAGTTGTGATAATATCCCACATTCCTTCAGGTATGTCTAGCTCAACTTGCCAAAGTTGGCATAGTAGTCATTTTGAGATTATCCTTGTTGTCTTTCTTAAGAACATATTATTATGAAATAGTTCCATAAAGAATATTATTTATACTCAAGGACAATAATCCATTAGTAAACTAATATTCTCATTTGTCCTATATGGACACAGAAATATAATTTCTAGAAATTGAAGAAAAACCATAATAATCCACAAGTTCCAAGAAACAAGTCCATCGGCTAAATCAGACGATAAGATCCTACAAGAAATGTAGCAGCACGTGCTTCATTTCCAACTGGTAGGTCCACCTCTCCCTCGGCGAGCAATCTACTCTATCGTAGTTCCTACACATCAATCAAATGTGAGTACCACATCTTGTGTCAACTAGATGTTTATGGGAGAAGTTAATTTCAATAACGTACCTGACGAAGAAGTAACATTCTTCTTCCCTTTTGCTAGGAAGGCCTTGCAATGTTTCCTCCAAAGGGTCGGGATTCCCACAAAGAGGACAAACGCCTTTCCTTTCTGCAACAGTTCTTTCCATTGACTTCTGAGCCCTTTTCTTTTCACTTGAGTTGACTTCAACCAACGTCAATGTTTCTGACATTTTCATGCCTGACTTAGTAGCCTTCAACAAATCCAGAAGCTCGGAAAGGGTATTATTCTTATCTTCCTCAATAAAGTCATAGACAAATTGAGAATAAGAATCTGGCAAATACTGTAATATTAGGTTTATCATTAAACCTTCATTAAGTCCACATCCCAAAATCTCAAGCTTATTCATATACTCGGTCCACTTGAGTATATGATCGCCAATTTTGGTACCCTCTTCCATCCTACATCTGAATAACAACCGAGACACCATATGCTTCTCATTTCTTCGAAGAAAATGAAGAATAGAAGCTAAATCCATTTTTCGCACTCTGTGTGATAATGGTGCCATTGATGCAAGCACAATGTATCTAGTCATTTCTGCTTTTGCATTATGTGTATGCTTCACATATACATACCCAGTCTCATGGATATAACTATTAGCAGGCTCTGGTGATAAAGCTTGCTCAATGGTATATAATCTATCGCTTGACAGAAGTATATTATTTATACTTCTATACTAGTCAATGAAATTTTCACCATTCCATTTCTCTTCCAGTTCGATGATTTGTCGCAGTGATGTTGGGATCATTTTGCTCAAATTTAAGTAAATCTACAAGTGCAGAAAAAGTAACCGTTATTACCATGTTCATTATTATTGTTTAATATGGTTTTTTATTAAACGAAGCTCCCACTATTTTACTCAAGTTAATAGCCCTCACCATTAACTCGGGAAAGCCTGTTGCCTTTCCTAGTGGACTGAGATCCCATCCTGCCCATTTCAAACCTTCGCTTTGGCGAACAAGCCAAAATAAGTCGATTAGGTAGGCCAACAAACTTAATCCACACCAGTTGATAGCTCCCACTATCAACCTCAAATGTGAGAAAGCCAACAAGCCAATCACACAATCCAATGGACACTACATGCCATCGTCCTCAAGTGTGATTCTCAGTATCAGTAGAGTAGACACTACATGTCACCATGTACACACAATATGTGTATTGCTCTACTATGCCTATGACATGTGTTTATCAACCTTCGCTTTGGCAAACAAGCAAAACCGTCATTTTAAGTCGACCCATCACCATTAAGGAAAACTCCAATGCATTTTAACCTCCCACTGGTAGAAGTGTACCCTTCACTTTGGCGAACAAGGTTTCGACGAACAGTGGTTTGATTAAAACCATGGTAATGGAAGGCTTACTTGACTTAATATACTTTAATTGAGGGTTTTGTTATTTAATGTCTCACCAGATTATTATCTTTGTTAGAATGACATTGTTTGGCATGTTATTGAACATTCAACCTTATCATGTATTCTAAACAAAAATATTAAAACGTGCCAGTACATGGCCCAACTAAAACCGATTTCCTCGAGCCTAGAGGAATCGGTGGGTCACCTAGGGGTCCTGTAATAAACATCTTGAGTCTTCAAGTATGGTTGCCTCGTCCTTTGCTTTGACTCCAAGTATATTACAAAAACATCATTCTAAATTTACAATAAAATTAATATTAAACTAATTTTACATCAACAAATTTAGAAACCTCGATTTACATTCGAGGGGAATGAGATGAGAAAAGAATGTACATCAAGAAGAGGAGAGAAGGCAGGACACGTAGGCCCTATTTTTAAAAATATTACAACCATACATACCCAAAATAATTTAAAACATTCACCCTTAGGTCTAAGGCTCATATACCGGGCACCATGCAATATACAAACAAGTACAAAGCATACATTTCAAAAATAATCAATTTTTGAATTGGGTGGGTTTATGAATTAATTAATTACCCTCTTAAATGTGCAGAATGTATATTGGCTTTACAGGTTATTAAAAACTACAGATTAGACCCTTCGCAAAAAAATACAGAATTGGAAAAGCTACAAACTTCGCCGCGGCGAGGAAGCTACAGACTTTGCTGCGGCAAAGGTTTTATCTTCGTCGCGGCGAGGTTTACAATATGTACTTCGCCGCCATAGACTTTGCCACAGCGAAGGTTGTAATAACTGCTGAAAACTAGTACAATGCATGCATAATAACAATAGAAAATTGGGCCCAAAGTTTTCTTTTCATTTCAATTCATATGTCTTTTATACACAAAGAGTACTGTTTACAAAAAATTAATTTTAAAAAGACAAAACAGGGGAAACAAGTAGCTATTGCTCCTCGCTTGCCGACGCCCTCCGACCGCATCAACACCTAGATCCCGCATCCACAAAGGAAAATAACGGGTGAGCACAAAATAATGCTCAGTAAGTAAAACCCTCTATCTGTCTGTCCCCGTATGTATAACTCTTAATTCTTTCCTTATACTATTTCTGTTTCTATTAAATACCATAGCCTCATCTTACAGAAGGTACGGTCGGATGGCGTTCACACAACACCATCTCACTCTCCATGACTATCGGGTGGAATTCACACAGTACCAACCCGTTCTTAGTGACTACCGAGTGGGGATCACAAAGCACCTACTCGATTTTTCCTAACTATCGGGTGGAGACCACTTAGCACCTACCCGTTTCTCATGACTTTTGGGTAACGATCACCAAGCATTAACCCGTCTCTAGTCACTGTCGGGTGATGATCACAAAGCATCAACCCACTACTAAATGTTGGATGATCACAAAGCATCAACCCACTTATCTAACAACTAACCGGGTAGTGGTCACAAAGCATCTACCCATTTCTACTACTCATCGGGTGACGATCACAAAGCATCGACCCATCTCTTAGGGCTATTCGGGTGGTGATCACAAAGCATCAACCCGATTCCCATAACTATCGGGTGATGATCACAAAGCATCGACCCATCTACTCTACTCTTCTAATTCACTCTATTCTAGCATTTTTCATTCTCTCTACTCTTAGAGTAGTTGCATCCACCAAGCTCTCTACTCATAGGGTAATTGCATACACAATTTTCCTACCCTTTCTTAGGTCACTTTTCAATGCACAATTAGTGCCTATGGATGGTTTATCTCCACTAATGCACTTATGAAATGCCAACATGCAATGTTGCAAGAATTAAGGTTCACTACTCATACTCAAACCTCTATTAGGCATTTCATCAAACAACTCATGTGCACTATAAAACTCTACTATAGCAATGAGTCTAAATCTTTTTCTAGCCATCCAAAAATGGGGAGAAACCCCTTCACATAGCCACAAAACCTGTCAAAGAAAGCACTTCCAAAAAGGGATTCACAATACCCCTTCAATTCCATCTCAAACTACCTTTCCAACCCAACATCTCATTTCTCATATTTGCAAGGTCTAAACATTCACAAAGCATAGAAATCTCTATTTAAACCTTCATACATGGCATATCACATGTATATCACATACATACATCATTTCTACCAAAACCCTAATCAAGAGAATTCTTAAATCTCAACTTGGGTTGGGGTTTACTTACCTTGTTATGGAGAGACTTCACCAACTCTTCCTTTCCCTTGTTTTGCTTGACTTTTCCTCTACTCTTAACCAAAAGAACAAAAACCCTCAAACTTCAAAATAACTTAAAACTCATAAATCACACAACTTAAGTAGAAATCCTTACCTTAGAAAGCCTTAGGTTGCTTTTCTACCCCAAATCACTTCAAAAATCCCTTGGAACTCCTTGATCAAAAGAAAAGAGAAGTTGAGAGGAAACAAGAGAAGAAAGTGGCGTTGAAGAAGAAGAATGAGGGGTTGGCTTACTCTTAATTCCTTTTAATGAAATTTATACCCAAGCATTCCCATTTTGCCCTTACTCTTCTTTGGGAATTTCATCTATATCCTTTGATTCATTACAAACTCACCCCCATATCAACATATTCTCCATGAAAAATCCTTACAATTTACTCCCCACTTTTCCTACTAATTAGGGGTAGAATGGTCAAATTGCCCTTAGGGAAGAAAATATCTAAAACTTAACAAACAATTTAATCGGCATCACGCCGCGGCGAACAACTACGTCGTCGCGGCGGCCCTGTCAGCAGCCTTCCCCGTGGCTTCCACCACCTCTTCGCCGCGGCGAAGATTCTTCTTCGCCCGCGAAGCATGGCGACTGAACTTCTTCTGTTTTCAACCAATTTCAGGGCAAGTATTCAACACAACACTTAATATTACCAAAAACCAACTCAAATAAGAGTAAAGGAAGAAACCAACAACTACGTACCTCAAGTGGGGCGTTACAAAGGTTTTATCTTCGCCGCGGTGAAACTTTCCAGAGGCACTTCCCCGCGACGAGACCTGGAAATCCCCAATTCGTACAGTTCTCATTTTTGTAGTTTTTCGTGTACAAACACGAATCCAAATCAAATCAAACGCACATATGTTCAACCAGGATATTAACCAACCAATATAACATTCATCAACACATTATTAAACCAATTTAACAATTGATTCATTCATTCAAAAGTGGATTTACAGATTTTTCAGATTTAACAAAATCTGGGTTTTCATGGCAGATTCATTAAGGCAACATGTTATCAACAAACACATGTAATCAACCATTCATAAAAACCATAAAATCTAGTACCCTAGGCTCTGATACCACTGTTAGGAAACAACCCGGTTGCGCAGCGGAAAACAAAATTTTATACAATCGTAGATGGTTCCTTAAAGCCCAAAATCAAGGCACAAATTTTACAGTTTATGTATAATATCAAGAATCTGCAGAAAAAGTAAATCTAAAGCTTAGATTCATACCCACGTTGGAGGCTCCACCAATATTGTCTCTGAACGTGTTTGCTACCAATCCAAGTGTAGGATCGAACCAAGAAGTCCACACGAAGACAACCACCAAGAACCAAGGAGGGATTTGCTAGATCCTCCTTGGCTTTAAGAAATCAAGAAGAAAAGGAAATATTTGATTTTTCAATCAAATAGTGAAAAGTGGCGCGGGAGAGTGTGTTCTTTATGTTATGTGTTTTTCTTTTCTTTCAAAAGGCAAATATGAATTAATTAACAAATCACACAAACACTATTCCTTTTATAGGCAAACCAAGTTGCCCTATTCCTACATGGAATGGGCTTGGGCTCCAACCCAAACACCCCATGTTGCCAAACACTCCCAATTAGATATTTTAATTTAATTCATCATTATCTCAATTAAAATCAATTAATATTTAATTAACATTTAACAATAATGATGATTCAATTAAATATGTGCGAACACACATTTAACCGTAATTTCACTTATTTAATTTTTCTTACAAATTAAATAAAGTCTACGACCCCGGCAAATTTAATTGCACTGTGAAATTACCAAAATACCCTTTCGCCTAAAAAGACGAAAACGCCCTTCTTTCTTCTTGGCTCTTAAATTATCTTCTATGTGTGTGACCCATAGGCTCCTCATCATACCGGCAGTGTATTGTATCGCGATTAACACCAATTAATCGTCTTACTAATACATAGACCAAGATTGGCCCCTAGCAAGGCATCATGGCCACCCGATAGATTCGGATTCAGCAAAGTAGCTACCTGTCAACGATATGGTTACCGTACAATTCGATCATTTCATCATACGTTATCTCGACGAGACGAAGGCATAGAAATAGTGTCAACCTTCGGTTACTCTCGATATTATGTATTCGGTTTCTGGACCAATGACCCGTATTATAAACTAGATAGAGCAACAACTCAATCTCACTGTGGCAACAGTTTTAGTGTCATTGCCATGTACTGAATTGCGCCATGAGATGACTTCTCCCGTACCCGGGAGTGATGAATCCTCTGTCAATCCACCATAGTCTTGATACACTCCTCGATGCAGCTAATCACCACCGTATTGACAGCTCTGAAAAGAACTGCGTTAGGCTAGCGTCAAACTACACCAATTGGTGCACAAGGCGCTCCGGTGATCTCAAGTCTAAGGATCACATGCACCACCATTCGTTAGAGGATTTGTTCCATAGACACTAGGGTTACCATCCATATGAATCCTCCGGTGGGTCAGTCCCATGAACTTGCTGCGGTGTAATCGCCTATAGTAAGCACCCATGTGTTGCACCAGGTTGTCACCAAACAACCTTGACAAGTGAGATCAGTCACTGCCTTTCGACAAGGTCGTTCAACACTATGATAGCCTTACCGTATTATATGTGCCCTTACTTCAGAATAATACTGGGGCTATGGACGTTTCTAGAATGGCCACCATATGTGCTCATAGGGTTCTCACTATCAAGATTTGAAACACTTGATACCCTCGTCACGGTTCTACCATTCTAAGGACGTATGTCAATACATATTGCAATAATAATGATTTACGCGATATAGAATAAAATGTCTTTTATTGATTAATGAACATTATTACAAAAAGTCAATTCTACAATAATTGATTGGCTCTAGGGCTTCTACTTTAACATCACCATGTTGAGTCACGAGATAACCGTATCTCTCGGGCTCATGGCGTACTCTCCCAGATCCACGTAGCTCCTGTGCTACCTGAGGTGGTTCACTTTGATCCATAAGTTGTGGAGTAACCTCCTCTTGATGCTCAACCACTTCGTGTGGCATATCATCCTGTCCTTCATCTAGTATATCTTGTGGTTCTAGAACTTCATCAAGTTCTAATTTTCTCCCAGTAGTACTTCTTAGAAAATATTCTTTTTCTAAGAAGACACCAGATCGAGCAATAAAAATTTTGCACTCTTCTGGGTGGTAGAAGTAGTATCCTTTGGTCTCCTTTGGATACCCCACAAATATACATTTGCAGGATTTTGGGCCCAACTTGTTCAAAGTCAATTTCTTAATATAAACTTCGCAACCCTAAATCCTTATATAAAACAAGTTGGGCTTTCGCCCACTCCATAGTTCATATGGAGTCTTATCTACAAACTTTGACGGCACATGGTTCAAAACATGAGTCGCAGTCTCTAGGGCATAACCCCAGAACGATGCAGGTAAATCACTAAAACTCATCATGGACCTAACCATGTCAAGTAAGGTCCTGTTCCTCCTTTCTGACACTCCATTGTGTGGGGTGTATAAGGAAGGGTGAGTTGTGATACTATCCCACATTCCTTCAGGTACTCTGAAAACCCTAAGCTTAAGTATTCACCTCCTTGATTCGACCGAAGAGCTTTAATACTTTTGCCCAACATATTTTATACTTCATTCCTGAATTCCTTGAATTTATCAAAGGCTTCAGATTTATGTCTCATAAGGTAGACATAACCATATCTACTGAAATCATTAGTAAATGTGATGAAGTATGAATATCCACCTCTGGCCTCAACTGTTAGTGGACCACATATATCACTATGGATGATACCTAACAGCTCAGTAGCCCTTTCACCTTGTCCTGTGAAATGAGACTTAGTCATCTTGCCTAATAGGCATGACTCGCATACCTCAAATGACTGAAAGTCAAAAGGGTCCAAAACTCCATCCCTTTGAAGTTTTGCAATGCGGGTCTTATTAACATGACACAATCTACAGTGTCAGAGATATGTCTGGTTTTGATCACTATGTTTAGCTTTCTTGGTTTCAACATTGAGAATATCTTTATTGTTTAAGTCAAGAACATATAATCCATTATATAACCTTTCAATTCCAAATAGAATACCATTCAAACTAAAAGACAACAATCCATTACATATCTCAAAATGATACCCCATATTATCCAAAGCGAATACTGAAATAATATTTCTAGAAATAGAAGGTACATGATAACAGTTATGTAGTTCCAATAACAAGCCCGTAGGCAAACATAAACAGTAAGTCCCTACAGCCAATGCAGCCACATGTGCTCCATTTCCAGCTCGTAGGTCCACCTTTCCCTTGACGTTTCTAGAATGGCCACCATATGTGTTCATAAGGTTCTCACTATCAAGATTTGAAACACTTGATACCCCCGTCATGGTTCTACCATTCTAAGGACATATATCAATATATATTGCAATAATAATGATTTACGCGATATAGAATAAAATGTCTTTTATTGATTAATGAACATTATTACAAAGAGTCAATTCTACAATAATTGATTGGCTCTAGGGCATCTGCTCTAGCAATGCACTCCCCTGGAAAAAGAATTGCCTATGGTATAATTTCTCTGTCTGATTTTTGCACGACATATCAAGCGTTATGCTATTATTATCTGAATCAAAACATTCAACTCAATACTTTATCCCTAGGCCATCCTAATGATGTCTCACTGCTATGCATTTTATTATTGCTCTGCATTTTGATAATGGCTTCTATGAAAACTAGTACATTAAACATCTTTAAGATTTTCCATTACCTTTACTAAGTTTAACATTTTCCATTACTTCACTTGTGTCCACCGCATTTTATTAGTCCACTGCATTTTGATAATGGCTTGCATCATAACTAGTACATTAAACCAAGGTTTTAAAACTTGGCCCAATCAGGCTGGTTGGACCAGGACTCGACCGGTGAGCCGGGCCAGAAGAGCCTAAAAACCAAAGGGTCATTTCACCCAATCACCCATGGTTGGACCGGGGATACTGTAGCAATCTGCCGGTCCAACTGGTTTTTCCCAAAAACCGAGTCAAACATAAAACCCCCCTTTTATATTCCTAAACCTGATTTTCTACTGGTTTTCCCCCAAAATCTTCATTCTTCATCTTCAAATCGTTGATTCTTCATTTCTTCTTTGAAAATCTACACTTTTGCTTTTCTTCATCTTCATCTTTGATCTTCATAACTCCAAATCACTTTTGCTTTTCTTCAATTTTGATGTGCAATCCATTTGGAAATATAAAACATAATTAAATCAAATCAAATGCAAAATTAAGTCTACATTCTTATGGTTCTCAATGATTTTGGAGAGGTGGTAGGGCCTCAGCTTGGGAATCAAGAGAGTGAGTTCTAGGTTTTTGGCCATTGAAGATCAGATAAAATTTTGTAGACTTTAGTAACCAAGTGCGGGGATTTATCTTTGGTTGATTAAAAATTTGATTTTAATGCAAAGAATAGAAGCAAACTAAATATTTTTAGGTGAAACGAATGGGTTTTTGAGAAGGGGCTTTAACATTGCTTATAGTGATGTTGTTCCAAGAGATATAAAGGTTTAAGAAGGGAAGTGAGTTGACTCGGTGAGTTGGTGAGCATGGTTATTGGTGAACCATAGTTATGCAGAAGCAGAGGTAGGAGAAGTAGTGAAAGGGTATTGGGCTAGTTATGCTTAAAATTTTCTTAACATTTATCATAATACATATATTCTGAAGTTGAAAATAATAAATCTAAATGTTATAATATATATATATAGTTTGAAGATCCAAATAAATTTTTTAAATAGTAAAATTTTATTTATTGTTATTACCATTTTAACATATATAATATTATTATTGCACAAGTTAAGAGAAAAAAAATATATTATAAATTTTTTCTTTTTAATTTTTGGTTTTAAATATTGAGTTGAAATTTCATTATTTAAAGCTATTTTATTAATTAAAATAAGATATGAAATCTGAAGTTAAAAGGGGTGTGTTTGTTGGATTTCAAACCTATAAAGACTAATTGTAATTTCTGAGGGTTGTGTTTGCTAAATTTGAAACCTGTTGAATAGTTGATGTCACCGATCAGACTGATTGGTTGAACCGGTCGGACTAGTCAACCTGGGACCCAGCCCCTTGATTGGGTCAAGGCCTAGGTTGGGTTTAAAAACATTGCAAAAAACATCATTAAGATTTTCCATTTTCTATTACTTTTCCCAACGTTAACATTTTCCATTACTTCACCTTTGTTCAAATCAAACAAACCTACAATTTTGGAAATCACAACGATCACTAAACCATAGCCAGAACATGGACCGTCATAACAACCTACATTAGCCACCATAGAAAAACCACCAGTACCATACTGTCCCATAAGTTAGTTTAAAACCCAATTAAACAAAACACAAGTACTATATCAATTTTGAACACAGCTTGGGCTAAGCATCTAAACAATAACATTCTCATTAACATAAAATATAGTACATTTCCATTACAATACATCCCATTCCTATAGGTAACAATCTATATATATATAAAGCTGAATGCCTATGCAGGTTATTTGCCATGTGGCACGTTTTGGAACTCATAGAATTGTTCCATTTTGACACATAGGATTCGTGGTTACTATGTGGTTGAATTTTATTGGTGATGTTGTAGAGAGATATTAATTGCTGAATTGGTATTCCAAATCCAAAGGTAAAAGCATACCTATTTGAGTGACATGTAGGACACTTTTTTCCTTTTTTTTTTTTTTTTTAGCTCTAAAGTTGGTTTATTTTGGAGCTCTAGAATTGCTCACTCTTGCCATGTTGGATGTGTGGTTTAATGAGATATTTTTAACTCTAAGATTCATGAATACCCATGCTGGTTGTTAGCCATGAATACCCATGCAGATTGTTCGCCATGTGGCACATTTTGGAAGATCTAGAATTGCTCAATTTTGACACATTGGATAGTCAAATTGCTCTATCTTGACACGCTAGGTTGCTATTTATTGCATCATCTATTATTAATAAATAATAATAATAATAATAATACAGGTGCATTGCATTGGCATTCCAAAGATGTGAATTAATAACAAGTATACAAGTGTATTGGATTGCTATTACTTATTGCATTGTATTGACATTGGAAAACTCTCTTCGTATTGAATTAGTATTTAATTGCATTGGTATTCGGAAGGTCTAAATAAGGGGTTATAAAACGGGTGCATGTTCAGTTGTGGACCATCGCAATTTGTTAATTGGTGTCAACAATATGCTTGGTCTTTTGTTAATTGTTTATAGGTCATATTAGTTTGTGTCAATAATATGTCAGTTCTTCATGTTTTTTTTTATTATTTATGTTTTTGTTGTTGTTTACAGGTTAAAGATCATGAATCGGCATGGAATAAAGGCACGATGTATGATTGACACTGTCAAATGAGTTGTTATTTTGATTTGTTCTTCTAAACTGTAAGTTTATCTTCTAACTATTTTAATGTGAAACTATAAGTATGTCTCCTATCTATTTTAACGGTTATTATTAGATTGAATGATTGTTTTTGTTCGCTTAATTTATTTGATTTATTAATTTTATTCCTTCCGAACGATCAGTCTGTTCCTTGATAATTTTAATATAAAGATTAATTAACTTTTGTTGTTGCCGTTTCTAGGTACCAATTTTTATAAGAATGGATAATTGGTCGTTAACGATATTGACATGAAGATCGATTACATTTTATTGTGTTTGTTTTCAAAGGGATGAGGATATGCGTTTGTTATTTCGTTTGTAGAGTCATTGTTACGTTGCATCCATTCTGCCAATCGACTGGCATGAGATGTTAATTTGTTGATTCTGTTAGGTTACAGGGAAAAAAGTTGAGGTCTTCATACAATGGTCAGCGTGTTCTGTATCAAGTTGTGTTTATTAAGTCTTCAGTGAGGTTAGTGATTTGGTATGTATGTGGTTGCAGCCGATCGGTGTGAACTACATGAAATAACATGAATCGATGGGCTTACAGTTCCAGCCGAACAGTGAGTATTTGTTGTTGGTATATTCATACTATGGGCAATTAGTTTTTCCCTGTATCATTGACGCTGAGTAACATTAAACGTTGATAGTTTGTATTTTGTTTAAATATTTTTTTCTTGTTTTTTTCTATCATGCTATCTATTTGTCCCAGTCAATATGTGAGTATTTGTTTTGGGACTGAACGTTTTATGTTAACAAGGCTTGTATGGGTATTGTTTTTGCTAGCTCTATTTTTAGGTGACACAATTGGCCCTCAACCATTATTGATTTGTGCTGCTCGATGCATCGTTGTCACAAAGTAGCATTATCCGATAGTAGTTGAGGTTCAATTTTGTGATTTATGAATGTAATCTTATTGTATCGGAGTTGTTCATTGTGGATGTCAATGATTCGTCCAAGTCAACGGGAAAGTCCACGACATAAGATTTGGTTATTCCAGTTCAGTGTTGCTGGATTGTGATAGTTGCTTTTGTGCAAGTTATTTTACCTACATGAACATTTGCGGTTTGAAATTTAATGATGTAAAGATTTGTTGGTTGTATTCAGTATAAGGTGATTTTGAGATATTCAACTGTGTGTCCCAATCATTTATGTATTTATTAATACTCAGGCAATATATCAAAGGTATGCTTTCTGGATCATGATATTTTATAGGAATGAATTATAACAAACAAATCAAGTTTTTTATTTCTTTTAACAATATGTGGGTATTGCATTGGCATCTTGAAGATCTAACCACTTTGACATCCTTATAATGTTTTCTAAGTTGTGGGTTTAACAAAATATTTACAATCCTTTCCTTTGGACCAATGCCAATGAAATATTCGTAAATCTTATTGTCAGATATTTTGTCTATAAAAAATAACCTGAAAGTGATCGATATAGTAATGGGTGGAATTGTATCAAGGTATACAAATTCTGATCAAAATCATAGTTTAGCGGTGTTCCTAGAAAAGTTATAACAAATTATAAATGCAATTAATTACATCATGGTTACGGTTCGTCTATGCAATGTAGACCTCGATGATACCTTAATCTGTTGAAATTTCAAGCATTCTTAAATGATGGATGAATTATATATCGGTGTTTGCCTTATTACCATTCTCTAGCCAAATTAATGGTTTGACAGTGAAGTTATCGACCACGGCAAGTTTGAGCAATCATAATTATGGACGATGGTTCGGCAACGAATTCCATACAATTTGTTAGAAAATTTTTTAAAGGTGCCGAACTATAATATTAATAAAAAAATTTGAAGCAACTCGAAGTCTCTTTCAGTTGAAAATTTTAGTATCAGTATATAAATGATAAAGTTTATGATTTGCATTGTAATAAACCATTTGCTGTAAGATATATATTTATCCAAAATTGATAGGTACAATGTACTGTTATGTGATACTTTCAATGTGATATTAGTATTAATAGTCAGGATATCAGAATTTTGGTTTAATTATGGGTTAATGTACTTTCTTTTTTATTGATGTGTTTAGTATTACAATGATGTTTGGTATTCTGATATTTAATGGGGCTCCTAATACTATGTTTTTATTAAAGTGTTGATGAAATAGATGGTTTTGTTTATGTCACATTATAGTATAAGTTTGTGTCATATGCGATTTAAATAAGAATTACAACTGTCCACATAAAAAAATAAAAAACTTCTAGTCGTTATTCAATTTTGTTATTATTGTTTTGTTGTTTATTAAGTGTTATTGAAGTTGATGCAATTTTGTGGATATATATTTATCTGAAATAAATCGATACATTATATTTGTTATGTATTATTGTTAACGCGAAATTAATGTGAATTGTGAAGAGTGTTTATCTTAATGTGAAGGGTTTTATACATAACTCTTGAAATTAATGTGTCTGTACATCATTAGTTCGTATATCAAGCTATCCAAATTTCGTCCATCCTTAAATCATGGGTGAGTATCCAAATCCATGGTTTAGCACTGTTCCTAGAAAAGTCATAAGAAATTATAAATGTAATTAATTATATCATGATTATGGTTCGGCGATGGAATCTGGGTCTCGATGAAATTCTAAGCACTCTTAAATGATGGATAAATTATGGATCGGTATTTACGCTATTACCATTCTATAGTCAAATCGATGGTTTAAAAGTGAAATTATCGATCCAGCAGGCTTTGAACAATTATAATTATGGACAATCGTTAGGCAATTTTTAATCATGGTATTTTATGCGGATAAATTGTATCAAACAACCTGTCAAACTAATCATGCAGCCCGATGGGTTAATACACTTACTTTTCATTGATATGTTCGGTATCTTGATCATGTTTGGTGTTCTAATTTTTAATACTTAATAGTATTAGTCCATTGATATCGTGTTTTGTAGCTTTACAATTGTTCCTCTTTGATGCGTTGGATTTGTACTATTAATAATTTTATGGGTGCATTCTGTTGACGCTGCAAATACTTAGAGATATATATTTATTCAAAATTGATTGATGCATTGTACTGTTATGTGATACTTTCAATGTGATAAACTGTTAATGGTCAGGATATCAGAATTTTAGTTTAATTATGGGTTAATGTACTTCCTTTTTTTTATTGATGTGTTCAGTATTATGATGATGTTTGGTATTCTGCTATTTAATGTCGTTATTAATGTAGTGTTCTCATTAAAGTGTTGATGAAATAAATGGTATTGTTTATGTCACATAATAGTATAAGTTTGTGTCAAATGAGATTTAAATAAGAATTACAACTGCTCACATAAAAAATTAAAAAATCCCAATCATTATTTAAATTTTGTTATTATTGTTATGTTGTTTATTAAGTGTTATTGAAGTTGATGCAATTTTGTGGATAGATATTTATCCAGAAGAGATCGATACATTGTATTTGCTATGTGTTATTGTTAATGTGAAATTAATGTGAAGAGTGAAGAGTGATTATCTGAATGTGAAAGATTTTATACATAACTTTTGAAATTAATGTGTTTGTTATATATATGTGGTTGTTTATGTTGTTGTACACGATTAAGAGGAATAAGTACATGTACTTGAAAGTACATCATCATATCATTGTTTCAAAAAAAAAAAAAACAAACTGACTGTTGGCATAGTTCATATATAGTTCCTATTACACGTAATGTGATAGTAAATAAGATTATTGTACAGTGAAATGTTATGTGATACTTTCAATGTGATATTAGTATTAATGGTCAGGATATTAGAATTTTGGTTTAATTATGGGTTAATGTACTTTCTTTTTTATTGAAGTGTTCGGTATTATGATGATGTTTGGTATTCTGATATTTAATGTGGTTCTTAATATTGTGTTTTTATTAAAGTGTTGATGAAATATATCGTATTGTTTATGTCACATAATAGTATAAGTTTGTGTCATATGCGATTTAAATAAGAATTATAGCTGTCCGTTAAAAAAAAAACTTCCAATCGTTATTTAATTTTGTTATTATTGTTTTGTTGTTTATTAAGTGTTATTGAAGTTGATGCAATTTTGTGGATATATATTTATCTGAAATAAATCAATACATTGTATTTGCTATGTATTATTGTTAATGCGAAATTAATGTGAATTGTGAAGAGTGTTTATCTTAATGTGAAGGGTTTTATACATAACTCTTGAAATTAATGTGTATGTACATCATTAGTTCATATATCAAGCTATCCAAATTTCGTCCATCCTTAAATCATGGGTGAGTATCCAAATCCATGGTTTAGCACTGTTCCTAGAAAAGTTATAAGAAATTATAAATGTAATTAATTATACTGTGATTATGGTTTGGCAATGGAATCTAGGTCTCGATGAAATTCTAAGCGTTCTTAAATAAGTGGTTAAATTATGGATCGGTATTTGCGCTATTACCATTCTATAGGCAAATCGATGGTTTGACAGTGAAATTATTGATCATAGCAGGCTTTGAACAATTATAATTATGGACAATGGTTAGGCAACGAATTCCACACAATTTGTTAGACAAATTTTTAACGATGCCAAACTATAATATTAATAAAACATGGAGTGGCTTAATTTCTCTTTGAGTTTATATCAGCAAAGTTACCGAACTATAATTTTAGTGAAAAAATTGAAGTGGCTCGATGTCTGTCCCAGATGAAAATTTTAGTATTAGTCTATAAACGATGATGTTTATCATTTGCATTGTGATAAACCATTTGTTGTGTTGTAATTTATTCAATATGCCAAAGCCATGGTTTTTAAATCATGGTATTTTATGCGGATAAATTGTATTAAACAAGCTGCCAAACTAATCATGCAGCCTGATGGGTTAATACACTTACTTTTTCATCGATATGTTCAGTATTTTGATCATGTTTTGTGTTCTGATTTTTAATATTATTCTTAATAGTTTTAGTCTGTTGATATCGTGTTTTGTAGCTTTACAATTGTTCCTCTTTGATGCATTGGATTTGTACTATTAATAATTTTATCGGTGCATTCTGTTGACGCTGCAAATACTTATAGATATATATTTATTCAAAATTGATTGATGCATTGTACTGTTATGTGATACTTTCAATATGATATTACTGTTAATGGTCAGGATATTAGAATTTTGGTTTAATTATGGGTTAATGTACTTTCTTTTTTATTGATGTGTTTGGTATTATGATGACGTTTGGTATTCTGCTATTTATGTCATTCTTAATGTAGTGTTCTCATTAAAGTGTTGATGAAATAAATGGTATTGTTTATGTCACATAATAATATAAGTTTGTGTCAAATGCAATTTAAATAAGAATTATAGCCGTCCACATAAAAAAATAAAAAAATTACCTTAACCCAAACAAACTTTCTTACTTGCTTTTTGCAAACCAAGTACCTCTATTTATCACATCCCTTCTGCTTGCGCTAGGTCGACATCCCACGACCACCTAGTTGTAGGTGGAGTATAGGGAGGTTGGTTCTCGAAAGGACAAACAATAACGATTCAAGTTCCTGGCAAGTTTCCATACCAAAGTAATGGGGCCGTCCCTTGGAAAGATGACTGTAAAGTAATAGCCCAAGGTCATGATTCAACAAAAGGTTGATCCCAAAATCACCCATGGAACATCGCTAAGGCTGCAACATAGATCTCGGGTGTAGATGTTATACCCCGGAGTCTTTAGAAAGACGGAGAAGGGAAAGACAAAAGAAGGAGAGGAGCTACACCCAAACCCGGAAAGAGCCCAGATCGTCCGCTGTTCATAGGACCTAGTTTTTCTTTCCCTGGCATTCGAGAACAGTCAGATCGGTAAGAAAGTAAAAAAAAAAGTCGACGCAGGATCGGTCAAGCAGTCCCAGAGCCTATGATTGCAAACGAGATGGCATGAGCTTCTTCAGTGCCACAGCTGATTCAATTCCAGCAAACCTTCCACCAGCAGTTCAGCAGATTCTGGGCATTCATCTTTAGCTGTTACTTTTACAACGATTATTTCCGGATATTCACCAAAAGAAAGAGCTTTTTCTTGAACAAGCCGGCTAACTCTCAATTGAATAATCGAAGAGAGATGGGATCCTAGCGTAGAAAAGAGATCAAAGGAAGAGAGCGGACATGATCAATAGTAGTAAAGAACTAGAGATGGTACCACTGACTTGACTGTTGATGACGAAAAAGACTTTTTGAAACGTGTCCGATTTGAATGGCTGTCTATGAAGGGAAATTGACTTGATACCAAAAATCCCGAGAAAACGCTCAAATGTCACATTTCGATGTCTCGTAGGAAAGGAAATCCGATCTATGCCAAAATTCCCGGGAAAATCAAAGTGTCGATTTCACTTATTAGGAGTAGGAAAAGGCCCCTCGAAGGCATGGAATAATAGCTTTGACGGAGGAAGTCACTTATTATAATAGTTTCTGTCAGAGAAGAAATTCCTGCTTTGGTTGAATTCAATCAAAAATACCACTTTCAATTGAATCAGGAATCCCTTCTTCTATCAATTTCCTAAGAGAAGATAGAAGGGATTGTAGGCTAGATTCAAGGTATGCCTAACAGTATGCCAGTTGATTGATTCTACTCCACTTTCCAGATTGGGTTAGTGTTACATCTATCATTGGTGTCTCTTATATAAGAGAAAGTCACTCTAGTGGTCTGCCCCTGTAACTCGAGAAAGAATAAGAGAAGAAAGATTGGACAGCTTTCAAAGGCTAGAAGGAAGGGAATGAGCTGGTAGTTGGAGTATGAATTCTTATTGTTTTCGTATCTGGTGTTCTGTTTGAAATTTAATTACTAACTGCTGCTATTGACTCAGCTGCTAATCTTTTAGCCCTAAGGCTTAGAACTGAATGCGCTCTTATCAATACAGGGCGCGAGAGGAATTCCTCGAAGGTAGTACTAAAGGGATGGGGCGGTGTTAGCGACGAAGGGATTGTTTGCAAGAGAAGGTTGCACAGTTAAGATACGAACAGGAGGCATGTCATGTCTAGTAGAAGAAAAGAAGGGACAAAGAAGAGGAAGAGGAGACCGAAGGGTGAATGTTAACGAACTGAGATTTTTCAAAATATTGAAAATCGGATAGATAGATATTAATGGTGGTTTACCTCGTGTAGACAGCTGGTATGGGCCATGGTATCAGGAGGAAAGCTACTGGATCATCCAAGGGTCTAAACCCACAGGTATTTTTAATAAGGAAAACCGGGCTGTTGATTTATCCAATTCAAAGAGATCAGCTTCAGCCTATAGATCTTGAAGACATGTCTGAGGATAAAGATCAAGCTAGCCCTTCCATTCATATGATAGGGATAGGGAGATGAAGACCCTCTTGACGAAGATCCAAAGATTCCTAGGCTTACTATTACTAGCTTTCTCTTGGCGATTGCTAGGACGGATAGTCGAGCTTTTAGGACGCTCGATCTCGATTGCTTCTAACTCTCTTATCTTCAAGAGTTAGACGATTATGGGGACTACTGGCTCACTTCGTTCGCTCCTCAACCTTCCTTACCTCCGAAAGCATAAGTAGAGTTATAGGAGATGCTGGTTGGTAATCTATTTGATTAATAGGCTCTCCATAGCATAGTTCAAGGACTAAGTGATTCTCACACCTACGTTTAGCAAGCAAGCTTTCAAAAGTAGAAAGAGGTTGATCGTTAACACTCAGCCTTTCCCCTTCTTGGCTAACTTAGTGAGTGACAAATAGACGAAACTCAAGGTTGAGATGTCCACCTGTCAATCCCGAAAAAGTGAGTCACTCCAAACAAACTGTCAACCCAGTCATTATTTAATTTTGTTATTATTGTTATGTTGTTTATTAAGTGTTATTGAAGTTGATGCAATTTTGTGGATAGATATTTATCCGGGAGAGATCGATACATTGTATTTGCTATGTATTATCGTTAATGCAAAATTATTGTGAAGTGTGAAGAGTGTTTATCTGAATGTGAAAGATTTTATACATAACTTTTGAAATTAATGTGTTTGTTATATATATGTGGTTTTTTATGTTGTCGTACACGATTAAGAGGAATAAGTAAAGGTAATTGAAAGTACATCATCAGATCATTGTTTCAAAAAAAAAAAAAAAAAAGGAAACAGTTTGCTGGCATAGTTCAGATATAGTACCTGTTACAGGTAATGTGATACCTTCAATTATTTTCATTTTTCTATTGTAATACTGCATATATTGGGTTATAAATTCGTCTATAAAAGCTACTAATTTGCGTATAATATTATTATAGAATTGTAATAAAGAAATTGACGAACAACATTGTGGTGACGATTGTAAATTAGTAAGTTCTTTTCTAGAGTTTAAAATTACAGTTCCGAATAAAAAAATTCCTCATACTATGAAATTGTGATAAGAAATATTTATAGTATGAATTAGATTATAAAATCGAACATCATCTTATTTATTTATAATTGTGATACGCCGACATTTGCTTTAATTGTAAAATCTCCATTGGGTATCGTTATTTCTTTTATTGAATTGTATTAAGGATGAATTTCTTTTTGTAGGCAATTCATAACAATGTCTAATAATTTTCTTAAAGATATTGATGAATCAAGAGATGATTGGATAGTTACTGTCAGAGTATCTAGATTGTGGGAGTGTAGGAATTTTAGAATGGGTGACAAACTTATGAGCCTAGACATGATTTTGATTGATCAACAAGTATAAAATATACTCTGAAAATAATGTAAAGATTTTTATTTCCAATTTATACAGGTTTGTTGAATTTTGTGGTTTTCATTGGTTTTTTAGAATCAAGTTATGCATGGCTCGAATACCAAAGAATACGATTGCAAAGTTTAAAAATCAGCTTCATGAAGGGTCAATATATTTGATCAGACATATAAAAGTTATACCATCTGCTCCCTCTTACAGACCCATTGAGGGAAAATATCATATAAAATTTCTCATGATCACGACTGTACAAGAATTAAAAGAACCGAGGATTGTTATTTCGAGATATAAATTTGATTTTGCTGGTCTTCATGATCTTCAGAATAGGACAAATGATACAAGGTTATTATCAAGTATAGTTAATTTGAATATTTGTATTTTAAATGCATGAGAAATATTTTTGTACATCAAATATGATAAATTATATGCAGATATCATTGGAGTTTTGAATGTAAAAGGAGAAATTGAAGAGATCAAATCAACAAAGACTAAAAAAAGAGACATCAGATTGCAGATGGCAAAGTAAGTTCTTTTGTTAATATTTTTACGTTCTTCTTCCACTTTAAATAATTTACACTGATATTAATTTTAGGGAAGTAGTTGACATTACGTTATGGGGAAAGTTTTTTGAATAAATAGGTGAAGATTTGCAATCAACGAGTACCAGCCCAATTGTCATAATAGTTGCTTCAATGAATGTTAAAGATTTCCAAGGTAGTAAAAATATATTACATGGAATTAATATATTTTCAATTACTAATTTATGTTTTTTTCCATATAGGATGATTATATCTACATACAACCTCGACATCTAGAATTTATATAAATTTAGATATTGGGGAGGTGCATTCTCTACAGAAAGAGTATGTGTTTAAGAAATAGTTCTTTAAAGTAATTTCATAGATAGAATAACATTTAACATTTTATCTACTCTTTGTTATTTCAGAATAAAAATTCTGCTAGTAATTCAATTACAGAAAAAGATTCTAAATCAAGTTTCGATTGAGAAGGAAATGTTTGAGAGTAGAACATCACTGAAACATGTTACCAATCTCTTGTGGCATGATGTTGATGAGGTACAGTATTCACTCAAAACGTTAAACTAATTATTATAACATAGTTTGTGAACAAAAATTATAATTGTATAGGTGATGGATTATACAGTTAAGGCCAAGATAATCAAAGTTGATGTAGATATGGTTGGTGTTACAATTCCTGCACCTATTGCAAGAAGAAAATTCCTGATATTAATACCTAATTATATTGTGACAAATGCAACAAGGAATTGAAATCTCCTCAGACAAGGTATAGTATTGTTTATTTTTTAGTGTTTTTAATTATGTATTGTCAATGCAATAAGAGTATATTTAGTTCCAGACATTTATTTGTAACAATGTTTAGTCAATGTTATAACAAGTACAAGGTAGAAATGAGAGTGTCGGATGGAACTACCGAAGCAACTTTTATATTGTTTGATACAGTGATGCAGAGATTGGTTGGGTTATCATGTTCGCAATTGTTGAACAAACAAGGTAATGATCAAAAGAATATCCCAAAAGTTTTAAGCAAGCTATCTGGACAGATGTTCGTTTTTTAGATCAAGTTGAGAATTATGGACCTGAAGGAAGGATACAAATCTTATACTGTGACGAAACTTTTTTTGATTGATGAGAATCTTGAGGATGAATATAAATTGTGAGAATTGCAAAAGGTAGGGGTGAGCACGGGTAGCGGGTAGAACCGGAACCTGGGGGTAGAACCGAAACCAGAACCGGAACCTACTTAGAACCTAATGTGCGGGTAGGTTCCGGTTCCAATTTTTTGGAACCGACACTGTGCGGTTTCAGTTCCGGTTCTTGTTTGTGGAGGAACCGGAACCAGAACCTGGAAAAAGAACCTAAAAAGGGTACTCGGTTTGGAACCGATTTTGGAACCTATTTGGAACCTTTTTGGAACTTGTTTGGAACCTGTTTTGGAATCAGTTTTGAAACCTCGACTGCAATGAAATATTTGTGAAATGTGAATAATGGTGGGTTTCTATTATTTTACATATAAAAAAATTTAAAATAGAAAAAATTAAATTTTTAGAATAACCTAATTAAATAAATATACTAATACAATTATACTTATTACATATAAATTACACCATATTAAAAACTTTCATGTATTATAATATATTAATATTAAATTTTTCATTAATTAAGTGAATAATTGGAATTATGATCCAATTAAAAGTGTTTTAAATTTTTAATGTTATTAAAAGAACTATTTTTGAATAAAATAGTATATTTGATTGAATAATAATATATTTAGTTATTTACTTCAATTATCAAGTTCTAAGTATATCTATAGTAAATTAGCAATTAATTAATTATATATGATAGATTGATAAACATTAATAAATTTAATTACTAGTTAAATATCATACTTAATCAATTATAAGTTTATAACATTACATTATAGTTAAATGATTACTTAATTAATTATAATTTCATAACATTACTTAATTGATTTATAGTATAATTAATTATAGCATTACATTAATTGATTACTACTTAATTAATTGACTTATAAGTTATAACATTTAGTATATTACTTAATTAAATAATTAGAAATTTAATTAATTATAGCATTACATTATAGATTTATAGTATAATTACTTAATCAATTATAATATTTCATTATAAACATTAGTACAAACTTAATTAAATGATTAAAAATTTAATTAATTATAATATTACGTTAAAGATTTATAATATGATTACTTAATTCACTATAACATTACATTATAGTATGATTACATAATTAATTATAACATTACTGCATTAGTGTATTACATAATTAAATGGTTACTTAATTGATTATGACATTATATTATATGGTGCGTTTGATTCAATATTTCTACCCATATTCCCAATTCTAATCCCCAAATATTGTTTGGCACATTATTTGAGAAATATTAGTGTATTTTTTAATTAATTTTAGACCCTTACGTTTATTAATTTCATTAAATACCCCCAGAAAAAAGTTTAAAAATTAGCAAAAACACCCCCACCTACCCATACTTGCCAGATTCCAGCAGCCACCGATGGTGGTAGCCGGAATCTGTCACAACGGTTACACCAAGACCGTAAATGACCGGTTATTCACCGATCTGGCTGTCGCAAAGAAATGGTCGTCGTTGACGGTCAACGACGACCAAAGCATTGCCATCGTTGATCAACAACGACGGCCAAAGATGGGCCTTTGAGGTAGTCTATGACCACATCTGGTCGTTTACGACAAAGATCCAACCGGTTTGTGTCATAACGCAATTTTTCGGCTAGATTTCGGCGGTGGTGGCCGGAATCTGGCACTACGGGTGGTGGGGGTGTTTTTGTCATTCTACAAAATTTTTATATATTACAGTATTTAATTAAATTAGCAAACCTAGGGGGTTTTTTAGAAATTTTTAAATTTTACCTCGTAATACTCCCCTATTCAACTACCCAATATTATTCCCAAAATCTTATCCAAAATAATAAACCAAATGCACCCATAAATATTAGTAATTACTAATTTACTACATAAACATTAGCAATTTAGCATAATACTTAATTAAAGTATTAGAAATTTAATTAATTACAACATTACATTATAAATTTATAGTACGATTACGTAAGTAATTGTAACATTACATTATAATTAAATAATTAAATAATTAATTATAATATTATATTATAAACAAATTAATTATAATATTATATTAAAGATTTATAGTATGATTACTTAATTCATTGTAACATTTCAATATTTCATTATAATATGATTAATTGATTGCATAATTAATTATAACATTACATAATTAGATGATTATTTAGTTGATTATGACATTATATTATAAACATTAATTATAACATTATATTATAAACAAATAATTACTTAATTAAATGATTAGAAATTTAATTAATTAAATATTACATTATAGTTAAATAATTACTTAATTAAATTATAACATTATTACATTACATTATATTATGATCACTTAATTAATTATAGTATTACACAGTTAAATAATTACTTAATTAGTTATAAATAACATTACATTATAAACATTAGTAATTTACTACATTATTATTTATTATATTACTTAATTAAATGATTAAAAATTTAATTAATTATAATATTACATTAAAGATCTATAATCTGATTACTTAATTCACTATAATATTATATTATAGTATGATCACATAATTAATTATAACATTACATAATTAAATAATTACTTAATTGATTATGAGTTATGATATTATATTATAAACATTAGTAATTACTAATTTACTACATAAACATTAGCACAATACTTAATTAAATGATTGGAAATTTAATTAATTATAACATTACCTTATAAACATTACATTATAAACATTAATTAAGCATTACATTATAGTTAAATAATTACTCAATTAAATTAAAACATTATTATATTACATTATATTATGATCACTTACTTAATTATAGCATTACATAATTAAATGATTACATAATTAGTTATGAATTTATAACATTATATTATAAACATTAGTAATTTACTATATTATTACATTACTTAATTAAACGATTAAAAATTTAATTAATTATAACATTACCTTATATATTTATAATATGATTACTTAATCAATTATAACATTCCATTATAAACATTAGTGTATTAATTAAAAGATTAGAAATTTAATTAATTATAATATTAAATTATAGATTTATAGTATGATTACTTAATTCATTATAACATATTAACATTACATTATACTATTATAGTATGATCATATAATTAATATAACACTACATAATTAAAATATTAAATGATTACTTAATTGATTATGACATTATATTATAAACATTAGTAATTTACTAATTTACACAATACTTAATTAAATGATTAGAATTTTATTAATTATAAATTACATTATAAATTTATAGTATGATTACTTAATTAATTATAACATTCTATTATAAACAATATTACAATACTTAATTAAATGATTAACAATTTAATTAATTATAATATTACATTATAATTAAATAGTGTATTACTTAATTAATTATAGCATTATAATTTACATTGTAGTATGATTACTTAATTAATTATAGCATTACACAATTAAATGATTACTTAATTAATTATGACATTATATTATAAACATTAAACATAAGTAATTAATTAAATTATTAGAAATTTAATTGATTATAACTTTACATTATTATTAAATAACTACTTAAATAATTATAAGTATTTATAACATTACATTATTGTATGATCACTTAATTAATTATAACATTACATTATAATTTAATAATTATAATGTAATGTTTGAATGATTTTGGTGAAGTTATTTGAAGTGAATTGTGATGAATAATTGTTTATGTTTTGGTTTTGATTGACGAATTTTATGTGAATTGTGATGAATTTATTGAATTCAAGTGTTGCCTAGAGATTACAGATTATGAGTTACATTAGACACAAATGAATGAATAATCAAAATTTATTAGGGGTGTATTTGTAAACTTTTAAAGTATTTTTGTCATTTTTTAAACTAATAGGGGGTAATTGATTTTTTATAGGGTACCCGGGAAAGGAACCGGAACCTGCATTTTAGGTTCCGGTTCCTTGAATTGAAGAACCTGCGCTATGTGGTTCCGGTTCCTTTTTTTGGGAACCTGCATTATGCGGTTCCAGTTTTGGTTCCCCTAGAAAGTGCAGGGTACCCGGAACCGCTCACCCCTAGCAAAAGGTCAGTATAATTTTTATTCTTAAATAGTTAATTTTCATAATTTTGAAGTGATATCAATGTTTTGTAAAAAAACAACAGGCAAACAATGGAGAATATGGATCACAATCCTCGATGTCAGACGTGACTGAATACGAAATATTAACACCAAAAATCAAGGATGTGTCTGGAAAAACGATAGTAGGAGTAGATGCAAATGATGTTGAAGACAAATAAAGAATTCTTGTACAGACATGTTAGACACATCAAAAGAGAGGGAATGAGGAAATGAACAGAAAGAAAATGAGAATGAGAATGTTAAAAGCAGCAGTAGGAGTTACAAAAGCAACCCGAGAAAAAAGTTGAAGTCTTGATAAAGTGATCATGTCACATTTGATGGATTAAGTGTATAGTGTAATTGTGACTTCACTTGTGTAAATACTTTATCTTGATTGATGGATGCCAACATAAGTAAATATAACATTAAACCGCAATTAGTATAAAACATTGAACAAACTATTTCGCGTAAAAAGAGAGAGAGAGAGAGAGAGAGAGAGAGAGAGAGAGAGCATTCCAAGGAAATCAGATATATTGGTTGCAACTTCAATTTCAAGGCTTTGTTTAGATAAAACAAGTCAAACTAATGAGTGACATCAAAATCAAGATATGATTGTTGTAATCCAATGTGTATTATACGGGATTAGAACAATCATATTTTGATTTTTATGATGGTTTTTAACCACAGGATTCGTAATAATTACATAGGCATTCAAAAATTTGGAATTGAAGAATTGAATATTCATCAATTCAAATTTTTTATTCTTAAATAGTTAAATTGATTGAACCTTTGACTCTACGAATGATTAAGTTGTATGTTTGGAATATGAAATATGATCGAATTACATAACGCACAACAACAATAGAAATACAAAAAAGTGATTAATAATCGAGTATAATTCTAGGTTTGACATATTGTTTACTACAATTAGTATAAAATGTTATGGTTTAGTTTTGATATTTTGAGCCGTAGTAGATAGTGTATTAGTTCAAGATGTTACTGTGAAAGAATTAAATGCATGCTGTCCCTTGAAATTCATGTGATTTTATGTCAATATTTATTCATGGGATGAGATTTGTTTAAATTATAGTTTATTGATAGTAATACATCATTGAGGAAATACAAATTTTTAAGTGAGATTATCACAACATTAATAGTTCGATATACTTTTATATCTGAAAATCTAATTTTTTTTTTTAAAATAATAATGAAACTATGAAATTTCTAATCAATTATAGTTTTCAAATTATTAAATTTTTTGTTACTGTTTTAAATGATAAAAACAAGTATAACATATGTTTGTGGTTGGTCCCGCAGTAGGACCATTATCCATTTAATTTTAGTAAATTTTTCAGTAATGTTATATCAGGAAAATGTAGACGTAAGTATGTTTGACAGAATTGCGAAAGTAACTTTTATGTTGTTTGATATAGTAGTCCAGAAATTAATTGGATTATCATGTTCTCAATTATTAAACAAACAAAATTTTTGAATGAACTGTGTGAACAGATGTTTATTTTGAGAACTGGACTGGAGGTTACTGATTTTAAAGAAATATATGAATCCTATGTTGTGAGTAAAGTTTTAGTAGACAATGTTGCACTTGAAAATTATTATAAGTTACAAAAATTACAGAAGATCGGTATAAATTTTAAGTTTAAATAGGTTGATCTTGATAATAATCAGGTGATATTAAATATCATGCATAATTCACTGCAAAATATTGACATCGAATGTCAAAAACATGTCTACAAATATAATATCGATTGTATAAGCAGATGATGTTGAAAATATAATTTGAACGTTTTTATACAATCATATTAGGGGTATCAGAAAAGAGAAAAAGAACTATAAAAGCAATCCAAAAGAAACAACATAACATTGCAATATTCATGCAAAAAAGCTAGCCAAATGTTTTTTTGGGTTCACTTAAAAACTATAAAAGTAGTTCAAAACAAACAACATTGAAATTTTCATAGAAGTATTTATTTCATACTAAATAGATTAAATGCATAAGCAAATTGGGTCTTCATTTGTGAATATTCTTTCTCTTGCTTGATGGGGGTCTACCTCTACGACGAGGTTGTTGCTCATGCGCTGGTTGAGAAAATACATTGACTGTGTCCTAAACTTGTAAAACCCCTCCCCAGTCAGGTACCCTCTGGATATCCCTTAATGAGAATCCAGAGAATTCATGTTTGGGGAATGAGTTGTATTTAGAAAACTTATGCAAGAATAATAATAATGTCTAAAACATTACTATAAGATGTACCACAGGATCAAAATTTGTACCTTCAAAATAAAAATAAAAACTTAAAATTCATTTGGGCATCAATCAATCAAAACATATTAATGCCATTTTCATTCATATGGTG
This sequence comes from Pistacia integerrima, assembly GCA_026225825.1. Lineage (NCBI taxonomy): Eukaryota > Viridiplantae > Streptophyta > Magnoliopsida > Sapindales > Anacardiaceae > Pistacia > Pistacia integerrima. Next base: position 14,063,710 of record CM047746.1, read on the forward strand.
GAAGCTTCAAAAAGGTGTTTCAAAAACATTTGTCATTTACATTATTTACATCAAGAAAAAAAATCAAGATGACAATAAATTATCTCCCCTCACACATAACCTTGCTGTCTCCAGCATCCCTCGCTTTTGGATTACCTATAAAACATTCAACCATGAAAGGGTGAGCACTAATCGCTTAGTAAGGAATGTTCCATTTAATACCAAGTATGTTATTTAATATTCATTCAAACACATTCATTCACATACCACACCTCTTTTGCATCTAAGTATAGTTTCTTTTCTTTTCTAACTCATATACTTTTCATCATCTTCCCCATGGTCATATAAAACATCAAGTGTACACATACAAATAAGTATGTAAACATAGTGCACACACATCACATGTCATGACATAACATCTAAATATCATCTAACATGAGTACAAGTCATCTCATGATGTAAATAACATCATAACTCATGCAATGCAACTAAATGCATATGAATCATTTAACGTCTATCCGATCGGACTTTTCTTAGCGTCTTAAGCACTTCATATCATCTAGCCTCAAATTCATCTAGAGCTCATATCATCAGGAGGCATGCTTATGCGTTATTTAGCATCAAAAGCATATATTCATCTTTCCTCTCATCTAGCCTCAAATTCATCTAGAGCTCATATCATCAGGAGGCGTGCTTACGCGTTATTTAGCATCTAAAGCATATGTTAATCTTTCCTCAAGTGGAATATGAGGATATGCTTACGCGTTAATTAGCATCTAAAGCATATATTCATTTTTCCTCTCATCTAGCCTCAAATTCATCTAGAGCTCATATCATTAAGAGGCATGCTTACGTGTAATTTAGCATCTAAAGCATATATTCATCTTTCCTCAACCGGTATACGAGGATATGCTACGCGTTTTCCATCCTATCTATATGCATCTCTAACATTTTATGGCTTGTAAATACATGTTCTCGTGAGCTTAATACTTTTGATTCATCTATGGATTAACAATCCATTTACATTACCTCTCGCTCACATTCATCATCTTGAAACATATATTACATTGCATCTTCATGCCATTTCATAACATTAATCATGCATTCGCATCCATGACCATGTATATCTTTCAAAGATCATCTAACTAATGGGTAAACATTAGTGCATGGCTTAATTACAACAATACATTAATAATCAATTCATAAGCATAAGAATTAATCATGTTAAATCTTAAACTTTAATAATCAGAAGTTTGTTCTTCAGGCCATTTTCCATCCATTACTCAAACGAATTGGCTCTTGGTGTAAACATGAAAGCTATAGGGCTATATCTTAAATTTCTAATGCTTCAAGAATCATCTCATTTTGATTTTTATAATTAAAGTTATGGTCGAAATACTGAAGCATGTTTAACATAACCCCTAAAATTGCCAAATCTGAATTTTTCATATTAAACCATGCCATATGAACTTCTATTGACAATTAACAAATATGTCAACTTATGGATCAATTAAACCCCCCCTTAATAGTCTTTAACATCTTAAAGGAAGTGTAAAACCTCATTCCCATGATCATCCATCATTGTTGTAACATTGTAAGTTAATGCATGTTAGGAAACGACCCCGTTGCGTAGTGGAAAAACAAAAATTTTACAACAATGGATCATTCCTTAGAACCCAAAATCAGGGCACAGAAATTACAGTTTATATATTACATCAAGAATCTGCAGGAAAATAAATCTAAAGTTTAGATTCATACCCACATTGGAGGCTCCACCAATATTGTCTCTGAATGTGTTTGCTACCGATCCAAGTGTAGGATCGAACCCAAGAAGTCCACACGAAGATAATCACAAGGAACCAAGGAGGGATTTGCTATATCCTCCTTGGCCTTAAGAAATCAAGAAGAAAACTTTGATTTTGGCACAAACCAAAATGGCATGGGAGAGTGTTTTTCTTTGTGTTGTGTGTGTTTTCTTTTCTCTCAAAAGGCAAAATAAAATCTTATTAAAATCACACAAACACTTTTTCTTTTATAGGCAAACTTAGTTGCCCCATTCCCATATGGAATGGGCTTGGGCTCCAATCCAAACACCCCATGTTACCAAACACTCCCAAATAGATATTTTATTTAATTCATCATTATCTCAATTAAAATCAATTAATATTTAATTAACATTTAACAATAATGATGATTTAATTAAATATGTGCGAACACACATTTAAACATAATTTCACTTATTTAATTTTTCTAACAAATTAAATAAAGGCTACGACCCTAGCAAATTTAATTGCACTGTGAAATTACCAAAATACCCTTTCGCCCAAAAAGACCAAAACGCCATTCTTTCTTCCTGGCTCTTAAATTATCTTCTATATGTGTGACCTATAGGCTCCTCATCATACCGACAGTGTATAGTATCGCGATTAATACCAATTAATCGTCTCACTAATACACAGACCAAGATTGGCCCCTAGCAAGGCATCATGGCCACCCGATAGATTCGGATTCAGCAAAGTAGCTACCTGTCAATGATATGGTTACCGTACAATTCGATCCTTTCATCATACTGTATCTCGACGAGATGAAGGCATAGAAATAGTGTCAACCTTCGGTTACTCTCGATATTATGTATTCAGTTTCTGGACCAATGACTTGTATTGTAAACTGGATAGAGCAATAACTCAATCCTACTGTGGCCACAATTTTAGTGTCATTGCCATACACTAAATTGCGCTGTGAGATAACTTCTTCCGTACCCGGGAGTGATGAATCCTCTGTCAATCCACCATAGTCTTGATACACTTCTTGATGCAGCCAATCACCACCGTATTGACAACTCTGAATAGAACTGCGTTAGGCTAGTGTCAAACTGCACCAATCGGTGCACAAGGCGCTCCGGTGATCTCAAGTCTAAGGATCATATGTACCACCATTCATTAGAGGATTTGTTCCATAGACACTGGGGTTACCATCCATATGGAATCCTCTGGTGGGTCAGTCCAGTGAACTTGCTGCGGTATATCCGCCTACAACAAGCACCCATGTGTTGCACCAGGTTGTCACCAAACAACCTTGACAAGTGAGATCACTCACTGCCTTTCGACAGGGTTGTTCAACACTATGATAGCCTTATCGTATTATCTGTGCCCTTACTTCAGAATAATATTGGGGCTACGGACGTTTCTAGAATGGCCACCATATATGCTTATAGGGTTCTCACTATCAAGGTTTGAAACACTTGATACCCTCGTTATCAATACATATTGCAATAATAATGATTTACGCGATATAGAATAAAATGCCTTTTTTTTATTAATGAATATTATTACAAAGAGTCAGTTCTACAATAATTGATTGGCTCTAGGGCATCTACTCTAACAATCTCCCACTTGCACTATAGCCAATCATTAATGTATTTAATACCAAATGATCTCAAGTGCCTTTCATGCTTCTGCTGTGACAAAGGCTTTGTCAGTGGATCTGCGAGATTGTCGCCAGTATGCACTTTACTAATCTGCACGTCTTTCCTCTCAACTATCTCTCTGATGAGATGGAATCGTCTAAGTATGTGTCTGGACTTCTGATGAGACCGTGGTTCCCTAGCTTGAGCAATTGCTCCATTGTTGTCACAATAGATGTCTATAGGATCAACAATCATAGGAACCACACCAAGTTCAGTAGGAACCACACAAAGTCAACAATCGTGGTCTTTTTTCCATCTTGCAAATGCCTCCCTTATGACTTAAACCTTGGACTTATGCCTTGGCCAAGTAACATGAGGCGTTCGCAAGGTGGAAATAAGACCACGAAGTGAAACAAAGCCCTGAGGGTCCGAAGGAGGCATTGCTAAAAGGACCCATAGTGGACAATACCTTGGACGTGTCTGACGCTCGGGGAAAGCCCTTGAGCCAGAAGTTGGCAAGATAGAGGATAACCCCCGCTCGTGATAGAACTTCTACTAAATCTACTGGTAAGATTCGTGTTCTTCTATTTTCTCATCAATTCTAGACATAATCCAGTGTACTTCTCTGTCTGCAAGCAAACAAAATAAACACAATTTTTATAATCTTCTCAAGTGTTCAAATTCATTTCACCAATTTCGTATATTAACTATAGTTTGTGCAAAGACATTTTTTTGCTATAAAAATATTGTGAGTTTATAAAAGCTATAAAACAACATATCTGATTAATAATGTGTAGAAGTCATACTGCTTCAAGTTTTCCAGATGCATTTTGTAGTTTCAAAGCCAATTAATGATTTTCTTCTATTAAGGTTTCAACCTGAATTTGAGTGAAAAGAAAATCATTAAGATTATTAACAATACTTAAATAGATATAGTGTTTTAAATCATCTAAAAAAGCAAATGATATTCTACTAGAATCTCTATACCTTCTTCTAGGGATTCGAAGTACAGATCTCTATATCTAGTTTGTTGATTTTTATTTTCGTGTATCAAATGGTCAACCTTTGCTTTCAAATTTTCAATTGTATTACTTGGTTCAGGCTCTTTTATCTACTAAGGTGATTGCAATTCAATCTCTTGGTCGTTGTCAGTGAAGACCATCAATTGTATCACACGCTAAATGTTGTCATTGTGAGTTTCTGCAACTATTCCAGAAGTCTTGCAGAGCGCCTAGCAAGACGTCTACCAACTTTCTTCCGTTTAGTTTCCGCAACTGTTCCTTAAAGTCTTGTCATCATTTTGTGATTCGTCTTTTCCATTCTACTAAGATTACATAATAAAGTAGATCAAATACAAAACTGAAATATATTAACAAGAAAAACAACCAGAAAAAAAAAAAAACACAAAGAAAAGCATCGTTATCTCAAACATGTAAATTCCGAAACAAGAAATTTCTCTCTAAAAATTGTTGTAACAAGTTATTACTTGTTTCTTCCCTTTTTGTGACCCTTCAAGTATTGATTTCTTATGAATGGTAAACCTAGGTTTTCATTTTTGGTAACACTTGATTCAAATTTTTGTACAGGTGTTATGATTGCATAGAAATAACTTCAATTGGTAGGAATGCCCATCAAATACAATTGTATACTATAACATTAAACAAAATTTCATGATAGATTACAGAAACAAACATATGAAACTACCACCAAAAACAAAGAACAGTATTGAAAAGAGGGATGAGATATACGATAACTAATTCGGCAATGTAGAAAATCTCAACACGAAAGCTTCAAACCTTTTGAGAGAAATTCGGCACTGACATAAGAGAAAGCCGAAACGATTACACTGAAAGTGTGTTCGACAAACAATGGGCATGAACACAGCTTAAAGAAATAGAAAATGTGTTAGATAAAGAAACACCGGATAAATGAATATAATAATGAAACATAAATGACTGTTAATCCGCCAACTGTAGAAAACTGATTGGACCGATGTTTTTGAAATAGTAGGTGTACGTTTTAATAAAATAATATTTAATTTTTTACGAATACTCCGAACAACATTATTGTTAGATATTGCAAAAATTAGTTGAAATATACTTAATTCAAATAAGTCAACCAGAGAAATATAACTTGAATGAAAAACTAAAATGTCATCACTAATTTAATAAAGTATTTACCTAATTAATATAAAACCATCAAGCAAATTAAAATTAAAAATTACTTTAATATACAGTTTCATATTAGTTGAGTTCGAGAATGTTTATAAACATTATATCATTCATTGAACTATAACATTCTTACCATTAGTCTACTAAACAATTAATAATAACTTATAAAGAAGAGCTTAAATAAGAAGAGAAATGAACATATGGAAAACAATCGGACATGTACTATTATACTTTTTTATTACTATTTCTTTTGTTGGTTTTCCAGATGTAATAATTTATTAAATCAATGAAACATTGCAAGTCAGTGCATGTTACCTCGGTTGGATTTTTGATGTTTTGGGGTTCTTCAATCATCGTATTCATTTAATAGGACATATCTGTTTGTTTTCCACGCGTTCGTTTTCTCTTCTTATTTAAGTTATTCTCGAAACTGTATGTATATATAAGTATCAATCTCAACTTCGATTCATATAACTTTTATACGTTTGTACACTCTTTTTATCTGTTTTAGCTTTAATTGGTTTGATAATGGCTGGAGAAAAATGAGACCTACAACATATTTTGAGTGACATCGACTAGAATGTTGCCGACATAAATACTGCGAAAAAAAAAAAAAAGAGGGCACACATTTGCTGGTCAGGTCATGAATTCTATAGTCATTGTTGTTTCGGATCTGAAAGCAAAGGATACTTTGCTTTCTACAGATGAGGAACGACTTGGAATGGGAAGACGTCAAGAGAGAAGGTAATACAAATATTATGTAATATAAAACTAAACAAAAATTATTATAAACTCTAAACATTTCAGTGACTTATTTATTTGGAATTCAATTTTATAATATCCTATTATTTTCATATATATACAGTTATAATGCAATTAGTATTTCTAGCATGTTTAAATATTTATTGAAATTCATTATTTTTTTTAAACCTGTTGGTGCGGCAATGGGTTGCAGACAAAAGGAGTTCAAACAGATACTACCAAATGTTCGCAGCAACATTGAAAATCTAAATGGTACAAGAGAAAAATGCAACGATATGATTGATGCTTTATTTGAAATCGTGGGCGATGTTAAGCTTATTGTTGCTAGTCTTGATACACGGGAGTATTCGATTGATCTCAAAAAAGAAGAATCAGAATGTTCTAATTAGATGACTACAAAACTTGAATCTACACCATTTTTCGAACCTTGATAAATATATATGGCAATGTACACATGTATTTTGATATTAAAATATATTAAACAGATCTTTGTTCTCGTATATTTTTTTTTTTCTCTTTGAAATTATTTCCCATTGGTTAAACAATAGGATTGCATTATTGTAATACCAGTATTTCAATATTTGCTTATAAAATCCAAGTTAATGTTCTTAAGAGTGTACTAGTGATTAACCAAGTATAGGCTATATAGCAATTACAATAGCTCCACACACAGTTTAGTAATAATATATCAGGGAATATTTTTACAGATACAAACATAAACCACTATGAAACGTAAGCCAGTAAACAACATCATTCAACACAATCCTTGATGACATCAAAAGCTCACCAAATGGATTCACATCAACACGCTTTTCAATATTCTTCTTAAAGTCAATCCCACAGTGCTGCAACATCTCCACTGAATCTCTTGCAAACCACAAGTGGGCAAATTTCCATTGTCATCTGAAAACGTTAGCCCCAATCAAATGAATTTCAACATAACTTTCAACGTCTGGTACTTATAATCGCTTATATTTATATTCTTGAAACTCCCAAACAAACACAAAATAACACTAGCAAACTCGATACTCATGGCTACGTAATCCTACTTATCAACAATTTCACGAATTTAAGCAAATTCCTCTTCAAGATTATCATTTGACACCTCTCAAATGCGAATCAAATCGCCCTTTGGGAAAATTGATATTTCCAAAACAAAAAATCCAGATTTGAACAAAAAAATTTGATGGAAGTACTATAAGAATTAGATCCACAAACAGACTATAAGTAACAACAAACTTCAAGGAATGTCTGCGTTTCAATCCTCTTTTACCAGATTTGTCTCTTCCTTTTGCAGAACAAAATTCTCTAAGAAACCAAAATCTTCATTAGGAAATCTGGACTTAAATGCATCACAACATACTTCTCAAGTTTCAAGAACATGCGTGAGACAATATCAGAAGCTCTATCTCTTTCCTTTTCAACTATAACAAGGCTAGATTTCAGCTTGCTATTGCAATCCAACAATTCTTTCTCCTTTCTTTCAAGAACATCATTTTCTAACTTTGGATTTGAACATGATTGTTCAATCATTGATAATTTCTTTCTATGAAACTCCAATTCATTCACGGCTTCTGCCATCTGCTTCTCTAAATCCATTATTTCCTTTGTGATTTTGCCCCTCTGAACAACAAATATGTTTTTCTTTCTTTCCAAATCTTCAATGATCTTATCGGAGGCCAGCCATCGCCTTCTGATTTCCAAATAAGCCATAACTCTCTGTGCCATAAACATGTCAACAAAGAACAACAATAATAATGATCTTATCGGAGGCCAGCCATCGCCTTGATTTCCAAACAATCCTGGCTCTCTTGTAAACATATCCCACTGACAACAACAATAATATAATTTTTTTTTTACTAAATTAAAAGTAAATCAAATTCATCAATTTTAAATCATAGAACTCACCTCTTCTAATGTAAGTTCTTCAAGATCTTTTTTAGACATTGTTTTTAACTTGTTGGGAGGGGCTGTAACTTGAACTTCCTCATCACACACCTTTTTACGCTTGGTTCGTCTGATCAGTGGTAGCTCTTCTATATCTTCATATTTATCTTCATTTTTGAATGTAGATGATCCCACAAAAATAGCGCCCATCAATTTGGGTGTAGAAGTTGATGTTGAAGCTGTTAAATTTGGGGATTCAATGTCAATATCCACTACAACTAGCGGAAAAAAAGTTACATGAGAATCAGTTAATAATCAAATGAAAAGTGATCATATAAAAAATTGCAATACCTCTTTTGAATTGAAGAATGGAGTATTTCTCCAACATATCGAAAACATCGAAAGTTTGTTGATTTTAAATAAACTTCTCCAATGCCTGCATGCCATGTTCCTTCACATCTATTTTAGCGAGATTCTGGTGGGGTATTGTATCTTTTGTCCATTATGTGGGTAGTCCACCCCAACCTTTTTTGCAACCCAATAGAAAATATCTATCACTCCTTCCTCGCATTTTATTTGATAATCCAGTTAACAGTACTCAGCCTTTTCTACCCTCGATAAAATAAAATGGACTATTCGGCCTCTTTTTCAATGCATAGAAGTAGTTAAAAATATAAAACATGGGTAGAATATCATGCATTAAACACAGACTTTCAAAACTCAAGATTAATCTCTAGGCATTGGGATGGAGCTGAGTGGGTGCAACGTTATAACAAATCATGACTTCTTCCACAAAGCGAAGAGCAAGATCCTGCCTGAATCCAGTGAACACCGAGAAAGGAGGCACAAGATCACACTGGAGAAAAATTTCAAAAAAGGTGAAACACCCAAGAGGGGTCTTCGAATTTATAAAAGATTTAAAACCATCGCATGGTAATAGATCAAAAATCGTCGGCGATATTTTAATGTTGTCGAAATTGCAAAAGATCGATACAGGTAACTATGCTAGGAATTTCTATGTGCGACATTGTCAGGCAGAAAAATGAGATACAGATAAAAACCCGTAGGAAAGATTGAAATTACCCACAAATTGTTGGTTGATGCAAGTAAAAACAAGGTTGAACAATAATATGAGTTAATAAAAACAATCAATTTTGAAGTGCAGCTGTGATTACAAAGTCAACGATAAAATGCCCTTAATCCCTAATTTGCTTTTAAAGACGATGAACATGTTAAATGATGACATTTTAACCAAGCGGAAGGTGTCCGACTTCAAATATAATTACACTTGATAAAAATATAATTAATTATGAACTTCATGGTTTCATTATTGTTTAAAAAAAAATATAAAGATTTCAAAATATAAAGATATATCGAACTATTAATTTCCTAATTATTTATTTTGTAAAATTTGATTTGCTCATTAATGTATTTCTCTTAATAAACTGCAAGTGAGATGAATCTGATCCTATAAATAAGTGATGAGGTATAATACGAGGCATTTATAAATACATATATAAATAGTTATGTGAATTTCAACAAACTCTTACATTGTAAATGTTCTAGAATATAGTGTTTGACTGGTTATATATATATATATATATATATATATATATATATATGGAGAGAGAGAGAGAGATTCATCTGAACGTTAGACTGGTATTATTTTATGTATAGTGTATTTGATCTACTTTAAGGTTTACATTTTCTTTTTTCTTTATATTGTACTACTTTTGTTTCTTAAATAATTTATGCATAATAATATTTACATCCTTCTTACCGTTGTATTTCTCTTACATCTTTATTTTATTGTTCGTTAACATAGATATATATATAGTTGGATAAAACGATTGCTCCTTATAGTTACAATGTGATTCCTATTAAAGGTAATGAATATATTCTTTCTGTGAACTATTTTTTTACAATTGTTAAATTGAATATTGATTGTGATAGAAGACTCAAATAATTCATGTTTTTTATACAAGTGAATTTGACGATCCTAATTTGTGAAAATATTTATATAAATTCTTGGAAACCAATAGAGAACAAACTCAAAACTTCATGGTTAATCATAATTTTTCGTTAGAATTGTAATCAATTAAGATTTCCATGAGATCAAAATTTAATTGATGAACCATCTATTTATATATAATTGGCTTGTAGAATTGTGACAAGTTAAGAAGAATACCATAATATAAGTATAATTGTAATAAATGCAGGTATGTTTTTTGTTTTAATGTCAGAGTCGATCATATTCTCAGTTGTCAAACCAACAAATGGATGATATACTTTTGATAGACCATTACCAAACCAACAACTTATTCATATTTATAATAATAAATATTTCCTTTGTTTGGAAATCTCTATGTTGTCGAACTATTTTAATGTGTGGCTGTAATAGATGAAGCTTTGTTTCGGTTCAAATCTTGCTGCAAGATCTTAATATTCTATGCTATAAAGTTTTAATAAAATATTTGTCCATCCATAAATTTACATAAAAAACTGTGGGAAATCATTTATTATCAATTTTTGCATACAATTATAAAAATCTGGACTCGGCAGAGGTGAAAAAAAGAATGCAATTAACACAATATATTTTTTGTTTTGGTCAGGTGCAAGATTATAAAATGGTTCTTACGGATGAAGATGCAGCAGCTATACAGTCTTACATTCAGGAATTATATTTGCAATTGATTGAAAAATATTGATTGGCATATGATTCTGGACAAATAAGTATCGTTGATGTCAAAACAAAAGTATGCAAGGAGAATAGAAAATTGAGAATGTTTATATGGAACAAAAAAGAAAGGCCTGGATTTCCAAAGCGAGTCAGAAAGTCAATCTCCAAAAAGAAAAAAAGGTATATTTAATATTAGAACTTCATATAATTATTATGTAAATAGTAAACGAGTTCAGTCTATATCTCTGTTCTTTTAGTTATTCATGAACTATAAATCGGTGTTTTGACATATGAATTTAACAGCAAAATGATCCATAATAAAGTATCCAACAAAAGTAACTACCTTATTTATTTTGGTATAGTCATACAAAAATTTTGTATATTACATGGTTGAGTAAATCAGCTTCTGTTTTCTTTAATGATATAATTTGTTGTGTAACATAGTCTCAATCATAAAACTTGTGTATCAAAGACAAAGAAAGATCCAATAATTTCTTTAAATGCTTCTATAAATATAAATGAGATATTTAATTACTGTTTTTACCTTTTGGTTAAGCTTTTCAATTATATAATTTGTTGCATGGTATAAAATTAATTATGTTATTATTATTTTTAAATTCAGAGGAGAGATCTAAAGAACAAAACAATGGGTATCAAACAAAGAGAAGGGTTTTACAAGTTCTTCAAATGCTTTTGTAAATGTAAATGAGATACGTGAGGAAAATAGAACAAAGAGAATGTCCGTATTAAAAAGGAAGAGAGGTAAAAAATATTATATTAGTGGTTACCTATATTTTTTAGATTATGATAATTTAAATTGACTAACTAAATCTATGTTTTTCAGGTACTTCTCCGTGTACAGAGCCCGACTCTAATATTCCAATTACTAATGCAGAACAATACAATCGTAAGCCTTGAATCTAACAACATATGTTTAAATATTTAGTTGGTTATATCTTAAAAACATAATGTTATTTCATTATTTTGTAAAAATAAAGGTGCAAAACTTTGCCAAACAATTTTGACATTGCAAGTGCTGTTGAAAATTGTGATGATCTTTTTTTATTATTTTCATTCTCAAGTTAGGCATTGAAAAAACAAAAGAAATCTTTATCGAAGACAAATAAAGGTTCAAAATCTCGCTTGACAAAAAGAGGTAACAAGTGTCACATTGTTAGTTATAAATATTTAAATGTTAACTCAAGTATTAAACTTAGTAAAAAAAATGTCATTCTAAGTTTCTAAATTAACAGAACACGTTTCTTAAAATAACACATTATGTCTTTGCACAGTGGAAAAAGAGTCATGGAACTTTGGTGAGCCATCCTATAGGTGCATTCATTGTGGATCAATCATGTGGTATGAAGAGTGAACCGTTAAGAACCAAGAGCCAACCATCCCTTTGTTTTCATTATGTTGTGTGGATGGCAAAGTTCAGTTACCGTTATCGAAAGAACCGCCAGAACCATTAATAGGTTTATTGGATGTGTCCAATGGTAACAAAGGGGTTAGTTTCAGGAGTAAAATAAGAATATACAATTCATTGTTCTCATTTACATCAATGGGAGGGCATGTTGACCATGAGATTAACCAAAGGGGTGGTCCATACATTTTCAAACTCTACGGACAGAATTACCACTGAATAGGATCATTACTTCCACCTGAAGGAAGGAAACCTCGGTTTGCACAACTTTATATTTATGACACAGAGTATGAAACCAGTCATTGATTAAATTCTGTATGAGGTAATACAGCCAATGCTACTGTTGAGAGGGAATTAGTATAAGAATTGTTATTGATGTTTGATGTGAACAATGAATTGGTTAAAAGTTTTCATTCTGTCAGGAACCATATCCATTGGAATGATATTAGAGATGTGCATTTGCGGTTAAAAATGAAAAGGGAAAAGGATGGAAGACAATACAATTTGCCAACTGCATCTGAAATTGTGGGTTTAATTGTCGGTGATATTGGAATTTCAAAAACTGGAAAAGATGTCATTGTTCATCATTCGAAAAAGGGTCTTCAAAGAATTTCTGACTTGCTTCCAAGCTTTATGGCATTAAGTTATCCAATATTATTTCCGTATGGAGAAGATGGATACAGAATTGACATTAACCATAAAGACTTTCCTGACAAAAAGTCTTCAAAGAGAAACAGGCTAAGCATGAGAGAATATTATGCATTTCGATTGTAGTATAGATTATGTGAAGGGCATAATCTATTGAAATTAGGTAGATTATTGTAGCAATATATTGTGGATGCATATATGGCTGTTGAAGAGGAAAGATTTCGTTGGATTAGAAACAATCAGAAAAAATTAAGGAGTGATTTGTACAATGGGTTGATGGATGCCATTTCAAAAGATGATGTTAATGCACACATCTAGGGAAATCTACGTTGCTCCCTTCGTCTCACAATGGCAGTCCCCGATATCTTGTTCAGAATTATCAAGATGCAATGGCGATTTGCAGATGTTATGGATATCTAGATATTTTTCTGATATTCATTTGTAATTCCAAGTGGTCGGAGATACAATATCTACATAATTGTATTGGACAATGTGATCAAGAAAGTAGAATAACTGTAGTTTGCAAAGTTTTTGAGATCAAATTGCTTGAGCTAATGTGAGAGATAAAAAAAGGTGAATATTTTGGTGAAACAGTGGCAAGTAAGTATTCCAACGAATAATATTTCTACATTTTTTACAAAATGTAGTTCATTGATAATTTATGGTATGAAATTATGTTATACCAACTATTGCTGAACACATTATAACTGTTTCTATCAGTTATCTACTGTTGGAGTAGGTGCCCTAGAGCCAATCAATTATTGTGGAATTGACTCTTTGTAATAATGTTCATTAATCAATAAAAGACATTTTATTCTATATCGCGTAAATCATTATTATTGCAATATATATTGATATATGTCCTTAGAATGGTAGAACTGTGACAAGGGTATCAAGTGTATCAAATCTTGATAGTGAGAACCCTATGAGCACATAAGGTGGCCATTCTAAAAACATCCGTAGCCCCTAGTATTATTCTGAAGTAAGAGCATAGATAATACGGTAAGGCTATCATAGTGTTAAACGACCTTGTCGAAAGGCAGTGACTGATGTCACTTGTCAAGGTTGTTTGGTGACAACCTGGTGCAACACATGGGTGCTTACTGTAGGCGAATACACCGTAGCAAGTTCACTGGCCTGACCCACCAGAGGATTCCATATGGATGGTAACCCTAGTGTCTATGGAACAAATCCTCTAACGAATGGTGGTGCATGTGATCCTTAGACTTGAGATCACTGGAGCGCCTTGTGCACCGATTGGTGTAGTTTGACACTAGCCTAACGCAGTTTCTTTTCGAGCTATCAATACAGTGGTGATTGGCAGCATCAAGGAGTGTATCAAGACTATGGTGGATTGACAAAGTATTCACCACTCCCGGCTACGGGAGAAGTTATCTCACGGCGCAATTCAGTATATGGCAATGACATTAAAACTGTGGCCACAGTGGGATTGAGTTGTTGCTCTATCCAATTTATAATACGGGTCATTGGTCTAGAAACTGAATACATAATATCGAGAGTAACTGAAGGTTAACACTATTTCTATGCCTTTGTCTCATCGAGATAACGGATGATGAAAGGATCGAATTGTACGGTAACCATATCGTTGACAGGTAGCTACTTTGTTGAATCCGAATGTAACGGGTGGCCATGATGCCTTGCTATGGGCCAATCTTGGTCTGTGTATTAGTAAGACGATTAATTGGTGTTAATCGCAATACTATACACTACCGGTATGATGAGGAGCTTGTGGGTCACACACATAGAAGATAATTTAAGACTCAAGAAGAAAGAAGGGCGTTTTCGTCTTTTTAGGCGAAAGGGTATTTTTGTAATTTCACAGTGCAATTAAATTTGCTGAGAGCATAGCCTTTATTTAATTTATTGGAAAAATTAAATAAGTGAAATTACGTTTGAATATGTGTTCGCATATATTTAATTAAATCATCATTATTGTTAAATGTTAATATATATATTAATTGATTTTAATTGAGATAATGATGAAATAAATATAAAATATCTAATTGGGAGTGTTTGGTAACATGGGGTGTTTGGGTTGGAGCCCAAGTCTACTTCCATAATGGGAATAGGGCAACTAAAGTTTTAATATAAAAGAAAAACTTTAATTGTAAAAGTGTGTGATTTTTCATTATTCACTTTTTCCTTTGTAAAAGAGAAACACAACAGCCCCATGTTCCCTCTCCCACGATAGACTTTGTTTTTGCTTAAAATCAATTCTTCCTTTTCTTCTTTAATCTTAAAGCTAAGGAGGATCTAGCAAATCCCTCCTTAGTTCTTTGTGATTGTCTTCGTGTGGACTTCATAAGTTTGATCCTATGCTTGGATCGGTAGCAAATACGTACAAAGACTATTTTGGAGGAGCCTCCAAACGTGCATATGTTATTCTAAACTCAGATTATTTTTCTGCAGATTCTTGTATTTATATAAACTGTAAAAATTTGTACCTTTGATCTTGGCTCAATGGGAACGATCCTAGAAATTATTGTTTTGTTTTCCGCTGCGTTAACGGGTCGTTTCCTAACAGTGGTATCAGAGCCTAGGGTACCAAATTTTACAGTTTTTATGTGTATGGTTGATAACATGTATTTGATGATAATATGTTGCCATATTGAATCTGCGTAAAATCTGTCTTAAAAACATGTTTTAAGAAATTATTAATCGATTATTTTTAATTTGTTGATGATCTGCATGTTTGGAATAATGGTTGATGGATTTTTGTTGAGATCAATGTGTTTGGTTGATTGCAAAATCCGTTTAGAGTGTGAACGTACGTTAAGCGTGAACGTCAAGTTACCAATGCACGGCATGGCGATCTAACTCATCACCGCAGCGAGCGCACTTTCGAGTGCATAGGGGGCTAAAATGTAAGGTTTCAAAACTTTTGGACCAAACAGGGTTCTGTAAATTGTCAGGGGGTAAATGGTAATTAACCTAAAAATTTCAAAAATTGATTGTTTTTGAAATGTATGCTTTGTACTTGTTTGTATATTGCATGGTGCCCGGTACATGAGCCTTAGACCTAAGGGTGAATGTTTTTAAATAATTTTGGGTATGTATGGTTGTATAACTTATTAAATAGGGCATGTGTGTCCTGCCTTTCTCCTATTCTCGATGTACACTCTGTTCTCATCTCATTCCCCTCGAATGTAAATCGAGGTTTCTAAATTTTTTGATGTAAAGAATTTGTATAATGATTTATTGTAAATTTAGAACGATATTTTTTGTAATGTACTTGAAGACGGAGCAAAGGACGAGGCAACCATACTTGAAGACTCGAGATGTTTATTACAGGACCCCTAGGTGACCCACCTATTCCTCTAGGCTTGAGGAAATCGGTTTTAGTTGAGCCATGTACCGGCACGTTTAATTTTTACTTAGAATGCATGCTAAGGTTGAATATTCAATAACATGCCAAACAATGTCATTCTAACAAAGATAATAATCTGGTGAGACATTAAATAAAAAAACCCTCAATTAAAGTATATTAAGTCACGTAAGCCTTCCATCACTATGGTTTTAATCAAACCACTATTCGTCGAAACCTTGTTCGCCAAAGCGAAGGGTACACTTCTACCAGTGGGAGGTTAAAATGCATTGGAGTTTTCCTTAATGGTGATGGGTCGACTTAAAATGACGGTTTTGCTTGTTCGCCAAAGCAAAGGTTGATAAACGTGTGTCATAGGCATAGTAGAGCAATACACATATACTGTGTACGTGGTGACATGTAGTGTCTACTCTACTGATACTGAGAATCACACTTGAGGACGATGGAATGTAGTGACCATTGGATTGTGTGATTGGCTTGTTGGCTTTCTCACATTTGAGGTTGATAGTGGGAGCTATCATCTGGTGTGGATTAAGTTTGTTGGCCTACCTAATCAACTCATTTTGGCTTGTTCGCCAAAGCGAAGGTTTGAAATGGGCAGGATGAGGTCTCGGTCCACTAGGAAAGTCAACGGACTTTCCTGAGTTAATGGTGAGGGCTATTGACTTGAGTAAAATAGTGGGAGCTTCGTTTAATAAAAGACCATATTAAACAATAATAATGAACATGGTAATAACGATTACTTTTTCTGCACTTGTAGATTCACTTAAATTTTAGCAAAATGATCCCAACATCACTACGACAAATCATCGAACTGGGAGAGAAATGGAATGGTGAAAATTTTGTTGACTGGTATAGAAGTATAAATAATATACTTCACTCAAGCGATAGATTATACACCATTGAGCAAGCTCTATCACCAAAGCCTGTTGATAGTTCTATCCATGAGACTGGGTATGTATATGTGAAGCATACACATGATGCAAAAGCAGAAATGACTAGATACATTGTGCTTGCATCAATGACACCATTACTGCGATAGTAGTGCCTGAAATTGGATTTAGCTTCTATTCTTCATTTTCTTTCAAGAAATGAGAAGCATATGGTGTCTCGGTCGTTATTAAGATGTAGGATGGAAGAGGGTACCAAAATTGGCGATCATATACTCAAGTGGACCGAGTATATGAACAAGCTTGAGATTTTGGGATGTGGACTTAAAGAAGGTTTAGCAATAAACCTAATATTACAGTCATTACCGGATTCTTATTCTCAATTTGTCTATGACTTCATTAAGGAAGATAAGAAGAATACCTTTTCCGAGCTTCTGGATTTGTTGAAGGCTACAAAGTCAGGAATGAAAATGTCAGAAACATTGACGTTGGTTGAAGCCAAATCAAGTGAAAAGGAAAGGGCTCAGAAGTCATTAGAAAGAACTATTGCAGAAAGGAAAGGCGTTTATCCTCACTGTGGGAATCCCAACCATTGGAGGAAACATTGCAAGGCCTTCCTAGCAAAAGGGAAGAAGAATGTTACTTCTTCGTTAGGTACATTCTTGAGATTAACTTCTCCCGTAAACATCTAGTTGACACAAGATGTGGTTCTCACATTTGATTGATGTGCAGGAACTACGATAGAGTAGATTGCTCACCGAGGGAGAGGTGGACCTACCGCTTGGAAATGAAGCACGTCTTTGCTGCATTTGCTGTAGGATCTTATCGTCTGATTTAGCCGATGGACTTGTTTCTTGGAACTTGTGGATTATTATGGTTTTTCTTCAGTTTCTAGAAATTATATTTCTGTGTCCACATAGGACAAATGAGAATATTAGTTTACTAATGGATTACTGTCCTTGAGTATAAATAATATTCTTTATGGAACTGTTTAATAATAATATGTTCTTTAAGAAAGACAATAAGGATAACCTCAAAAATGATAATTATGCCAACTTTGGCAAGTTGAGCTAAACATACCTGAAGGAATGTGGGATTGTTATAGTAGATGCCCTAGAGCCAATCAGTTATTGTAGAATTGACTCTTTGTAATAATGTTCATTAATCAATACAAGGCATTTTATTCTATATCACGTAAATAATTATTATTGCAATATGTATTGATATATGTCCTTAGAATGGTAGAACTGTGACGAGGGTATCAAGTGTTTCAAATCTTGATAAGTGAGAACCCTATGAGCACATATGGTGGCCATTTTAAAAATGTTCGTGCCCCAGATATTATTCTAAAATAAGAAGGGCACGATAATCAAGAAGGCTATCATATTGTTGAAGCGACTGTCGAAAGGCGTGGTGTCTCACTTGTCAAGGTTGTTTGGTGATAACCCTGGTGCAACACATGGGTGCTTATGCAGTGCTTATGCCGCGCAAGTTCACGGATCGACCCACCAGAGGATTCCATATGGATGGTAACCCTAGTGTCTATGGAACAAATCCTCTAACGAATGGTGGTACATGTGATCCTTAGACTTGAGATCACCAGAGCGCCTTGTGGACCGATTGGTGCAGTTTGACACTAGCCTAACGCAGTTCTATTCAGAGCTGTCAATACGGTGGTGATTGGCTGCATCAATGAGTGTATCAAGACTATGGTGGATTGACAGAGGATTCATCACTCCCGGGTACGGGAGAAGTTATCTCACGGCGCAATTCAAGATATGGCAATGACACTAAAAGCAGGGCCACGGTGGGATTGAGTTGTTGCTTCTATCCAGGTTTATAATACAGTCATTCGTTTCTAAACCGAATACATAATATCGAGAGTAACCGGAGGTTGACACTATTTCCATGCCTTCGTCTCGTCGAGATAAAGTATGATGAAAGGATCGAATTGTATGGTAACCATATCATTGATAGGTAGCTACTTTGCTAAATTCGAATCAATCGGGTGGCCATGATGCCTTGCTAGGGGCCAATCTTGGTCTGTGTATTAGTGAGACGATTAACTGGTGTTAATCGTGATACTATACAATGTTGGTATGATGAGGAGCCTATGGGTCACACACATAGAGGATAATTTAAGAGCCAGGAAGAAAGAAGGGCATTTTCGTCTTTTTGGGCGAAAGGGTATTTTGGTAATTTCACAGTGCAATTAAATTTGCTGGGGTCGTAGTCTTTATTTAATTTGTTAGAAAAATTAAATAAGTGAAATTACGTTTAAATATGTGTTCGCACATATTTAATTCAATCATCATTATTGTTAAATGTTAATTAAATATTAATTGATTTTAATTGAAATAATGATGAAATAAACTAAAATATCTAATTGGGAGTGTTTGGCAACATGGGGTGTTTGGGTTGGAGCCCAAGCCCATTCCATATGGGAATAGGGCAACTAAGTTTGCCTACAAAAGAAAAGGTGTGTGTGTGATTTAATAATGATATTAATTTGCCTTTTGAGAGAAAAGAAAACACACACAACATAAAAGAAAAACACTCTCTCAAGCCATTTTGGTTTGTGCCAAAATCAAAGTTTTCTTCTTGATTTCTTAAGGCCATGGAGGATCTAGCAAATCCCTCATAGGTTCCTTGTGATTGTCTTTGTGTGGACTTCATGGGTTCGATCCTACACTTGGATCGGTAGCAAACACATTTAGAGACAATATTGGTGGAGCCTCCAACGTGGGTATGAATCTAAACTTTAGATTTATTTTTCTGTAGATTCTTGAAATATATAAACTGTAATTTCTGTGCCCTGATTTTGGATTTTAAGGAATGATCCAAGGTTGTAAAAATTTTTGTTTTTCTGCAGCGCAACCGGGTCGTTTCCTAATAGTGGTATCAGAGCCTAGGATACTAGATTTTACAGTTTTTATGAATAGTTGATTACATGTATTTGTTGATAACATGTTACCTTGATGAATCTGCCATGAAAAACCTAGTTTTTGTTAAATCTGAAAAATCTGTAAATCTACTGTTGATTGAATGAATCAATTGATAAATTGGTTTAATAATGTGTTGATGAATGTTATATTGGTTGGTTAATATCCTGGTTGAACGTGTGTGCGTTCCATTTGATTTGGATTCGTGTTATTACACAAAACTGCAAAAAAAAAAAAAAAAAAAACGCAAACTTGCGATTTGGGGATTTCCAGGTTTTGCCGCGGCGAAGCTGCGAAGTACACTCTGGAAATATTCGCCGCGGCGAAGTCTGTAGCTTTCCCAATTCTGTATTTTTCGCGAAGGGACCAATCTACAGTTTTTAATAACCTGTAAAGCCAATGAACATTCTGCACATTTAAGAGGGTAATTAATATATAACCCACCCGATTCAAAAATTGATTGTTTTTGAAATGTATGCTATGTACTTGTTTGTATATTGCATGGTGTCCGGTACATGAGCCTTAGACCTATGGTGAATGTTTTAAATTATTTTTGGGTATGTATGGTTGTAATATTTTAAATAGGGCCTGCATGTCCTGCCTTCTTTCTTCTTCTCAATGTACATTCTCTTCTCATCTCATTCCCCTCGAACGTAAATCGAGGTTTCTAAATTTTTGATGTAAAATTAGTTTAAGATTAATTTTATTGTAAATTTAGAATGACGTATTTGTAATGTACTTAAAGACGGAGCAAAAGACGAGGCAACCATACTTGAAGACTCAAGATATTTATTATAGGACCCCTAGGTGACCCATCGACTCCTCTAGGCTCGAGGAAATCGGTCTTAGTTGGGCCATGTACTGGCACGTTTTAATATTGTGTTTAGAATGCATGCTAAGGTTGAATGTTGAATAACATGCCAAACAATGTCATTCTAACAAAGATAATAATCTGATGAGACATTAAATAACAAACCCCTCAACTAAAGTATATTAAGTCACGTAAACCTTCCATCACCATGGTTTTAATCAAACCACTGTTCGTCGAAACCTTGTTCGCCAAAGCGAAGGGTACACTTCTACTAGTGGGAGGTTAAAATGCATTGGAGTTTTCCTTAATGGTGATGGGTCAACATAAAATGACGGTTTTGCTTGTTCGCCAAAGCGAAGGTTGATAAATGCGTCATAGGCATAGTAGAGCAGTACACATATTATGTGTACGTGGTGACATGTAGTGTCCACTCTCCTGATACTAAGAATCACACTTGAGGACTATGGTTGGAACCATTGGATTGTGTGATTGGCTTGTTGGCTTTTTCACATTTGAGGTTGATAGTGGGAGCTATCAACTGGTGTGGATTAAGTTTGTTGGCCTATCTAATCAACTCATTTGAAATGGGCAAGATGGGATCTCGGTCCACTAGGAAAGTCGACGGGCTTTCCCGAGTTAATAGTGAGGGCTATTGGCTTGAGTAAAATAGTAAGAGCATCGTTTTATAAAAGACCATATTAAATAATAATGAACTTTATAATAACTTTATCTTTTCTACAATTGTAGATTCACCAAAATGAGCATTATGAACCTACGACCGATAATCGAGAAAGAAAACAGGTTGGATGGATCCAATTTCTCGGACTGGTATCGTAATCTTCGGATTATACTCAACTTAGAAAAGAAATTGTATATCCTTGAAAAGCCATACATGGCTAAGCCTGATCCTGATCCTAATCCTGATCCTGATGCCACTCAGGAAGTTAAGGATACTTATCAAAAGTTCCTTGATGATGCTGATAGCGTTCAATGCTTGATGTTAGCATCGATGACACCTAAGCTGCAAAAGCAGCATGAGAATATGGATGCTTCTTCCATTATTCTACACCTCAAGGAGCTATTTGAATCAAATGCTTGACATGAGAGGTACAAGGTGTCGAAAGCACTGTTTGGGAGTCGTCAACCGAGGGGAGCCCTGTTGGTCCTCATGTGCTCAAGATGATCGAGCACATAGAGAGGTTTGAGACTTTGGGATGTGGCTTGGATGCAGAATTACAAATGGATTTAATTATGCAATCCTTGCCTGACTCTTATGCTCCGTTCATAATGAATTTCAATATGAACACGATGGAGAAAACCCTGTCAGAACTTTTGAACATGTTGAGGATTACAGAGCAGGGACTTGAAAAAGTCCAAGCCTGTTTTATTGGTTGCTGCTAGTAAAGCAAAAGGTAACGGCAAGGGTAAGGCCAAGGCCAAGCCCAAGCCCAAAGGATAGGTAGCTCTTGGGCTTGAGAGTGGCATAGGGAAGGGCAAGGTAGTCTGCTTCTTTTGTGGCAAGCCTGGCCACTGGAGGAAACACTGCAAGGCTTTCCTCGCAAGCAAGAAGAAGTTAGAGGCTACGACTTCAGTTATTTTTATGATTGAGATTAATTTCTCTCCCTCAACATCTTGGGTCATTGACACAGGATGTGGTACTCACATTTGTACTGATGTGCAGGGACTAAGGCAGAGTAGAGTGCTCGCCAAGGGATGGACCTACGAGTTGGAAATAGAGCACATGTGGCTACATTGGCTGTAGGGACTTACTGTTTATCTTTGCCTACGGGCTTATTGTTGGAACTACATAACTGTTATCACGTACATGCTATTTCTAAAAATATTATTTTAGTATCCTCTTTGGATAATATAGGGTATCATTTTGAAATATCTAATAGATTGTTGTCCTTTAGTTTGAATGGTATTCTATTTGGAATTGCAAGGTTATATAATGGATTATATGTTCTTGATTTAAACAATAAAGATATTCTCAATATTGAAACCAAGAAAGCTAAACATAGCGATCAAAACCAGACATATCTCTAGCACTATAGATTGTGTCATGTTAATAAGACTCGCATTGCAAAACTTCAAAGGGATGGAGTTTTGGCCCCTTTTGACTTTCAGTCATTTGAGGTATGCCAGTCATGCCTGACCAAGTCTCCTTTCACAGGACAAGGTGAAAGGGCTACTGAGCTGTTAGGCATCATCCATAGTGATGTATGTGGTCCACTAACAATTGAAGCCAGAGGTGGATATTCATACTTCATCACATTTACTGATGATTTCAGTAGATATGGTTATGTCTACCTTATGAGACATAAATCTGAAGCCTTTGATAAATTCAAGGAATTCAGGAATGAAGTACAGAATATGTTGGGCAAAAGTATTAAAGCTCTTTGGTGGGATCGAGGAGGTGAATACTTAAGCTCGGGGTTTTCAGAGTATCTGAAGGAATGTGGGATAGTATCACAACTCACCCCTCCTTATACACCCCAACACAATGGAGTGTCGGAAAGGAGGAACAGGACCTTACTTGACATGGTTAGGTCCATGATGAGTTTTAGTGATTTACCTGCATCATTCTGTGGTTATGCCCTAGAGACTACGACTCACGTTTTGAACCGTGTGCCGTCAAAGTCTGTAGATAAGACTCCATATGAGCTATGGAATGGGTGAAAGCCCAACTTGTCTTATCTAAGGATTTGGGGTTGCGAAGCTTATGTTAAGAAATTGACTTCGAATAAGCTGGGCCCAAAATCCTGTAAATGTATATTTGTGGGGTATCCAAAGGAAACCAAAGGATACTACTTCTACCACCCGGAAGAGCGCAAAATTTTTGTTGCTCGATGTGGTGTCTTCCTAGAAAAGGAAATTTTCTAAGAAGTACTAGTGGGAGAAAAGTAGAACTTGATGAAGTTCTAGAACCACAAGATATACTAGACGAAGGACGAGATGATGTGCCACAAGAAGTGGTTGAGCATCATGAGGAGGTTACTCCATAACTTGTGGAACAAAGTGAACCACCGCAGGTAGCACAAAAGCTACGTAGATCTGGGAGAGTACGCCATGAGCCCAAGAGATACGGTTATCTCATGACTCAACATGGTGACATACTAGTCTACCAAGATGATGAACCCAAAACCTACGAAGACGCTATATCAGATCCAGATTCCATTAAATGGCTTGAAGCCATGAAATCTGAGATGGACTCCATGTACCAAAACCAAGTGTGGTCTCTGGTGGAACCACCTGAAGGGGTAAAACCCATAGGGTGTAAATAGGTCTTCAAGAAGAAGACTGACATGGATGGCAACGTGCATACTTATAAAGCACGACTGGTTGCCAAAGGTTTCAAACAAATTCATGGCATTGACTATGAAGAAACCTTTTCGCCGGTTGCCATGATTAAATCCATCCAGATTATGCTTGCAATAGTTGCATATCATGACTATAAGATTTGGCAAATGGATGTCAAAACTACTTTCCTGAACGGAAACCTTCAGGAGGATGTGTATATGACACAACCTAATGGTTTCGTTCTTGATAGTCAAGCTAATAAGGTATGCAAGTTGCAGAGATCCATTTATGGACTCAAGCAAGCTTCAAGGAGCTAGAACATTCGTTTTGATGAAACCGTAAAAGAATTCAATTTTATCAAGAACGAAGATGAGCCCTGTGTTTACAAGAAAGTGAGTGGGAGCGTAGTAGCATTCCTAGTGTTGTATGTCGATGACATACTTTTGATCGGGAATGATATACCAAACTTGCAGTCGGTAAAGACTTGGTTATCCAAGTGCTTCTCCATGAAGGACTTAGGGGAAGCAGCCTACATCCTTCGAATAAAGATCTATCGTGATAGATCATGTAGGTTGCTCAAACTAAGTCAGAGTACATAGACAAGGTACTGAACACATTCAGTATAGAAAAAATCCAAGAAGGGATTTCTTCTGATGGCATATGGTGTCTATCTCTGTAAGGATATGTGTCCTTAACCACACAATGAGAGAGATAGAATGAAGAGGATCCCACATGCTTCAGCAAGTGGATCCATCTTGTATGCTCAGATTGATATCTAATGTGCATTCAGTACTTGTAGTGGATATTAATCAGGCTCAAGTGAGCCATATGTTATGTGCTTAGATTGATGTCTTATGTGCATTCAACACTAGTAGAAGATATCAACTAAATCCAAGTGAATGACACTGGATGAGTGTCAATCGACATTCTTAAGTACTTGAGAAAGGCTTAAGAATATATATTCTTGGATTATGGAGGAAAGATGAGCTCACTGTAAGAGAATGCAGTGATGCTATTTCCAAACGGGCAAAGGATGATTATAGTTAGCAATTTGGGATTACACAATTTTGTCTCAATGTAACTGCAGTGAGATAGAAGAGCTCGAATCAGTGTACTGCAACGAATTCTACAATTGATACTAAGTGTATCGCATTTTTAATGCTACTGTGTAGGCGGTTTGGATCAAGAAGTTCATTACTGAACTTGACGTGATTCCAAGCATTGCTAATCTAGTATAGTTGTACTGCGATAACAATTGAGCCATTGTTGTGGCTGAGAAATCACGGTCTCACTAGTAATCCAAACACTTACTTAGTTGATTCAATCTGATCCGAATGATCGATAAGAAAGGGAATGTGCAGATTTGCAGAATACCTACCAACCCACTATTAAAGTTTCTATTGTAGCAGAAGCATGATGGGCACTTGGGTCATTCAATGTTGAGTGCATGAATGACTGGCTATAGTGCAGGCACTTGGGTCATTCAGTGTTGAGTGCATGAATGATTGGCTATAGTGTAAGTGGGAGATTGTTGGAGTAGGTGCCCTAGAGCCAATAAATAATTATGGAATTGACTCTTTGTAATAATGTTCATTAATCACTAAAAGGCATTTTATTCTATATCGCGTAAATCATTATTATTGCAATATGTATTGATATATGTCCTTACAATGGTAGAATTGTGACGAGGGTATCAAATGTTTCAAATCTTGATAGTGAGAACCCTATGAGCACATAAGGTGACCATTCTAGAAACGTCCGTAGCCTTAGTATTATTCTGAAGTAAGGGCACATATAATACGGTAAGGCTATCATAGTGTTGAACGACCTCCGCCGAAAGCAAGGATCGATCTCACTTGTCAAGGTTGTTTGGTGACAACCAAGTGCAACACATGGGTGCTTACTGTAGGCGAATACATCGCAGCAAGTTCACTGGACTGACCCACCAGAGGATTCCATATGGATGGTAACCCTAGTGTCTATGGAACAAATCCTCTAACGAATGGTGGTGCATGTGATCCTTAGACTTGAGATCACCGGAGCGCCTTATGCACAGATTGGTGTAGTTTGACACTAGCCTAATGCAGTTCTTTTCAGAGCTGTCAATACAGCGGTGATTGGCTACATCAAGGAGTGTATCAAGACTATGGTGGATTGACAGAGGATTCATCACTCCTGGGTACTATACACTGTCGGTATGATGAGGAGCCTATGGGTCACACACATAGAAAGATAATTTAAGAATCAAGAAGAAAGAATGGCGTTTTCGTCTTTTTAGGCGAAAGAGTATTTTTGTAATTTCATAGTGCAATTAAATTTGCTAAGGTCGTAGCCTTTATTTAATTTATTAGAAAAATTAAATAAGTGAAATTACGTTTGAATATGTGTTCGCATATATTTAATTAAATCATCATTATTGTTAAATGTTAATATATATATTAATTGATTTTAATTGAGATAATGATGAAATAAATATAAAATATCTAATTGGGAGTGTTTGGTAACATGGGGTGTTTGGGTTGGAGCCCAAGTCTACTCCATATGGGAATAGGGCAACTAAAGTTTTAATATAAAAGAAAAACTTTAATTGTAAAAGTGTGTGATTTTTCATTATTCACTTTTTCCTTTGTAAAAGAGAAACACAGCAGCCCCATATTCCCTCTCCCACGGCAGACTTGGTTTTTACTTAAAATCAATTCTTCCTTTTCTTCTTTAATCTTAAAGCTAAGGAGGATCTAGCAAATCCCTCCTTAGTTCTTTGTGATTGTCTTCGTGTGGACTTCATAAGTTTGATCCTATGCTTGGATCGGTAGCAAATACATACAAAGACCATTTTGGAGGAGCCTCCAAATGTGCATATGTTATTCTAAACTTAGATTATTTTTCTGCAGATTCTTGTATTTATATAAACTGTAAAAATTTATACCTTTGATCTTGGCTCAATGGGAACGATCCTAGAAATTATTGTTTTGTTTTCTGATGCGTTAACGGGTCGTTTCCTAACATCTACACTATCGAGTTCCAAAAGAAAGGCCTCCCACATGCTCATATATTGGTTTTTCTACATTCCCAATATAAGAATCCTTCAGCATCCAAAATAGATGAAATAGTTTCTGCTAAAATTCCAAAAAGGAAACTGATGGTGTTGCCTTTGCAGGTGTGAAGAATCACATGATCCACGGTCTGTGCGGTGATGTTAATAAGAATTCACCATGTGTGAAGAGAGGAAGATGTAAAAAACATTTTTCGAAGAAATTTGTCAATGAAATATATGTGGATGACAACGGATACCCAATGTATAAAGACGGAATAATGGAGCATTTGTTGAGAAAAAGGGTATCAAACTGGATAACCGTTTTGTTGTTTCTTATAATAGGAATCTTTTGGTTAAGTTTGATGCTCACATAAATATTGAGATATGTAATCAACATAGATCAATCAAGTATCTATTCAAGTATGTCAACAAAGGGCTAGACAGAACGAGAGTTTCTATGGACGTTGAAAACAATGGTCAACAGAACAATCAATGCGAGATTTTATAGGACAAAGATGAAATAAAGGCATATCTGGACTGCAGGTATGTACAAAATACATCAAATATAATGTTTTTATATTGTTTGTTGGTATTTGTTATAAATACGAGATAAAGTAATTCAATCAAAAACATTATAGATATATCTCTTCTATGGAAGCTTGCTGGAGGACATTTAAGTTTGACATGTATTATAGAGAACCAGTTATTGAAAGATTGCCATTCCACTTAGAGAGTCCATCTAAACTTTACTGATTGCAGGGATTAGATTGAACACAAAGTTGTGGAAAGAGCTCCAAAGTGAACATCATGTAAGCCTAGCTAAGTTCTACCAGATGGCTGTAAAACACCAACAAGTGGAGAGCTCGTTGGCAGCATTGGCTAGAAGTTCGACACGGAGAGCCCCGAATAGGCGACAAGATCGCCCATCGCATAAGCGTGGGGGCCAAGATTGCAATGACAGGGATCGCAACAGGTTCCAAAAAAGACAAAAAATAGATAATCGCGGAGACAGACAACTCTTCCTACGATATGCAGAATACACCCTCCTCACTCAAGACATTGCCCACATCTACGAAGTCTCCCGTGAGGCGAAGAGGTTGCCCACTCCAAAAAGAATGAGGGGGGCTCTAGGTAGAAGAGATTGACAAAAGTATTGTCGATACCACCAAGATGTTGGGCACAACACAAACGAGTGCCGAGCCATGAAGGATGCCATTGAAGACCTGATAAGAAGGATGCCATTGAAGACCTGATAAGAAGGGGCCACTTAAAGGAATTGGTTAAGAGGGCACCAGCTCGCGAAAATCTAGGCGAGCAAAACAACCAGATCCTAAACTAGGACTAAAACCAAGCCCAGAATCAGGTCTAGCAAGCCCCGCCAAACGACAACAACAAAGTCTGGGTAGGCATGATCTACGGGTGGCCTGGCATAGCAGGGAGTTCAAGGCACGCTCGCGAGCAATATGCTCATGAGGTAAGGATAGACTCAATTCCTCGGATAATAAGATATGAATAGAAGCCGCCCAAGTGGCTTAGACAAGAGAGCGAGGTAGTAGGGTTCACGATTAAGGAATGCGAAGAATCCCCTTGCCACAATCATGACACGATTGTAATCGCAACTAGAATCGGTAATGCTCGGGTGTAGAGGGTAATGGCCGACAATGGGAGTGCAGCGAACATCATTTTCCTGGAAGCTTTCCGAGGAATGAGGTTTATAGAGAGAGATATGAAGGCGTGCCCTTCGCCGCTCTATGGACTTACCAGGGATAGCCTGGTTCCC
Organism: Pistacia integerrima; assembly: GCA_026225825.1. Lineage (NCBI taxonomy): Eukaryota > Viridiplantae > Streptophyta > Magnoliopsida > Sapindales > Anacardiaceae > Pistacia > Pistacia integerrima. The sequence continues at coordinate 14,092,769 of CM047746.1, forward strand.
AAGGGGATGATCGACCTCTCTGTGACTCTAGGGACGAAGCCCAAGATTAGGATAGTGATGGTCGAATTTTTAGTGGTAGATTGCCCTACCTCGTACAATATCATCCTCGAAAGGCCGATCTTGGATGACTTAAGCACAGTCACATCGGTCCGCTACCAAGCAATGAGGTTTCCAACTCCTGGGGAAGTTGTGACTTCTAGGAGCTGCAGAAAGGAATCTGGGAAATGTGACAACCGGGCCATACACATGGCACAAAAGTGGCCACTCCCAAGAACAATTGTTATAGCAGAATCCAAGCCAAAATCCGGACCACTCGAGGACACAATAGATCTTGCATCCATAGAGAAGAACCCACAGCAAGGCCGACAGAAGAGCTACGAGAAATAAGTGTCAGCAAGGAAGATCCAACTCGCGTACTGAAGATCGGCAATAGTTTGAGCGGAGAAATGGTCGATAATCTGACGGTGTTCCTAAAGAAAAACCTCGATGTGTTCGCATGGGTGCATGCAGATATGGTATGGATCAACCCCAAGGTAATGTGCCACAGGTTGAATCTCTACCTAAGGCTCGACCCATAAGACAAAAAAGAAGATCTATGGATGTAGAGCGCTGGCAAGAGCTCAAAGATGAAGTTAACAAACTCCTAAAAATCAACTTCATCAAAGAAGTCTAATACCCGGAATAGCTCGCCAATCTGGTCCTGGTCAAAAAGTCAAACGGCAAGTGGCAGACTTGCATCGACTTCACAGATTTGAACAAAGTCTGTCCCAAAGATAGCTTTCCTCTGCCACAAATTGACTAGGTAGTAGATGCGACAGTCGAGAAAGCCCTTCTTAGCTTTATGGATGCGTACTCGGGATATAACCAAAGCTGATATACCAATCCGATGAAGAGTATACCTCCTTTATTACCCACCGTGGAATTTATTGTTACAGGGTTATGCCGTTTGGCCTCAAGAATGTTAGGGCGACCTACCAATGCTTGGTGAACAAGATGTTTGTCAAATAAATCGGCAAGACCATGGAGGTGTACATCAACAACATGCTCGTCAGGTCAAATGTTGCAGAAAACCACATTGAGCATCTGGACGAAATGTTTGACATCCTCAGAAAATAGCAAATGAAGCTCAACCCCTTAAATTGTGCTTTCTAGGTAAGCTTTGGGAAATTCTTGGGTTTCCTCATGAACCAATGGGGTGTAGAAGCCAACCCAAAGAAGATTCAAGCTCTGCTCGATATGAAAATCCCGACCAGTGTAAAGCAGGTACAAAGCTTGACAAGGCATGTGGTCGCACTCATCAGATTTGTTTCTTGAGCCATAGATAGATGCTTACCATTTTTTGAGACCCTGAAAAGAAAGAAAGGTTTCAAGTAGACAGAGAAGTGTGAGAGAGCTTTCTAGGAGCTAAAGAAACATATAGACAACTTTCTTTATTGTCAAAGCCCATCCAGGGCGAGCCATTGTTATTGTACTTATCGATATCAAAGTCTGCTGTCATCGTAGCATTGGTACGCAAGGAAAGAGGAGTGCAATGGTTGGTATACTATGTAAGCAAAAGACTACTTGATGTGGAAAGCAAGGTACCCTGAGATGGAAAAGCTCGCCCTCGCCCTTGTCATCGCTGCCAAAAATCTACGACCCTATTTTCAAACACATTCCATTCACATGCTAACCAACTTCCTTTTGAAGAAGATCATGCAAAAGCCGAAGGCATTGGGTAGGTTTGTCTAGTGGACTATGGAGATGAGTCAGCACGACATCAAGTACATCCCGATGACAGCAACCAAAGGTCAGGCCTTGGCATATTTCATATCTGAATTTTCCTATCAGCCAGAAGGTGAGTCAAGCCCGCCAGAGGCAGGTACCTCAAAAGAAAGTGAGTAATAGAAGCCAAAGCTTGACGACTTATGGCAATGGACTTTATATGTAGATGGCTCTTCGAATGAGATAGGGCCAGGTGCAGGGGCTCTTGCTCGAAAGTCCAAAAGGAAACCTGATAAGAGCCGTGATAAGATTTGGGTTCGTCGTTTCCAACAATGAGACTGAGTATGAGGCATTGCTCGTAGGGGTCTGCCTCGCCAAGGAAATGGGGTCGCGACCTACGAGATCGTATTCCAAAAAGAGAACTCGGAGTCAAAAATTCGGAAAAGGTAGCTTTTCCCAAAAAGCCATGCCAAAATCCAACCCTTTAAGGATGAAACATCCTAAATCAATGAAGTTAAACTTGAAAAAAGAATTTTCAAGAAAAAACACGTTGAAGGAAATCGACCTTAAGTCGATGACTAAAACTCGAAACGAACAACTGATCCGGAATCAGAGTTGCTTGTCGCAAAAGATTTCCTTGCACATATCCAAAAAAGCTCTTCAAGAAGCGGGTTACGCATAACGTAGAGCTAATTCAGATCTTCCATTACAAGTCCAACAAGGACGAATAAAATGACTCTGCAGAAATATAATAATCATTGCTTGACAAGGGTATACTGAGAAATTTCTTTTTCATTAATAAATTTTTGTTACATTCTTAAAAAAAAAAAAAAAAAAAAAAGGAGAAAAACAACAACAAAAGATTAAAAAAAAAGTATGAAGCTTCAGATAGTTAGGAGAGTAGGGGGATCATCCTCGGCCGATATAGGGAGCTTGGTACCAATAGGAAGAGACGGTTCTTTAGTTGGAGGGACGACAATAGTTTCTCCAATGTTGGGAGCCTCGCTTGGGGGAAGTGTAGACAAGGGAGTCAGATCCTCGACTTCTAGCTTAAGCCCGATCTCTTCTTCGCCCTCTTGGACCTCTTCTTCGCCCTTACCATCGTCCTCGGAGTCATCCGAGTAGACGTAGGCCATTCCTTAGGCCTCAACCTTCATACTCTCGACTTCTTTCTGATAAGCCCGCGAAGGAAGGAGAAGTTGATCGAAGGGTGGGCTTCCTACAGCTTCTGCACGAGGAAGACCGACATCTGCCAGGCCCGGGTAGTGATAGCCTCGTTCAACTCTTCGATTTTGAGCCTGAGTTGCCTGACCTTAGCTTTGGCTTTTCGTTGACCTTCTGCCTCTTTGGCAAGGTCGAGTGAGGACTGTGTAGATTTAGTCTCCTAATCCGAGGCGGCCTTCTAAGCTGAAGAAAGCTCAGAGTTTAACTTGTTATTGGCATTTCGCTACTATGCCAAATTCTTCTCTGCTTCAATTGCCTTAGCTTTAGCCTTCACCCGAGCAGCCTCGCTCGCGTTGAACTTGTTAAGGAACTCTTTTTCCTTGACCCCAAAGGCCGCCATTTCCCCTCTAAGCCATTTGAGCTCAGTCTGCTTGGCTGCCCTATCTTTCTCTACAACCTTGGCTCTAGCTAGAGTGCCTCTTTCACCGTCTCTACCAATTGCCACCCCTTGTGAGTGCCCTCCAAAGTGGCATAGCACTCATCATAAAGGAGCATGCTTGCCATGGCAGCCTGGCAAAAAGGGGAGAAAAGGGGGACAAGACGGAAAGTTAACAATAAGCGAAGATAGCATGCAATGATAAAAGAAAAGAGGAATGAACTATCGGTACCTTTGCCACGTAGCCACACAACAAGCCAGCATATCAGTTGGGAGCAAGATCCTCTGGCCGGCCGAGTTCTTCGAGTGATCCCATCCCTGGCCGCTATGGTCCCAACACTGATATGGTCGAGGAGTTGGTCGATCAAAGTGTCGACCATAACTTGGGCCGCTTCATCCATCTTCTTGCTTTTTGACTGGGATGAGCTAGATTTACTCCCCCCAGCAGTGCGAGTCTCGCCTGCAAGAGTAGACTTCTTCTTGGCCAAGTCCTTAGCTGCTGTTTTCTTTAGGCTGCCAGCCTACCACGATGATTCTTTGCCTAAGCCACTGATAAGAGTGTAATTTATATATTTTTATTCCTTCCATATTATATTTTTGTTATGTTTTATGCCTATTTGAGTTGATTAGAGTTTATTTTGTGAGTTTGGCATAGTTGGATAGACTTTAGGAAATATGTGATAAAAGATTAGGAAATTCCAGAATTTTTGTTATTCTGACCAGTGCTGCGTTTTTCAGGTTTTTCATGGAGTTAGATTTCTTGATTGCAAAAGTGTTCTTCAGAGAAATTAAAGTAAACAAATCAAGCTTTTCAAGAAGGTATTATGGGAGAGAATCTGAGTTCGTTTGTGTCTTCATTAGTTGTTGCAAAACCGGACCTGGAATCCTAGTCGCTAAAGGATTTCCTGGCTGAGTATTGAATCTTCGAATGGGCCTACCTGGAGTGTCAAATATCGAAAACAGGTGATTCAAAAGCCCAGATTCATCTACACATCCTGGAATACAATTTTTATGAAGTGACTGAGCCCAGAAAAGATCTTTTACATTATGAGAATCCTGGTGCTAGCTGGAGATGAATTGCTTTCCCCTTATATCGATAAGATTTTGACAAATCTGGAAGTCTATCTTTTAGGAAACGTCTAGGAAAGTAATTTCCGTGATTCTTGGGGTAGAATTAAGGAAAACACATGTTATTTATTGATGAGTTGTTAGGTTAAAAAGGGGAGAGAAGAGAACAGAGTAGTTTTTAGTTTTTTTCGGTTTTCTTTTACTTTCGACGCAAGATGTGGAGGTCGACCTTTCTTCTTCGGCCGAAGGATTTTGAAGCCTAAATTCATGTCATTGGTGTAACCTAACTTCAGTAACATTGTTCTTAATCTCGTTTTTATTGGAATTGTTTATGTTATTCTGTTTTAATTGTTTATAATTTTCTATTTGGGTGATTTAGTAATGGCCTGCTGAATTATTTTATCGGAATTTTATCTCAGGAATTAGGAATTGTGATCCATAATTGTCCTTTTTCTATTCAATGGGTAACACATGATGATAGATGATTATGGACAAGTTTTCATTCTGTTATCTTGAATAACATAACCTAAGTTAAATAATCCGAGCTTGTGTGATTGTTGCTTAGATTGATCTATTTTCTTAATTCTTAAGGCTGCCATTGAATTAAACTTAGAGAGCTTATTCTAGGTTGGTCAAGGGTTAGGATCTACTTGAAGAGCTTATTTCAGTAGTGACAATTAAGGGAGAATTGCAATATGAGCTTGTTGTTTCCTAGGGTCAATAGTTCCATAATAACGAGATAGAATAGTGTTACGGTTAGTTCTTGTCTAATGCATGTTTAGGTGGATCTTGAACCGAGAACTGATTGTTTTTAACCTGATTTTTTCTTCCATTAGAGACTTCTTTGTTTTACTTTAGTTTGCCTTGATTACAAACCCCTTTCATTACTCTGTTATGTTTTTCCTCATCAACTTTAGGGTTTTATTGTGTTGTTTTCATTGTGGCTATTAGCATAGAATATAGGATTTAATCGAATCATTCCTTGTGGGATCGACCCTTGCTCACCCTATATACAGGTTAGTAAGGTTAATTAATTTGGTGCATTCGGCACGCTACCAGTCACCTTGTTGCTCAGCCACCTTTTGTTTGCCCGAGCCCTCTAGAGGCTCGGTTGCTTTCTTCTTACCGGAGCTATTGTGTTACTCGAGTGCCTTCAGTTTCCCCATGCCTATAGTAAGCTTAGGAGTTTTCTTTGCCAACCTTTTCTAGGGCTAAAAGACACTATTTCCGCCCGTGCCTTTGGAACAGTTCCGGGCCATTTCGCGCTAGGGCCCTCCCCAAGCTCACCACTAGCAGGCTGCTTCATCGACTAAGCAATTAGTGTCTTCGTAGCAACCGACGACGAAGTTGTCATTTTCTTCTTAAGGTCTTTGGGTTTCTCGGCCCACATCTCTGCAAGAAAGTAACAAATAGTAAGTGACTTATTCACGCGGGAAAAAGTACGAGTAAACGATAACTTACCTTTTTCCAAGATCGTAGGAAATCTTGCATCGTCTCGATAGAAGCCGTATGCTCGCAGGTGGGGGAGTGTAATGATTTCGTTAATAGTACGTTGTCCATCGGGAAGGTCGCTAAAACGCTAGAGCTTTTGCAAGCTCATGGTAGGGAGATAATTCTACTCAATGTTAACTACAAAACAAGGCAATCCGGTTAGCTAGAACACAAAGCTTGAAAGCAATCCTCGCACATACGGTAAGTCAAAATCTTACTCGCTTCTGAGGTGAAGGCGTTGGTCTCCTACGCTTTATAGAAGAAAAACTGTGAGTCTTATTGCAGGACCTTCTATGGGACATCGATCAGCCTGTTGAAACGTACCTTTCTCTCTTTGGAAAGGTAGTACATCTGGTATTGCCATTTTTTGAGCCTGTACAGATGTACGAGCTCCTCGCCAGATAGCTCGCCCAACTCAGTGATCATGTACGCTATGTACAAAGAAATAATGATATGTAGGAAATTTTGCGGAAAGCTGGAGGGGGACGATGTCAAACTGCCTCAGCATATCGTCAATAAAACAATGAGGGGGAATGGATACCCTACATCTAAGGAGGGTCTCAGAGATCGCCACCCATCTAGGCAGGGGATTCTTTCGAGAAATGTCCCCCGAGGCCATCCAATTAAGCTGCTATGCATAGATAGCCCTTATGCATTCTAGATCCCCGACAGTAATCCCGGATTGTGGCTTTCTTTGCAACCTATAGATTGGAGACCGCGCGGGATGAGCCAACTGTATCGAGGCATGGTCGGAAGAGCCCACCGCGTCAGGGTCCAAGCTTTATACAGTAATTTCCTTCGAAACCTCAGGAGCTGAATCCCCAAGGACTACTGAGCCTGCGAGTGAATCGAACATATGGTCGATTATGTGACTGCTGGAGGAAGACATGGTTATAGCTCACTTCTAGGTACCTGAAACAGAAGCGAACAAGTGTTAAAGCTTGACCATTTCACACTTGCTTTCAATTCAGGCACCTAAGATAGCTCGTGCCACACAACGAACGCATGCGACCTACCCCAAGTTCTGACGGCCACCGCGTTAAACCCTCCTTAAACCTAGGACCATTGGAGACGTTTTCAAAAACCCTACTAAAGCCTTAGAATATCCAATGTGGCCACAACAGTAGCCACCCTTTGACGCAAAAATGAGAAAAACGAGTAGAGGAAGGGAAGAGAACCTTATCACAATGAAAGAAATGCAGAAACTCGCCAGAAAGAGTACCGTGACGATGACGAAATAGCTACAAAGTGGACAAAGATGTCAGAGAACCTTCATGGATTGAATAAGCATTCTGACAACTTCGCCACCTTTTATAGTGGTTTGCATAGAAGACGAAAGGGTAGGGTTTAATCATAGCCGTCGATCTACAGTGAATCTAGACCCTTCAATCGTCGAGCAATCTCGACCCTTAGATATGGCCACGCATCATCCATCTGCAAAGAGCGACAAACCATGGGACTGTTACAATGACAATCGTCATCGCACCTCACATCAACTTTGTGCATGGATAGCTGTAGTCGTCCACGCGCGACAAAACATGACTGACAAAGGCTGTCGCATTTAATGCGACATGACCGCTTGGAAATTACATTTTTGCCCTAACTTTTCATGTTCTGAGTTTGGCAGGTATCGCGGGAAGTGAACAAGTGTGAAGCATGTCGACCGAACATGAGGTCGACCCTAGGAGCTCGATCAAACTTGCATCCGAAGACTTGTTAGTGATGCCAAGCTTGGTATCAAATCAAGTAATAGTCTTCGAACCTTGAAACGAGTATCGAACACTAGGGGGTAGATGTTGTGAGTGATTTTTCCACCAAGCTCTACCAAGAGGATATAGTTCGATCCAAAACTAGCTCGACTCCATTGGTTGTCCGACCAAGCACAAGCTCATCAACACATAGCTCGACCCATCATAAGTTAGTCACAAACAACCTGAATGATCATTCAATCAATTCCTAGATATCTTTAGATCCCATATATTGCGGGAATGACCAAATCAACATCAATCTCTGCACGATCACAATGCCCAATCACAAGAATATCAGAATTGCAGTTTAGATCAACTGTGATCCCTTTATTTTCACTTTTTCCTTTGTACAAACCTTGTTTATAAACCCCCATAAATGATGAAAAAGGGGTTACGACTTTAACATAGAATTCACATTGTAAGCTCTCACGGAAAAGACAAAAAACAGTGGACTTAGGCTTAAGAGTTTACCTTGCCGAACCACTTTAAAATTCTCATTGCCATTTATTTTATTGCACTTAATATTTGTCTAACACTGGTTACCTGTAATTGTTAGTGTATGTTAGTGTATGCCTTAGAAACCATTCGTGTGTCGGTTTCATAGCATTTTGTCTTGTATCAATATATCATAAATAATAGAAGAAAGAATTCTTCAATTCATATATATAAATTGCTTCCTTTATTCAGTCATGCATTTAAAATAAAGTATGTATATGAATTGTCCAGATGATTCATTTAATCGGTAAATGAATTTATCAAAAGGTTCCCTACGGAAGCAATATAATTTGGGCAACTATATTGCATAGTAGGCAAACTAGATGCTTTCGAAAGATATCATGAGTTGATATAAGTACGAATGACAATGATAGTCATGTCACTAGGGCATTAGTATGGATTAGCAGTTGGTGAACTGTTTTTCAAACGTAGTCGAATAACGACAAATCACTTGAAAAAACAAGTAGTCAATGATTTATCGTTTGGTTATATCAGTGCATGATGTAGTCCTTTGACCTGAGACATTGTGGTTAGATGCGATACGGATGCGTATGGTTCATACGGTGTATAAGTATGAGACTAGTCATGTTTCGTATGATAAAGCCTATTTGGTCATGCGTTGTTCATATGCAGAAACAAACGATGGTCAAGAAGGGATCCATTGACTCGAAAATATAGGATCAGGAGTACTGCTGACTCCATCCATATTCGAGTTCTTGGACGAACATCAATAAATGTTAGAAATCAGAATCTCTGGCCAAAGTCTATTATTAGTCATACGAAAGCAAGTTTGTGATGACAAGTTCCGGACATATTGATCGACGATTCGATGATTCGATAAAAGATCGAGCTTAGGATTTTGACCTTCTATGAATCCGTACTCGATGAGGATATATCAATGGAGGGACTTTACATGCATGGTATATATGATCTGAAAAGGGTTCGATGAAGTATTTCTTCATTGTGGTTTAGGGACTACGGCATAGATGTTTACCATAGTCGTTGGGCCTCTGGACAAGTTTCTGGATTCATCTAGAACCAACTCACGGCTAATCCACGGTAGACCTACATGGTCACACCAATAGCCTTGAGAAGTTAGAGAAGGATAAGAGAGAGAAATGATTATTAGAAGAGGGCTAGCACCTTCCGAGGGTAATGACAGGATTCTATGGTAATAGTTACATAGAAATTATTTGTGACATTTTAAAGGTTAATGTTAGAGTAGATGCCCTAGAGCTTATCAATTATTGTAGAATTGACTCTTTGTAATAATTTTCATTGATCAATAAAAGGCATTTTATACTATATCGCTTAAATCATCATTGTATGTATTGATATATGTCCTTAGAATGGTAAAACCGTGACGAGGGTATCAAGTGTTTCAAATTTTGATAGTGAGAACCCTATGAGCACATAAGGTGGTCATTTTAGAAACGTTCGTAGCCCTAGTATTATTCTGAAGTAAGGGCACATATAATATGGTAAGGCTATCATAGTGTTGAACGACCTTGTCGAAAGGCAGCGACTGATCTCACTTGTCAAGGTTGTTTGGTGACAACCTGGTGCAACACATGGGTGCTTGATGTAGGCAAGTTCACTGGACGGAACCACCAGAGGATTCCATATGGATGGTAACCCCAGTGTCTATGGAACAAATCGTCTAACGAATGGTGGTGCATGTGATCCTTAGACTTGAGATCACCAGAGCGCCTTGTGCATCGATTGGTGTAGTTTGACACTAGCCTAACACAATTCTATTCAGAGCTGTCAATACGGTGGTGATTGGCTGCATTAAGGAGTGTATCAAGATTATGGTGGATAGATAGAGGATTCACCACTCCTGGGTACGGGAGAAGTTATCTCACGGCGTAATTCAGTAAATGGCAATGACACTAAAACTGTGGCCACAGTGGGATTCAGTTGTTACTCTATCCAATTTATAATACAGGTCATTGGTCTAGTAAATGAATACATAATATCGAGAGTAACCGAGGTTGACACTATTTCTATGCCACGGTCTCGTCGAGATAAGGAATGATGAAAGGATTAGATTGTACGGTAACCATATCGTTGACAGTTAGCTGCTTCATTGAATCCGAATCTATCGAGTGGCCATGATGCTTTTTTAGGGGCCAATCTTGGTCTGTGTGTAGTGAGACGATTAATTGGTGTTAATTGCGATACTACACACTGCCGGTATGATAAGGAGCCCACGAGTCACACACATAGAAGATAATTTAAGAACCAGTTTATAAGAAGGGCATTTTCGTCCTTTTAGATGAAAGGGTATTTTGGTAATTTCACAGTGCAATTAAATTTTCTGAGGTCGTAGCCCTTATTTAATTTGTTAATTAAAATTAAATAAGTGAAATTATATTTAAATATGTGTTCGCATATATTTAAATGAATTATTGTTATTGTTAAATGTTAATATATGAAATATATATATTAATTGAATTTAATTGAAAAATAACAATAGTAATTATTAAAATATCTAAAAGGGGCTGTTTGGATACAAGGGGTGTTTGTGTTAGAGCCCAAGCCTATTCCATGATGGAATAGGGCAAAGTGTGTACTATATAAATGCAACACTTTGTGAATTATTAAATTAATTCATTTTCCATCATTAAAAGAAAAATTCCAGCCCCTTTCTCTTCTCTCCCACGCCAGAATGCTTTTGCTTGAAACAAAGTTTGATTGATTTCTTTTGGTTCTTAAAGACTAAAGATGATCTAGCAAATCTCTCTTTAGTTTGTTAGAGTTATCTTCGTGTGGACTACATTGGTTCGATCCTACACTTAGGTCGATAGTGAAATCCGTTCAGAGACAAACTTGGAGGAGCCTCCAAACGTGTGTATGATTTATCAACTGTAATTTTTGTGCCCTGATCTTGGTTCTAAGGAATGATCTATCATGTAAATTATTTTGTTTTTCCGCTGCCATAGATGATCATTTCCTAACAGTGGTGTTAGAGCCTAGGGTACCATATTTTACAGTTTTTGTGAATGGTTGATTACATGTATTTGATTGATAACATGTTGCCTTGATGAATCTGCACAAAATCTTCCATGAAAGCATGTTTTAGAAATCAATTAATTGATTAATTTAATTTGTTGATGATCTACAATTTGGAATATACTGGGTTATGGATTTTTGTTGAAATCAATAGTTTAGATTGATTGCAAAATCCGTTTGGCGTACTTTGGTTGCTGGTTGAATTGTTCTGTTGCTACAAATCAATGTACGCTCGCCGTGGTGTGCGTTGTTGGCGTACACCCTGATTGCAAAACCAGCGGTCGCTGTGGCGATATAACCCATCACTACAATCGAATGCGTGTGGAGCGTGAACACGGCGTTAATCAGCGCACTTCTAAGTGCATAGGGGCCAGATTGTAAAGTTTCAAAACTTTTGGACCAAATGTAGATCTGTAAATTGTCAGAGGGTCATTAATAATTAACCCTCCCAATTCAAAAATTGATTGTTTTTGAAATGTATGCCATGTACTTGTTTGTATATTGCATGGTGCCCGGTACATGAGCCTTAGACCTATGGTGAATGTTTTAATTTTTGAGTATGTATGGTTCCAATTTATAAAATAAGGCCTACAAGTCCTGCCTTTCTCCTATTCTCGATGTACATTCTCTTCTCATCTCATTCCCCTCAAATGTAAATCAAGGTTTCTAAATTTATTGATGTAAAGAATTTTGTATAATTATTCTCACTGAAAATTTAGAATGATATTTTTGTAATGTACTTGAAGACGGATCAAAGAAAAATACGACCATACTTGAAGACTCAAGATTTTTTCACAGGACCCCTAGGTGACCTACCGATTCCTCTAGGCTCGAGGAAATCGGTTTTTAGTTGGGCCATGTACCAGCACGTTTTAATAGTTTGTTTAGAATGCATGCTAAGGTTGAATGTTCAATAACATGCCAAACAATGTCATTCTAACAAAGATAATAATATGGTGAGACATTAAATAACAAACCCTCTATTAAAAGATATTAAGTCACGTAAGCCTTCCATCACCATGGTTTTAATCAAACCACTGTTCGTCAAAACCTTGTTCGCCAAAGCGAAGGGTGCACTTCTACCAGTGGGAGGTTAAAATGCATTGGAGTTTTCCTTAATGGTGATGGGTTGACTTAAAATGACGGTTTTGCTTGTTCACCAAAGCGAAGGTTGATAAACGTATCATAGGCATAGTAGAGAAGTACACATATTGTGTGTACGTGGTGGCATGTAGTGTCCACTCTACTGATACTGAGAATCACACTTGAGGACAATAGTTAGAGCCATTGGATTGTGCGATTGGCTTGTTGGCTTCTTCACATTTGAGGTTGATATTAGGAGCTATCAACTAGTGTGGATTAAGTTTGTTGGCCTACCTAATCAACTCATTTTGGCTTGTTCGCTAAAGCGAAGGTTTGAAATGGGCCGGATGGGATCTCAGTCCACTAGGAAAGTCAACGGGCTTTCTCGAGTTAATAGTGATGGCTATTGACTTGAGTAAAATAGTGGGAGCATCGTTTAATAAAAGGCCATATTAAATAATAATGAACTTTATAATGACTTTATCTTTTCCGCAATTATAGATTCACCAAAATGAGCATTATGAACTTGTGACCGATAATCGAGAAAGAACACATGTTGGATGGATCCAATTTCTCAGACTGGTATCGTAATCTTTGGATTATACTCAAGTCAAAAAAGAAATTGTATATCCTTGAAAAGCTATACATGGCTGAGCCTGATCCTGATGCCACTCAGGAAGTAAAGGATACTTATCAAAAGTTCCTTGATGATATTGATGGCGTTCAATGCTTGATGTTAGCATCGATGACACCAGTGCTGCAAAAACAGCATGAGAATATGGACGCTGCTGCCATTATTCTACACCTCAAGGAGCTTTTCGAAGGAAATGCTCGACATGAGAGGTACAAGGTGTCGAAAGCTCTGTTTGGGAGTCGTCTGATTGAGGGAGCCCAAGTTGGTCCTCATATGCTTAAGATGATCGAGCACATAAAGAGGCTTGAGACTTTGGGATTTGAGCTGGATACAGAATTACAAATGGATTTGATTCTGCAATCCTTGCTTGACTCTTATGCACCGTTCATAATGAATTTCAATATGAACACGATGGTGAAAACCCTGTGAACTTTTGAACATGCTGAGGACTGCAGAGCAGGACTTGAAGAAGTCCAAGCCTGTTTCTACTGGTTGTTGCCAGTATAGGAAAGGGTAACAGCGATGGTAAGGCTAAGGCCAAACTCAAGCCCAAACCCAAATGACATGTTGCTCTTGGGCCTGAGAATGGCATAGGGAAGGGCAAAGTAGTCTGCTTCTATTGTGGCAAGCCTGGCCATTGGAGGAAACACTACAAGGCTTTCCTCGCAAGCAAGAAGAAGTCAGAGGCTACAACTTCAGGTATATTTATGATTGAGATTAACTTCTCTCCTATAACATCTTGGGTCATTGACACAGGATGTGGTACTCACATTTGCACTGATGTGTAGGGACTAAGGCAGAGTAGAGTGCTCGCCAAGGGAGAGATAGACCTACGAGTTAGAAATGGAGCACATATGGCTGCATTGGCTGTAGGGACTTACTGTTTATCTTTGCCTATGGGCTTGTTGTTGGAACTACATAACTGTTATTACGTACCTTCTATTTCTAGAAATATTATTTCAGTATCCGGTTTGGATAATATGGGGTATCATTTTGAGATATCTAATGGATTGTTGTCCTTTAGTTTGAATGGTATTCTATTTGGAATTGCAAGGTTATATAATGGGTTATATGTTCTTGATTTAAATAATAAAGATATTCTCAATGTTGAAACCAAGAAAGCTAAACATAGCGATCAAAACCAGACATATCTTTGGCACTATAGATTGGGTCATGTTAATAGGACCTGCATTGCAAAACTTCAAAGGGATGGAGTTTTGGACCCTTTTGACTTTTAGTCATTTGAGGAATGCGAGTCATACCTGTTAGGCAAGATGACCAAGTCTCCTTTCACAGGACAAGGTGAAAGGGCTACTGAACTGTTAGGCATCATCCATAGGGATGTATGTGGTCCATTAATAGTTGAAGCCAGAGGTGGATATTCATACTTCATCACATTTACTAATGATTTCAGTAGATATGGTTATGTCTACCTTATGAGACATAAACCTGAAGCCTTTGATAAGTTCAAAGAATTCAAAAATGAAGTACAAAATATGTTGGGCAAAAGTATTAAAGCTCTTCGGTCGGATCTAGGAGGTGAATACTTAAGCTCAGGGTTTTCTGAATACCTAAAGGAATGTGGGATAGTGTCACAACTCACCCCTCTATATAAACAACAACACAATGGAGTGTCTGAAAGGGGGTATAGGACCTTACTTGATATGGTTAGGTCCATGATGAGTGTTAGTGATCTACCTGCATCATTCTGGGGTTATGCCCTAGAGACTACGACTTACATTTTGAACCGTATGCCGTCAAAGTCTATAGATAAGACTCCATATGAACTATGGAGTGGGCGAAAGCCTAACTTGTCTTATCTAAGGATTTGGGGTTGCGAAGCTTATGTTAAGAAATTAACTTCGAACAAGCTGGTTCCAAAATCCTGTAAATGTATATTTGAGAGGTATCCAAAAGAGACCAAATGATACTATTTCTACCACCTAGAAGAGCGCAAAATTTTTGTTGCTCGTTCTGGTATCTTCTTGGAAAATGAATTTTTTCTAAGAAATACTAGTAGGAGGAAAGTAGAACTCGATGAAGTTCTAGAACCACAAAATATACTAGACGAAGGACGGGATGATGTGCCATAGAAGGTGGCTGAACATTCTGAGGAGGTCATTCCACAACTTGTGGATCAAAGTGAACCACCTCAAGTAGCATAGGAACTACGTAGATTTGGAAGAGTACGCCATGAGCTTAAGAGATACGGTTATCTCGTGACTCAACATGGTAACGTACTAGTCTACCAAGACGATGAACCTAGAACCTACGAAGATGTTATATCAGATCCAGATTCTGTTAAATAGCTTGAAGCCATGAAATCTGAGATGGACTCCATGTACCAGAACCAAGTATGGTCTCTGGTGGAACCACCTGAAAGGGTAAAACCCATATGGTGTAAATGGGTCTTCAAGAAGAAGCCTGACATTGATGGGAAGGTGCATACTTATAAGGCACGATTGGTTGCCAAAGGTTTCAAACAAATTCATGGTATTGACTATGAAGAAACCTTTTCGCCGGTTGCCATGATTAAATCCATCCGGATTATGCTTGTGATTGCTACATATCATGACTATGAGATTTGGCAAATGGATGTCAAAACAGTTTTCCTGAATGGAAACCTTGAAAAGGATGTGTATATGACACAACCCGATGGTTTCGTTCTTAATGGGTAAGTTGATAAGGTATGCAAGTTGTATAGATCCATATATGGACTCAAGCAAGCTTCAAGAAGCTGGAACATTTGTTTTGATGAAGCCGTAAAAGAATTCGGTTTTATCAAGAACGAAGATGAGCATTCTGCTTACAAGAAAGTGAGTGGGAGCGTAGTGGCATTCCTAGTGTTGTATGTCGATGACATACTTTTGATCGGGAATGATATACCAAACTTGTAGTCGGTAAAAACTTGGTTATCCAAGTGCTTCTCTATGAAGGACTTAGGGGAAGAAGCCTACATCCTTGGAATAAAGATCTATCGTGATAGATCGCGTAGGTTGCTTGGCCTAAGTCAGAGTGCATATATTGACAAAGTACTGAGAAGATTCAGTATGGAAGAATTCAAGAAGGGATTTCGTCTGATGTCACATGGTGTTTATCTCTCTAAGGAATTGTGTCCTAGAACACAAGATGAGAGAGATAGGATGAAGAGGATCCCATATGCATCAACAATTGGATCCATCATGTATGTCATGCTATGTACTCGGATTGATGTCTCATGTGCTTTGAGCACTTGTAGTAGATATCAATCGGATCCAGGTGAGCGTCACTGGATGGCTATCAAGAATATTCTTAAGTACCTGAAGAGGACTAAGGATATGTTCTTGGTTTATGGAGGGGAAGATAAGCTCACTGTAAGAGGATACAGTGATGCTAGTTTCCATAAGGACAAAGATGATTATTGATCGCAATCAGGGTTTGTATTTTGTCCCAATGGGGGTGTAGTGGGCTGGAAGAGCTCCAAGCAAAGCACTGTAGCGGACTCTACAATAGAGGCTAAGTATATTGTATTGTCAGATGTGGCCAAGGAGGTAGTCTGGATTAAGAAGTTCGTTATTGAACTTGGTGTGGTTCCTAGGATTGTTGATCCAATAGACATCTATTGTGACAACAATGGAGCAATCGCTCAAGCCAAGGAACCACGGCCTCATCAGAAGTCTAGACACATACTCAGACGATTCCATCTCATCAAAGAGATAGTTGAGAGGAAAGATATGCAGATCAATAAAGTGCATACGGACGACAATCTCGTAGATCCACTGACAAAGCCTCTCTGCATGTGAGAAGCATGAAAGGCACTTGAGATCATTTGGTATTAAATACATGAATGATTGGCTATAGTGCAAGTGGGAGATTGTTAGAGTATATGCCCTAGAGCCAATCAATTATTGTAGAATTGACTCTTTGTAACAATGTTCATTGATCAATAAAAAGCATTTTATACTATATCGCATAAATCATCATTGTATGTATTGATATATGTCCTTAGAATGGTAAAACCGTGATGAGGGTATCAAGTGTTTCAAATCTTGATAGTGAGAACCCTATGAGCACATAAGGTGGCCATTCTAAAAACGTTCGTAGCCCTAGTATTATTCTGAAGTAAGGGCACTGATAATACGGTAAGGCTATCATAGTGTTGAACGACCTATCGAAAAGCAGCGACTGATCTCACTTGTCAAGGTTGTTTGGTGACAACTTGGTGCAACACATGGGTGCTTGCTGTTGGCAAGTTCATTAGACTGACCCACCAGAGGATTCCATATGGATGGTAACCCTAGTGTCTATGGAACAAATCCTCTAACAAATGGTGGTGCATGTGATCCTTAGACTTAAGATCATCGGAGCGCCTTATGCACCGATTGGTGTAGTTTGACACTAGCCTAACACAATTCTATTTAAAGCTGTCAATACGGTAGTGATTGGTTGCATTAAGGAGTGTATCAAGACTATGGTGGATAGACAGAGGATTCATCACTCCCAGGTACGGGAAAAGTTATCTCACGGCGCAATTCAGTAAATGGCAATGACACTAAAACTGTGACCACAGTGGGATTGAGTTGTTGCTCTATCTAGTTTATAATACAGGTCATTGGTCCAGTAACTGAATACATAATTGTTAGTAAACGGTCCCGTATACGCAGCGAAAACAAAAAAACAAATAATTCAGGGATTGTTTACATGAGCCAAGATCAAGGGTATAATTTTACAATTTTATCATAATAAGAATCTGCGAAATATTAAACATGAGTTAAGAGAAACAAACGCACGTTGGAGGCTCCTCCAAATTTGTCGACGAATGTTTTGCTACCGATCCAAGTGTAGGATCAAACCCACATAGTCCACACGAAGACAATCTCAAAAGAACCAAAGAGGGATTTGCTAGATCCTCTTTGGCTTCAAGATTAAGAAGAAGAAAACAAATCAATTGAAATAGATTTTTGGGCCAAGAGTGTTTCTACCGTGGGAGTGAAAAGAGAGGGCTGCTGTGTGTTTTATTTTCAAAGAAAAATCCCTTAATTAAAAATCACACACTTTTCCTTTTATATTAAAAATCAGTTTGCCCTAATCCCATACGGAATAGGCTTAGGCTCCAACCCAAACACCCCATGTTGCCAAACACTCCCAATTTGATTTATTTTATTTTCTATCATTATCTCAATTAAAATCAATTAATATATATTTAAATATATATTAACATTTAACAATAATGATAATATATTTAAATATGTGCGAACACACATTTAAACGTAATTTCACTTATTTAATTTTTCTAACAAATTAAATAAAGGCTACGGCCTCAGCAAATTTAATTACGCTGTGAAATTACCAAAATACCCTTTCGCCTTAAAAGATGAAAATGCCCTTCTTTCTTCTTGGATCTTAAATTATCTTCTATGTGTGTGACCCATAGGCTCCTCATCATACCGACAGTGTATAGTATCGTGATTAACACCAATTAATCATCTCACGCATACGCACCAAGATTGGCCCCTAGCAAGGCATCATGGCCACCCGATAGATTCGGATTCAAGAAGTAGCTACCTATCAACGATATGGTTACCGTGCAATTCGATCCTTTCATCATACGTTATCTCGACGAGACGAAGGCATAGAAATAGGGTCAACCTTCGGTTACTCTCGATATTATGTATTCAGCTTCTTGACCAATGACCCGTATTATAAACTGGATAGAACAACAACTCAATCCCACTGTGGCCACAGTTTTAGTGTCATTGCCATATACTAAATTGCGCCGTGAGATAACTTCTCCCGTACCCAGGAGTGATGAATCCTCTGTGAATCCACCATAGTCTTGATACACTCCTCGATGCAGCCAATCACCACCGTATTGACAACTCTGAAAAGAACTGCGTTAGGCTAGTGTCAAACTACACCAATCGGTGCACAAGGCCCTTCGGTGATATCAAGTCTAAGGATCACATGCACCACCATTCGTTAGAGGATTTGTTCCATAGACACTGGGGTTACCATCCATATGGAATCCTCGGTGGGTCGGGTCCGTTGAACTTGCTACTTGTAATCACCTACAAAGAAGCACCCATGTGTTGCACCGAGTTGTCACCAAACAACCTTGACAAGTGTGATCACACCGCCTTTCGGACAGGTCGCTTCAACACCTGTGGATAGCCTTACCGTATTATCTGTGCCCTTACTTCAAAATAATACTAGGGATATGGACGTTTCTAGAATGGCCACCATATGTGCTCATAGGGTTCTCACTATCAAGATTTGAAACACTTGATACCCTCATCACGGTTCTACCATTCTAAGGACATATATCAATACATATTGCAATAACAATGATTTACGCGATATAGAATAAAATGCCTTTTATTGATTAATGAACATTATTACAAAGAGTCAATTCTACAATAATTGATTGGCTCTAGGGCATCTACTCTAACAATAATGTCGAGAGTAACCAAGGTTGACACTATTTCTATACCACAGTCTCGTTGAGATAAGGAATGATGAAAGGATTTGATTGTACGGTAACCATATCGTTGACAAGTAGCTGCTTCGCTGAATCCGAATCTATCAGGTGGCCATGATGCCTTGCTAGGGGCCAATCTTAGTCTGTGTGTACTGAGACGATTAATTGGTGTTAATCGCGATACTACACACTGCCGGTATGATAAGGAGTCTATGAGTCACACACATAGAAGATAATTTAAGAACCAGTTTATAAGAAGGGCATTTTTGTCTTTTTAGATGAAAATGTATTTTGGTAATTTCACAGTGCAATTAAATTTGCTAAGGTCGTAGCCCTTATTTAATTTGTTAATTAAAATTAAATAAGTGAAATTATATTTAAATATGTGTTCGCATATATTTAAAGGAATTATTGTTATTGTTAAATGTTAATATATGAAATATATATATTAATTGAAAAATAAAAATAATAATTATTAAAATATCTAAAGGGGGCTGTTTGGATACAAGGGGTGTTTGTGTTGGAGCCCAAGCCTATTCCATGATGGAATAGGGCAAAGTGTGCACTATATAAGTGCAACACTTTGTGAATTATTAAATTAATTCATTTTCAATCATTAAAAGAAAAATTCCAGCCCCTTTCTCTTCTCTCCCACGCCAGAATGCTTTTGCTTGAAACAAAGTTTGATTGATTTCTTTTGGTTCTTAAAGACTAAAGAGGATCTAGCAAATCCCTCTTTAGTTCGTTAGAGTTATCTTCGTGTGGACTACATTGGTTCGATCTTACACTTTAGTCGGTAGCGAAATCCGTTCAGAGACAAACTTGGAGGAGCCTCCAAACGTGCGTATGATTTATAAACTGTAATTTTTGTGCCCTGATCTTGGTTCTAAGGAACGATCTATCATGTAAATTATTTTGTTTTTCTGCTGCCATAGATGATCGTTTCCTAACAGTGTCAAGCAATAATTAATTGTATTTAATTATTATATCTTAAAGCGTTAAGATAAATGAGATGAACTAAAATAACCTTTTAATAGTTAAAGGGCAAAAGGGTAAACTTATGGGTTGTTAATGTAAACTAGTTTAGTTTACATGGGCCCTTCAATAATATTGATTATTCAAAGGGCAAATTAATAAATGCTTGGGCTCTTTTTAGAATAAGATTTTATTGGGGCATGCAAGTGAAACACAAGTAATTATAAAATGACCCATGTATATATAAATGCAAATGGTTGCATTTTAGGTTAAGTGTTCATTGTTGTAGTGACTCTCTTTCTAGCTAGTATACTCGTAAAATAACAGTAAAACTCACTAAATATATATATATATAAGAAAATATACATATAAACGAATATAAAATTATGGGCACATATTTAATTTTCTTTATATACAAATCTTTACATATTATAATAAAGTCTCAAAATAGTAACTCGACAGTTTTGCCCAACCCTTCCGCTGCGTGATGTTCCAAGTGACCGCATCTCACCGGTTACTTGCAAAATCATTAAAAACAACGGGGTGAGGACTAATTGCTCAGTAAGTAAACCCGCTATGCTACCCTTCTCTCTCCCTTGCTTAAATTCTGAATTTCTTTCCTTACTTCACACTTCCCCATTCTTCTCTATTCTTTCTCTACTCTTACTCTGTTTTTCTCTCTGTTCTTTCTCTATTCTTTCTCTATTCTAATTTTCCACTACTCAGATAATGGGCATGGTATTATGCATATATATGATGCAAATGCACAAATGCATAAAATATACATTTTCTTTTCTATTTTTCTTTCTTTTTTATTCTTATTCTGTTTTTCTTTCTTTTATGTGCTTCTTTCTTTCTCTTCTTTCTATTCTTTCTTATTCTTTTCTTTTCTTTCTTATCCTTGTCTTTTCTTTTCTTTCTTATTCTTTTCTTTTCTTTCTTCTTCTTTCTTTCTTTTCTTTTCTTTTCTTTCTTCTTCTTATTCTTTTCTTTTCTTTCTTATCCTTGTCTTTTCTTTTCTTTCTTATTCTTTTCTTTTCTTTCTTCTTCTTATTCTTTTCTTTTCTTTCTTATTCTTTTCTTTTCTTATTCTTTTGCCGATCGGACTCGGTTGAGGCATAGATTTGAAATCTTGGCCGTCTGAGTGTATTCTTCTTTCTTGGGTACATCCCTCATCCACATGCACTCTTACGGACCATACCAATTCTTCTTTCTTATTCTTATGCCGCTCACTAAAGGCAGCGTGCATGCGGGGAAAATTCTTCTTGTCACTCACGGGTTCCCCATCGCAACAACCTTTTCTTCTTTTTATCTTTCTTTAAATAAAAATTCAGATTTGAACTTCTTTAATATTATCATTTCTTTCTATTTACTCTTTAACATTCTTTAGTGCTTTTTCATGCTCTTATGAGTATGTATGCATGTAGTTGGTTTCATGCTTATAATTCTTTCTAAATTCACATGTTTAAATGCAATTATGCAATATGGAATGCAAACAGTTCATTCTCTACCATCTACAAACTCATCTCAATATAACACATAATCATACTCATACATGCACTTCTCTTTGACATTTCATCAAACAACTTATGTGCACAAAGCAACTCTAATTTGGCTACACTTCTATCTCTTTTCTAAGCCACCAAAAATTTGGTATAACATCCTCCATATTTAACGCCAAACCTGTCCAAAATGTACACTTCAAAATTTCTACTCTAATTCTTCCAAATTTCATCCAAACTCGCATCAAATATCAAATATACCAACACTACTTCTCATGGATAAGTTCTAATCATCATTCAACACCAAATCCATCAACAATTCTTCATATAAAACACATATATATGTATAAAAAGAATTCTCTACACAATATTACTTAAATCATACTTAGGGTAGGATTTACTTACCTTATATGTGAGCAATCGAACACTTTAAAAATCTTCTTTGAACCAACTCTCTTTCTCTTAAATCCTATGAACACAAATCATCAAAATTCAACACTTTAAAAAATTAAAACTCACTTCTTGGTGCAAGGATCTTACCTAAGGATGCTTGGGATTGAAAATCCACTAACAAGTACCCAAAATCTATGAATTTCCCTTGAAGAAGAATTGAAGAATTGAAGAATTGAGAGGATTGAGAGGATTTGAAGGTGAAGGTGGCGTGAAAATGGATGAAGAATGGCTAGGGTTTCAATCTTCAATTCTTGATATAACATATTATTATTTATAGTTTCCCATTTTGCCCTTGCACTTTCTATAAAATTCCATCTATTTCCCTTAGTCAATTACCAAAATGCCCTTATTTTTATTAACTTTTCCATGTTATTCTATCTCTTTTCATTGCCCATTTTTTCAACTTATTATGAGTGAAAAGACCATTTTACCCCTAATGAAATTTTAAGGCATTTTCTTCACACTTTTTTCAAAATAACTGTAACGAAAATAAACTAAGGGTAAAAGGGCATAAGTAAAGCTACATACCTTGATGTGGGTGTTACAATTGTTCACTCAAAAGAAAAACACACAAACTCTCTCTTAGGTTCGGCCACTCTCTCTTTCTCTCAAGGTGGTGTTAAAGTGTGGAGGGTTCATAGCTTTGAATCTTGGCTTCATCAAACCTAAGCTTTAAGGAGAAGGTATAACTTTAATTTATGCTTTATTTAAAGTTGTTTGCCTCCTATAATCCATATCTTAGCTTGCATGTCTTGTTTACATGCTTTCCATCAATTTTTCCACCACCTCTTCATGGTTTTTCTTTCAGTAATCACGCGCACATCCATTTTGGTCCTATCAAGGTCGATCAAAATTCTCTGGTTGGTGCAGATTTCTGTATCAACATTTTCTTATATTATTTTTTCTCTCATTTTCCAAATTAAGTTATTATTTGTTTTTCTTTTATTTTATTTTCTTACCAATATAAATTTTTTTTTTCATTTATATTTTTACCGAATTATTTGTTTTTCTTGTTAAGTATATTATCACACATTCTAAAAACATCTAGCGAAATTAATTATTGTAAAAACTTAGCAAGATTTTTTATTCTAAAGATCCACATGATGGCAATGGAAGAGCATGCTTACTTGTAGTTTTAATACAATATGGTATTCTTTACTATTCTTGCTATTGACAGAGAACTATTACATCTTCTAGGTTGAAGAGAAGTTTAAGAACTTCAAAGAAAAAAAAAAAAAAAAAGGATTTTTCTACAAACTGGAATTCCTCTCCCTCTACCCAAAAGATCCATCTTATTTATAGAACCCAAATGTTACATGAACACTTAATCAACCCTAGAGACAATAATGAATGAGCAATAAATAAAGTCTATTTAGGGTAGGAGATTTTAGATAAATCTACAACTACCCAAATGCTATGAACACTTAATCAACCCTAAAGACAATAATGAATGAGCAATTAATGAAGTCTATTTATGAACAAATATACTATAAACAATAAATATGACTTATATGCATGAGACACGTATAAGCATTCAATAAGCAATACATATGAGAGATAGGGAAGAGAAATGCTCAGATATTATAGTGGTTCGGAGCTATATGCACAAGCCTCCTACGTCCACTTCTTCAAAGCAACCTTTTTGAAGTTCCACTAGAATCAGATTTCGCCTTTACTTTAGTTTTCACAAGATTTTGCCTTTACAATAGATTGACAGGATTTCACCTCTAGATTTATATGATTTCACCCAAAGGATTAATAATAAAGTGTTTATGAATGATTGTCTCCAAGCTAGACTTGTACACACAATAAAGGTTTCAAGGTCCTTTATAAAGATATTCAAGAATGAGTACAAAATGAGAGTTATGATTTGGATTTTTGAGCTTAGGTATTATGTGAGAATGTTCTTGATGTATTGTCACTTCAATCTCTCTTCTCTCTTGTTCTTTTGAGCAATAAATCGTTGAATTTGTATCTCACCAACTCAAACGAAAAATAGAGTAACTCAAACAAAAAATAAAGTTGTTGTTGCATTTAATGCAATTATGCAATGCTATAGAATTTAAAGGAACAGGTGTCCCATCATCACAAACAGTCATTCCTAACACCAATGGACACTTTTTTGTTGATTTTGAGATCTTCAAATGGTCGTTCCCTTTATTAAATGTGACGTTCCCCTATCACGAACGATGTTCCATCATTTGGAATGGTCGTTCGAACTTTAGTTATTAAAGTCTAGAAATTCCTGAAGCATGAACAACTTCTTAGAACGATCTTGAATGTTTCTGGAATAGGCATTCGTCGAGGTCGTTCGGGCCTGACACTTGAATTCCAAAACTATTATGAGCTCGCAACTTCTAACCCTAATTCTTCACTTTGATTGAAACGAGCATTCCACCATATGGAACGGGCGTTCATTTTCTAATGGAACAATGTCGTTCACTATGGAACGGGCTTGATGGACGGTCATTCATTCTGGTCATTCTTTCTTTAGATGTGTGCTTTAGCCTTTTTGCTTAAGTCTTCAGATATGCTTGGAACAAGCGTTTGATTTGGTCGTTCGGCTAGGAATGACTTGATCACTGATGCGTGATTTCATATGCATTTTAACAAGTGCACTAGTCGCATTAAGTAATAAACTGATGATGTAGAGTATCGTTCCCACGAGGATAGTGTATTAATTATCAGTTTATAGAATGAGTCCTAATTGAAGCAATAAAGATTAGAAAGATGCAATATTGACAATTAACTATTGTTAAACCCTAAATATGGCTAATATTCCTAGAAAATGAAAGGGGGGGGGGGGAGGAGATAGGAATCAACAAAAATTATCGCAGAATAAAAACTATCAATACAAGTAATGGCAAATGATGAGTTTAGCAAATCTATGTTCGATAAATAAACTCAACAATCAAAGAATGACAAAGTTAATGCAAATGAGCAATAAAGATAACCAAATGCGAACAATAAATGCAATCAACTTATGAGCAATGAATGTATGAACCAGAGTAATAAATAAGTAGAGAGAGAGAGAGAGAGAGAGAGAGAGAGAAATGTTTAGGGATTTATAGTGGTTCAGAGCTATAACCCCAATCCTCCTACATCCACTAGAATCAGATTCGCCAAGTACAATAGTTTTACAGGATTTTGACACACACACTTAGATTTATAGGGTTACACCTAGATTTACAGGATTTCGCCACAAAGGATTTGATCAAAGTGTTCTGTGCATGATTGCCTCTTTTATATAGGCTTATACAGACAATAAAAACATAGAAGATTTACAAAATGAGTACAAGTGAGAGTAAGTGGTTTGGATTTTGAGCTCTAGGGATTATATGGGAATGGTCTCTGATTTGATAAGACTCTTCTGTCCCTTTTTGCATAAAAACGTTGAGTTTTAATATCCCTTAAAAAGTTAGTCGTTGCTTTGTTTGATGCAGCTCTCATAAAGTCTACAGAACCTAGAGGAACAATCGTTCCATAATCGTGAGCGGTCGTTCCTAACACAATGGATATATTTTCTCAAATCTAAGGTTTTTGGAATGAACGTTCCACCATGTCGTATGATCGTGCAAAGGCATCACATGGTCATTCCACCACGCGAAAGGGTCTCACCCAAATTGCTCTTCTAAATCCACAAGATTTTCTAGAAGCATGCCCTACTTCTTAGAACGTTGTCGTGCAAAACTCTACAGATAGGAACAGTCGTTCCACCACAGAGAACGGTTGTGCCACTTTTGATACATGAGTTTTTACTTGATTGACTTTGAAAATAGTCAAGAGCGAGAAGGATTCCAAATTTGAAATATCTTAACTTTTGACATGAACGGAACGGTTGTGCAGGATGGTCATGCAAGTGCCACACATTTTGGCAAAACGTTGAATGACTATAAGGAACGATGTCGTGCAATATGACACGTTCATCTGGGTAGTTTTCTTCTATTGGATGATCATGCCTTGATCGCGCACGGTTATACCACTTGAAAAATTTTCTTACGCACGGTCATACCATCTAACAAATCTGTTTTGGTTTGGTTATGACTTGTGTCATACCTTAGTATTTTTTGGTTAGTGATCAATCAACTTTTTGGATAGTTTTGGCACATCAAAACATATGAGAGGTCAACAATCTCCCCCTTTTTGATTGATGACAAAACTAAACAAAAATTAAGTTTCATTTAAGCACAATAACATAATCAACATGCATTTTCCACAAACCAGAAAAAAAAAAAAAAAAAAAAAAAGAGAAGAATCCCCCTTAAACTGTTAACTTTTCTTTAAAATATGCATTTTCCACAACAAGGATTTTGAGTACAAAAGCTTCCCCTTACACCAAGCATATTCTCAAATTCAACACAATATATCAACATATACATTAATCCTTCAACACTTCATAATATATTCAATTCAACACTTCAACACAACACTACAACACAATATCAACACTTCAACAAACTCAATTCATCTTTCTCCCCCCTTTTTTGCCATCAATCAAAAGGAGACATCAACAATACACATTATATATCAATAAGATATAATTGATGAAAAGAAATGAAATAAACACTAGTCTCTTGCATTTCCATGTAAGATCAAAATAAAACCAAAATGAGTGTCCAAAAGACATAAATGTTTCCCATGTGCATCAAAAACAAAAACATAATTTAAAACTAAAGACATAAAATAAATGAAAGAAATGGAATGGAATGTGGCTAAGGCTGAGGTGTTGGACGAGAAGGTGAATCATACAGCCAAGAGAGAGATTTAAGCTTCTTTTTTATGCCTTTTAACTGATGTTCTATGGCTTGAAATTTCGTATCAAGAAACTCTTTCAGTTTTTCAATTTCATCAGAAGAAGTGGAGCTTGGTCCAGCTTCATGTCTTGCCATTTTTCTCGGTATCATCTCATCAGGGGAGGCAGAACTATCTTTGGCTTCTCCTTCTTCTCCTTCTTCTACCTTATTCTTTCCCTTGTCATACACCAATTTCCATTTGTCTTTCCCTGCTGACTTTACCATGTGCATCTGAATATAAAGAAACTTGCGCACCAATGCAAGGGAACAACTAGCCAATATGTCCTTTTGATGTTTAGCCATTTTGAGAAAGTTTTCACCAAACTTTCTGGGGACCACAATAAAGCCAAATGAATTTTCTATCCACCTAATGAGCTAATTACAAGTGTACAAGAACCATTTACACACGTTTTAGATAAGGATAAAATCCTAACATCAAATGGAGACACAACATGCGTATACAAAATCTGGCTGGTCAAGTGTCATCACACGAACACTTAGTGTCATGACACCAGAAAAATATAAAACGATCGTATATTAACAAAGGATATTATGACATAAAAAATCAGTGTCATCACACTGAATTTCATAATTTGACAAAAATACTTACAAAAATAATAGTACTTGAAGCAACACCCTTTTAGTGACAAATATGACTCTACATGTATTAACTGCAAGAGACACACATCATTGATTTTTGTGCCATGTAAAGGAACGATATACATTACAAAATTTGTTTTTCCTTATCCTTTTAAGGTTTCCTTGGTTTTATTATTTTATATAAATTTATAAATTCTCTTTTCTTGAGACACTTTCCTATTCTTTTTAATTTTCTCAACCCGGCGTTCCATGATCAAGTTTAGTTGATGCTTGGTTGAAAGAAACTCAATTGAGACAAATTCTTTGGTAGGAAATTTCTATTAAGTTTAATCTCTATCCCTTACTTTGTGACAAACTTTATAGTTTCTAATTTTTTGGGAAAGAGTATCATGAATTAAAGAGATCTGATTACTACGTGCATAACTTAGATAAAGTCTACTAACAGCAGACTTTTTGACAAAAAATTATTGATTTTAGACATTGACTCTAGGGTGTATGTATTTGTACCTTAAACTTGACATATGAAGCAATATTTAGAAATTTGTTTAACGAAAAAAAAAAGGCTATTATATTACTTATTAAATACAATACAAACACCTGCAAAAATCCCTAATTTCAGTATAGAGCTTGTGTTCAAAGTTCTTAAATGCCTTAGGATTTTCGAACAATCATGAAAGTTGACATGGAATTAATGTCTGGAAAAAAAAATTCAGGGACCAGTTTGCTGTACATAGGATGCATCTAATTTAGTGCATGTAATAATCTATCTCTTTCACTCATGACATTTTGTACACAAACAATCAAGAAATTGTAAATTTTCACAACAAAGTAAAGAATAGAGTTTAAACTTGCGAAAATATCCAACTGAAAAATCCATCACAATTGAGCTTCTTCCTACTAGGCAGCAGCTAAACTTGATCATATCTGGATCTCTAGGACTCCAGGCTGAGTAAAGAACTGGAGAAGCTATATATAATTTCTTGTAGACAAATATATGGAAGTAAATTGATTTTTCCTTTTGTTCTTCAATCATCCAATAAATCAAAGCAAAAGTTCCCGTCTCCAAGCTTTCTTTGTTTTCTTTCTAATATTGAGTTGAATTACATAACTATAGAAGGCCTTTCATAACAGACATATTTCTGTTACAACAAAGTAGTCTGACATGTTGCTACAAACCCAATCTAAGAATAGAGAGCATAAGCAAGCATAGCAAACATTAAAATGAAAAAAAAGATTATTACCTTTGAGCCATATTGAAATAGGCTTCTTGCGAACAACCCAATGAGTCAATGACAATCAAGGACTCTAAGAAATAGCCAATGGACCTACTAACACCACAGTCATACACTACATTTCTCCCTCCTATCACTGTTCCTGGTTTGTACTTCAATTTTTTACCTGCCCGTGTACATTTAATCATATCAAACCACTTCCATAAAACCCCAAGAATACAATAAACCTCGCAGCAGAAAAATAAATAAATAAATGGACAAATATGGGAAATGATGATTAATAATTACCAGTTTCATTAATTTCAACAACACAACCATCGCAGACTTTCTCCAGGAGACGGAGGAGGGAGACCTCGTGAGGGCAGAGACCAGACCACGTATCTTTAGCATGAATGTCCTTTATAAGAACAGGAGTCGTTGTGAGCGTAGCCAATACCAGTCTTTTTGTCTCAAGCTCTAGCTTCCCTTTAGCCTCTTGTATATTGTCTTCCCCATTCTCAATATCACAAATTTGCTTCCGTCTCTTTGCATTATTGTTCTGTTAGAGAAAGGCATCATGCTGGTTAACTGTAAAGAACACTGCTAAACCGCTAAACCAACCATGTAACATGACAAGTATAATCAACCCCAAGTATATAATCGAGTGGGTTCTTAGGAGGTATGGACCGGACTCTAACCCAATAATTATGCCTTCGTTCCACCAACAATATTGCTTACATTTTCACCAGTTTTTGATAATTATACATTCGGCCACGATAAAAAATAATAGTATATTGATGTATTAAAAATTTTACTTTTTTATTTTTGTATCTAATATGTATAAAAATAAGTAAATATTTTTTATACATACAAAAGTAATTTATGAAATTTTTAACAAATCAAAAGGTATTTTCAATAACTTATTACTAATGACGAAAGTCTTGTTTAACGTCGTTTAATAGTTGACCAATATAGAGGTAAAAAACAACCTAGACAGAGTAATAAGGGAATTTCAAGTTAGCTTTGGGTCTGTAACATTTAATCAAATTAATGTCGGGTCTCTTTCTATTATATATTCATTTAAATTGTAAAAGAGAGTCATGTTCAGGGGAGGACACTTGTGGATTTAGTTCGAATTAAATTTGGTTATTGTTTCTTACAAATTAAAACAAACCGATGACTCGAAATGAACCAAACTGCCCAAGTTCGGATCAGTATATATAGTCGGTTTGGGTAAATTGTAGGATTAATTGAATCAGGATGGGCAGCCTAAAAATCAACTAGGCAAACAATAACAGGAAAAAAAAAAAAAAAAAACTAAGCATAAATACCGTAACAATTAAAAATATTCCAAGTCCAATCAAGTATATAAAACGACAAACAATGGAAGCAAAGAATAGAATTCCTTTGGACCTTTAGGTTATTGAAAAGATAATGATAAAAAAAAAAAAAAACATTGATTTCAAAGTACTCTTTAATAATAATAATAATAATAATAAAATTAACTCAACTGGCCTGGATCGGTAAAGTTCATTTGCCCTCCTTTTATAAATGCATAAGACTTTGGAGGAAATATTTTTAAAAGTTACTTATACTTACTAATTTCATTGTCACATTTTTAAAAGTGCATTTGAGTTACTATAGATATTTTTGGTGGCGTTTGGTAATTTGTCTGATAACTGTAGAGTGTGACAATTGAATTACTGTGAATAAAGAGTGAAAAAAATATTTATAATATGTTTTTTGTAATTTTTTAATATCTGATTATAAGTATTAGATGTTTGTTTTGACAAATCTTAAATATCATTGTTAATGTTAAGTATGATATATATTTAATATCTGATATGTTTGTTTGTAATTTTTTTTAAATTAGTATTTTTACATTAATATCATTGTCAATGTTAAGTATGATATATATTTATAGTTTTTATTATAAATCATGAATTTGATAAAATATAACGAAAATATTTTAATGTTGCAAATGATTTGATTTATTGGGTGTGTTCATTATGTCTACTACAAATTGTAGATGCTAAAATTTACGGTTACGGAAATAGGTCTGATCATGTAAGGTTGAAACCACTGACAATCTGCTGAATCTGCACACAAAGCAAACAAGCACCAAGCTTATGTAAATACCGGTGTGGTGTCTGCCGTAGGCACTTCGACGCTCAAGTCAGTAAGGCTGAATGACACTATTTAGTGAGGGCTAAGGTGTTAGAGCAGATGCCCTAGTGCCAATCAATTATTGTAGAATTGATTCTTTGTAATAATGTTCATTGATCAATAAAAGACATTTTATTCTATATCGCGTAAATCATCATTGTATGTTTTGATATATGTCCTTAGAATGGTAGAACCGTTACGAGGATATCAAGTGTTTCAAATCTTGATAATGAGAACCCTATGAGCACATATGGTGGTCATTCTAGAAATGTCTGTAGCCCTAGTATTATTCTGAAGTAAGGGCACAGATAATACGGTAAGGCTATCATAGTGTTGAACGACCTATCGAAAGGCAAGGATCGATCTCACTTGTCAAGGTTGTTTGGTGACAACCTAGTGCAACACATAGGTGCTTGCTGTAGGCAAGTTCACTGGACTGACCCACTAGAGGATTCCATATGGATGGTAACCCTAGTGTCAATGGAACAAATCCTCTAACGAATGGTGGTGCATGTGATCCTTAGACTTGAGATCACCGGAGCGTCTTGTGCACCGATTGATGTGGTTTGACACTAGCCCAACGCAGTTCTATTCAGAGCTGTCAATACAGTAGTGATTGGCTGCATCAAGGAGTGTATCAAGACTATGGTGGATCGACAGAGGATTCATCGCTCCCGAGTACGGGGAAGTTATCTCACGGCACAATTCATTAAATGGCAATGACACTAAAATTGTGGCCACAGTGGGATTGAGTTGTTGCTCTATCCAGTTTATAATTCCGGTCATTGGTCCAGTAACTGAATACATACATATCGAGAGTAAGTGAGGTTGACACTATTTCTATGTCTCGGTCTCGTTAAGATAACAGATGATGAAATGATTGGATTGTACAGTAACGACAGGTAACAACTTCGCTGAATCCGAATCTATCGGGTGTCCATGATGCCTTGCTAGGGGCTAATTTTGGTTTGTGTGTAGTGAGACGATTAATTGGTGTTAATCGCGGTACTACACACTACCGATATAATAAGGAATCTACGGGTCACACATATAGAAGATAATTTAAGAACCAGTTTATAAGAAGGGCGTTGTCGTCTTTTTAGGCAAAAGAGTATTTTGGTAATCTCACAGTGCAATTAAATTTGTTGAGGTCGTAGCCTTTATTTAATTTGATATTAAAATTATCTAAGTGAGATTATGTTTAAATATGTGTTCGTATATATTTAAATAAATTATCATTATTGTTAAATGTTAATATATTTTATATATATATTGAATTTAATTAAGATAATGATAATTAAAATTAAAATATTTAAATGGGGCTGTTTGGATACAAGGGGTGTTTAGGTTGGAGCACAAGCTTATTCCATGATGGAATAGGGCAAAGTGTGCACTATATAAGTGCAACACTTTGTGAATTAAGAAATTCAATTCATTCAATCATTAACATAAAATATTCCAGCCCTTTTCTGTTCTTCCCACGCCAGATTGCCTTTTTGCTTGAATCAAATCTCTTTTGATTTCATCTTGGTTCTTAAGGCTAAAGAGGATCTAGCAAATCCCTCTTTAGTTCCTTGGGGTTGTCTTTGTGTGGACTACATTGGTTCGATCATACTCTTGGGTTAGTAGCGAAATCCGTCCAGAGACAAGTTGGAGGAGCCTCCAAACATGCGTATGATTTCTTGACTCTAGACTGAATTTTCTGCAGATTCTTATTTAATGTATAAATTGTATATTTGTGCCCTGATCTTGGTCCTAAGGAACGATCCATGTCGTAAATAATTTTTGTTTCCACTACCATGACTTGATTGTTTCTTGAAATAAGGGAATGAAAGGTTTTCGGAAGTTTAGTTAGAGACTAGAACTATGACGTTGGTGTATAACTCTTAGGAGCAAGTATGTGGTATTGAGATTCAATGGTAGTGAAAGGTAAGACCTCTCTTTATATAGTGGTCATAGGATCTTTGATTCCTAGTAAGACTTTGAATCTGCAATGGCAGAGTACTGGTAAACAAGAAAGACCCTGATTTACTTACCTTAATAGAACCAAGAGTCCTAATTCACATAAGAATAGGATCTTGAATGAATTAGGATAAAACTCAAATAGGAAGTAAGTGTATTAGAGCTTTTAGTGGGACTCTGAGCCCTCGTAAGTTATCATAGACCAATGGGCCTGGCCCAAGTGGGCTAATGGTGATGCCCAATATGGAGAGAAGTTGGGATTAGGCAATGGATCTAGCCCATGACGTGAGCCTTAACGTGGGCCCAATCAGAATTGGGCCATGGCCTT
The DNA here is from genome assembly GCA_026225825.1 of Pistacia integerrima. NCBI lineage: Eukaryota > Viridiplantae > Streptophyta > Magnoliopsida > Sapindales > Anacardiaceae > Pistacia > Pistacia integerrima. Next base: position 14,126,054 of record CM047746.1, read on the forward strand.
GGGCCTACACAGTAGAAATCACTTGCTTGGGCCTAACAATGCCCAAGACGATTTTGGCCCATACACAAATGAAAGTAAAATACGAACTTGAATATAATAGGATAAAAAAGATTAAGGTTTTAAGGGGTTGTTAGTAAATCGATGAACAGAGACAACGGAAAAACAAAAATTTTGCCCATTGATTACTTTGATTTTGCCAAGATCAGGGTTTGATATATATATATATATATATATATATATATATATATATATATATATATATATATTACGTGCTTAAATTGAAACAATAAAGATCCATTCAAAGATCAGAGATCTTACGCATGTTTGGAGGAGGCTCTTTTAAGTGTCTCTGAATTTTCTTCTCTACCGATTCAATGCAAAACCGCACAAACGGTGATCCACACGAAAACAATTCGAAGAACCAACCCTTGTTTAGCTAGAACAATAGGATGGCTTCAAGAATCAAGTTGAATCAAAGAAATAGAATTCTTTGATTCACACCAAGGGGAAACGTGAGAGATCGGGAGTAAAAGGGTGGCTCAATTTCAATTGAATAAGAATGAATAAATTATCTTAACTCAAGTTGCACTTATATAGTGCAAGAGTTAAAACCCTATTCCTATAAGGAATAGACATAGGCTCCAACCCTGATCCACCCTTGTAACCAAACACCCTTGCTTTGGTATTTTAAATTTTAATTAATTATTATTATAATTAAAATCAATTAATAGATATATTAACATTTAATTAATAATAATAATTCATTTAAATATATGAGTACATATATTTAAATATAATCTCACTAATTTAATTTTAATATTAAATTAAATACAGGCAACAACCTCAACAAATTTAATTGTACTGTGAGATTACCAAAATACCATTTCGTCCTAAAAGACGAAAATACCCCTTGAACAAACTAATTCTTAAATAATCTTCTAAGTGTGTAACCTGCAAGCTTCTTATCATATCGGTAGTGAGTAGTATCACGATTAATACCAATTAATCGTCTCATTACACACAGACCAAGATTAGCCCCTAGCAAGACATCACGGCTACCCGATAGATTCAGATTCAATGAAATACCTACCTATCAATGATATGGTTACTGTGCAATCAAATCCTTTCATTATCTGTTATCTCATCAAGACTGAGGTACAGAAATAGTGTCAACCTCAGTTATCCTTGATACCTTTATATTCAGTCACTAGACCAATGATAGGAATAATAAATTGGATTGAGCAACAACTCAATCTCACTATGGCCATAGATTTAGTGTCATTGCCATTTACTGAATTGCGTAGTGAGATAATTTCTCCCGTGCTCGGAAGTGATAAATCCTTTGTCGATCCACCATAGTCTTGATACACTCTTGATGCAGCCAATCACTACTGTATTGATAACTCTGAATAGAGCTACGTTGGGCTGGTGTCAATCTACACCAATCGGTGCACAAGGCGCTGTGATGATCTCAAGTCTAAGGATCACATGCACCACCATTCGTTAGAGGATTTGTTTTATAGACACTGGGGTTACAATCTATATGGAATCATTTGGTGGGTTAGTCTGGTGAACTTGCCTACAGCAAACACCCATATGTTGCACCAGGTTGTTGGCAAACAACCTTGACAAGTGAGATTAGTCACTATCTTTCGCCATAGTCGTTCAAAACTATGATAGCCTTACCGTATTATATGTGTCCTTGGTCAGAATAATACTAGGGCTACGGACATTTCTAGAATGACCACCATATGTGATCATAGGGTTCTCACAATCAAGATTTAAAACACTTGATACCCTTGTTACGGTTCTACCATCCTAAGGACATATATCAATATATACAATTATGATTTACATGATATAGTAGAAAACGCATTTTATTTATTAATAAACATTATTACAAAAAGTCAATTCTACAATAATTGATTAGCTCTATGGCAACTACTCTAACAAGAGTATGATTGGAATTTAAAAATTAGAATAGGGATATTTTTGGATAAATCATTTGAAACAAACAAATAAGCCTTGAGTCTTAAGTCTTAAGTTAGAAACCAAAATTTTTAGTTTTTTCTATTATGAGGAATACGACTGATTCTCAATCTTGAGTGATAAAACCAAACAACACAATAAATATCTGAATATAAAATATTTAACTTTTTCTAAGTCTTTAGATGTGAAAACAAAAAATTGATTAAACTTTAAGATGATTATAATATTATCAATTTTATAAAAGGTAACTAAAAGATAAGACGAGTAACTTTTAAAAATTAGATTATTTTCAAAGTTGATTTTTCATATGTAAAATGGCAAATATATCCCTATATTATTCTTTTAATTAAAATATAACCTTAGATAAAAATTAAATATATAATTTAATATTTTTGTATAAAATTTAATAAAGTTGGACTGGTAGGTTGGTGTAGGCCACCAAAGGAGGTGGCAATTGCATTAACGGCAACGGCGCTAACCACTGACTGCCACCATCGTACAACGACATAACAATTAGTCCTATTATGACTAGCATGAGCTGATTTGAGGGAATACGAACTTCCTACTTATAAAAACAATTTATAACAAAATCTACCAAACACACACTTATTATTTTTAAAATCAAAGCGACTCTCAAAATCTATTTTATCAAACACATTGTAAATTATTTTTAAAGTTGAGTACGAATTAATTAAATTTAAAATTATAGCAATCTCAAACTAACCCTACATGTCCTAGCTTAGCTCTATGATGTCAGCTGGGCTGAGCCGCTTACATGAGTTTGAGTTCCTCGATTCTCAGCTAACCTAGCTTGCGAGCTTCAATGAGCTTGAGGGGATATATGTTATTTTTGCAACTACGAGGGGGTCTTAAGATTTTACTAGTTTGTGAAAATGACAAACACACCCCTTATTCCTAAATATGTAAAAATCGAATTCCAATTTCCAATCCAATTTAGAACATAAAAAACCCTAGCACAACTACACAAGAGAGAGTCAACTTGGAGTGACTGCATTCGGCATTGCCCCATTCGTCGACGTCGACGCCAACTACAGTCATTCCAAGAGATAGTCACCGATGTCGTTCGAAGGTGATTAATAGGCTTCAACTGGGTTTTGGCTATTCTGACTGGTATTGTTGTTCAATATGAAAATTCTTTCCCTAATAACCAGTTGGAGTAGGTGCCCTAAAGCCAATCTATTATTGTAAAATTGACTATGTAATGAATGTTTATTTATCAATAAAAGGCGTATTCTTCTAGACTGTGTAAATCATAGTTATATATAATGATATATGTCCTTAGGATGGTGGAACCGTGACGAGCGTATCAAGTGTTTTGAATCTTTATTGTGAGAACCCTATAATCACATATGGTAGCCATTCTAGAAACGTCCGTAGCCCCAATATTATTCTGACAAAGGACATAAATGATACGGTAAGGTTATCATAGTGTTGAATGACCCTATCGAAAGGCAGTGACTGATCTCACTTGTCAAGGTTGTTTGTCCACAACCTGGTGCAACGCATGGATGCTTGCTAGAGGCAAGTTCACTGGACAGACCCACCAGAGGATTCCATATAGATGGTAACCTTAGTGTCTATGGAATAAATCCTCTAACGGATGGTGGTGCATGTGATCCTTAGACTTGAGATCACCGGAGTGCCTTGTGCACCAATTGGCTACATTGAGAAGTGTATCGACACTATGGTGGATCGACAAACGATTCATCACTCCTGCGTACGGGAGAAGTTATCTCACTAGGTAATTTAGTATATGGCAATGACACTAAATCTGTGGCCACTGTGGGATTGAGTTGATGCTTAATCCAATTTATTATTCCGATCATTGGTTCATTAACTGAATACAAACATGTCGAGGATATCCGAGGTTGATACTATTTATGTACCTCAGTCTCGATGAGATGACAGATGATAAAATGATTATATTGCACGGTAACCATACCGTTGACAGGCTAGGGTTTTGCTGAATCCGAATCTATCGGGTGGCCATGATGCCTTGCTAGAGGTCAATCTTGGTCTGTGTATAGTGAAACGATTAATTGGTGTTAATCGCAATACTACACACTGTCGATATGATGAGGAGCTTACGGGTCACACACTTAGAAGATAATTTAAGAATCAATTTGTGAGAAGGGTATTTTCGTCTTTCAAGACGAAAGGGTATTTTGGTAATCTCACAGTGCAATTAAATTTGCTGAGGTTGTTGCCTGTATTTAATTTTAATATTAAAATTAAATTTGTGAGATTATATTTAAATATACCTATGTATATATTTAAATGAATTATTATTATTAATTAAATGTTAATATATTATCATCTATTAATTGATTTTAATTATAATAATAATTAATTGATTAAAATATCATAAAGGGGGTGTTTGGTTGCAAGAGTGAACTAGGGTTGGAGCCCATGACTATTCTTAAGTGGAATAGGGTTTTATTTCTTGCACTATATAAGTGCAACTTAAAATTAAAACAAGGAGTTGAATTCATTCATTCAATAAAAATTAAAAAACCCTAGCCATCATTTTTACTCTCTCTCTCTCACGTTTCACTCTTGAGTGAAAAGAGAAAAAATTTCTTTTCTTCTTCCTGATTCTCGAAGCCCTTTGATTGTTCTAGCAAAATAATCAAGGGTTCTACATATTGTCTTCATGTGGATTTCTGTGAGTACAATCCTACTTTGGATTGATTAGAGAAGAATTGCATGAACAGTGTCGATGAACAGTGTCCTGTGAACAGTGTCCTGTGAACAATGTCGATGAACAGTAGCTGGTGAACAGTATTCGTGAGCGTAATCAGAGATATTCTAAGGAGCCTCCAAACATGTGTAAGCATTTTGAATCCTTGTATGGATCTATCATATTGTTGTAATGCAAAACTTGTAAACATTATAATCTGTACCCAGATTTGGGATTAAAGCATATGATCGGTTTTTATTTGTTTTAAAACTGTGTTTTTTCGCTGCGTAAACCCAATCACATGCTAACAATGGTGTCAAAGCCTTTGGTACCAGATTATTTTGTTTAATCAGTATGTTTGATAACATGTTTTTGCATAATATGTTTTCATGAATCTAGTGGATTTTGTGTATTGATTGGTTTAATTGATCAATTGACTAATGATGTGTTGATGAGTGATTTATTGGTTAGTTGATATCCTGGTCGAATGCTTGTGCATTCGATTTGCTTTGGATCCATATCGTTACATGAAAAAATTGCAAAAAGGTTATTGTGCGATTACATGCTTACGAGCTGCTTAGCCGCGGCGAAATAACACTTCGCCGCGGCGAGATGCAAAAAGTGAATCTGGCTGCGGTGAAATAAACCTTTGCCGTGGCTAACTGCCAGAAAAGTAAATCTAGCCATAGCAAAATAAAACTTCGCCGCGGCATGAATCTCTCTGGAACGTGGCTGTTGAACTGGATGATGTGGTAGTGCCTTGTATGGTTCTCTGTCGTTTTCTCCCAGATTTGGGTCCTTCACTGGGTGGACACTCAAGATGCTTGTGAAAGTAATTGGTGTCGAGGACTGGTGCATGATGGATAAGTGGCTCATCATCTGTCTTCTTGACTCCCACTCGAGTGCATAGCTTGGTGATGAGATGTGGGAAGGGGAAACTGCCCCGCCCTGGTTGGCTGCATTCTGTATACTCGTCATGATAATCTTCCCCACATCCATTTTCTTTTTGGTGGCAATGGAGTAAAGCAGCAATGCCTTCTCAAAAGTTACTGAACTATGATGTGTCTCCGGCATCATTCTCGCACACACAAAGTACTGCCACAACCTAGCCATACGTATCAGATTAGTTCACTTAATGCTCTTCTTTCCCTTCTTCGAAACCTCCCAAGGGGTATCCAATTTTGCTATGACCCTAAGTATCTCATCCTCATCAAATTGTTTCTTCTTAAACTCCAAATACTTATCACGGTCAATCGAAGGCAAGTTGTAAAAATCATTGATGACCTTCACATCAAATGGTACATCAATACCCCTCACAAATACATGCCCAAGATCACACTCAGAGAGGTTGGCATAAAACTCTCTCACTATTGGCTCTACGGCTACATGTGCAGGTTCACTCATAAATAACTCCCAACGTCTCCCTCGACTCCACTGTTCATCCACGGTCAATCCACGCTCGGCAATAAACCCTTTATCCTTCCTTTGGATTGTTCCTTCATATCGTTGCCGAGCCTTATCCTAACAAATCTATTGTTTACCTTTTTCCCCTTTCCCTTACCTTTGGAAGGTACTTTGAGCGGCATTTTTGGTTCGATAACTCTAATGTACCCCCAAACTAAGATTCTAAATAGACAATTCAACTCTAAATACCCTACCATTGACCACAATCACTCCTACAAAACACCAAAATTTTAAAAAATTTCACCTAGACCCCCAAAATTACTCTTCTTCCAAACTCAACAAAACTCTCCCAAATCGAAAACCCAACCTCCTCAACACCACACAAATTAAGATCCACACTTCTTTAATCAAAATCAAAGCACAAACAACACTAAAAATCCACAACTCACGCAAACAATCAAAATCTCAGATTCAAAACTCTAATAATTGAAATTGATCAATGTAAAGTTTGGAGAACTCGAAATCTTACCAATCCCAAGATGTATTCACCACCAATTTAACCAAATTCGGCCTAGATCACAAGATCCCCAATTTTTTGAACCTAAGGGTTTCCAAAAATTTTCTTCAATTTTTCGCAGAGATCCTTGCTAAAATGAGTTGTTTTGGTGTTTGTGAGGATTAAGGAGTGAGAAAAAATGATGGAGATTCATTGGAAAAGCTCTGGATTGAAGGTGGAAAAGTTTGGCTCTCGGATGTGTTTTGAAGTTTTTAGCGAAAATGAAGAGTCGCGACTCACTATTTATAAAAAGCACTTTTCGCCGCAACGAAGTTCTTCAATTATGAACAAATATGAACCCAGTTGATGCCGCGACGAAGAAAATTTTGTCGCCGCTACAAAAAATTCCAGAGCCTACAACGCCGCGGCAAAAAACGCACTTCGCCGCGGCGAACTTCCCTTAAGCTTAATTTTCGCAAAACTCTTTCTGCCGCGGTGAAGAAAATTGTTTCGCCGCGGCAAAAAATTCTAGAGAGCACGTAGCCTCGGCGAAGAACAAATTTCGCCACGGTGAAGTCTGGGACTTTTCGAATTCCTTTTCTTGAAAATTGTACTTCGCCGCGGCGAAAACTGGAAAATTTTCCTTTTTTCGCTTGAGTTCGATATTTCACCCGAAACACCCAAAAACACACGAAATCAAAATCATTCTAATTCATATAACAACTAAACAAATTTAAAACAACAAACAAATGAAAACACTTGGGTTGCCTCCCAAGAAGCGCTTGTTTATAGTCGGAAGCTCGACTTTCTCAAGTCCTCAAGTTAGGATGTCAAGTTGGATGGGAAATGACTTGCAACTCATCACCCCATCAATGTATGGCTTCAATCTCTGTCCATTGACCTTAAATGTGCCCTTTTCTTCATGTGACACTTCCACCACCCCGTATGGGTAAACTCTTGTAACTATAAAGGGTTCGGACCATCTAGACTTAAGTTTCCTAGGGACGAGCCTAAGTCTAGAATTATACAACAATACTTTCTAACCCACTTCAAAGTTCTTCTTCCTGATATGCTTGTCATGCGATCTTTTTGTCTTTTCTTTGTACATTCAAGCATTCTCATATGCTTCGTGACGGAACTCATCGAGTTCATTCAAAGTCAGCATCCTTTCCTCCGCAGCAGCTCATAAGTCCATGTTTTGCTGCTTGACTACCCAGTATGCCTTATGCTCGAGTTCTACCGGCAAGTGACATGCCTTCTAGAGATGGCAATAGGCCCGACATTTTCGGGTACCCGGCCCGGCCCGGCCCGAAAGGGGCGGGCTTTACCCAAGGTTGGCGGGCTTGGGCTTGGGCCTAGGCTTGATTTTAAGGCCCGACCTCGGGTACGGGCCGGGCATGGGTATATCTTTAGGCCCAACCTGGCCCGGCCCAACCCGTCCCCAAAAAATTTTAGTATTAATTTTACTAATTTACTCTTATACTATATATTTAATTACAATATTATCCTACATATATATATCCATTTTTCCCAAACCCTAACCTTAATTTCCATCCCATATTGAAGGTTTAACATGTTAAAATTGCCTTTAAATGAGTTAGATAGGTTTGGTTCAACTTAAAAAGTGGATTTCACCATAACATATTATGCATAGCTGAAAAGTTACTATAATAAAATATTATGGAGTTTTAATTGCTCACTTATTGCTTAAATTATTTGCGAAAATAACTTCAATTAATATTTAAAAACTATTTCTAAAATTAAAAATATAAAAAAATTTGAAATTTATTAATATTTAAAAATAAACATTATTAAAAAAGGCGGGCTTGGGCCGAGCCTATGGTTATAAAAAACCCGTCGGGCCGAGCTTGGGCTTTGCCTATTATACCCGTAACGGGTTCGGGCCGGGCTTGGGCCTAGGCCAAGGGGTACCCGGTCCCGGCCCGGCCCATTGCCATCACTAATGCCTTCCCATAGACCATCCTAAATAGAGACATACCAATTGGAGTCTTAAATGCCCCATAATGCATCGTACAATTTTCGTGACCAATCCTTCCTAGATGCATTCACTGTCTTCTCTAAAATTCTTAAGTTCTCTGTTCGACAATTCCACTTGCCCGCTAGTTTGTGGATGGTATGGTGTCGCAACTCTATGTTTCACTCCATATTTTCCCAAAAGGGCATCTAATTGCCTATTGCAAAAATGCAATCCTCCATCACTGATGATTGCTCGTGGTACCCCAAATCTTGAGAAAATGTTCTTTCTCACAAAATTAACCACCACCCTGGCATCATTGGATGGCAATGCAACTGCTTTCACATTCCTGAACCATCCTGAAGGCATCCTTGAATAGGGTTGGCCAATAAAATCCAGATTGAAGGACCTTGGTTGTTGTCCTAGTTCCTCCAAAATGACCACCCACTTCTTTCTTATGGCAATGCCGTAGAATACTCTCCATCTCCTCTTCCGATACACACCTACGTATCATCTGATCAGCATAGTGTTTGTACATAAATGGTTCTTCCCAAAAATAATACTTCAAGTCAGAGAAAAACTTCCTCTTTTGTTGAAAGGTCATTCCATTTGAGAGCACTCTCAATGACAAGTAGTTTGCAAAATCTACATACCACATTACTTCTTCCACTCTCATCAATTTCTCATCTGGGAAGGTTTCTTTGATTTGGTGTTCCTCTTCACTTCCCTGACTTGGTCGTTCAATCCTTGACAAATGATCCGCTACCATATTTTTCGACCCCTTTTTACCTCGGATTTCCAACTCAAACTCTTATAGTAGTAGGATCCATCTTATCAATCGTGGTTTTGCTTCTTGCTTAGCCAATAGATGTTTGAGTGCCGAATGATCCGTGTAGACTATCACCTTAGCACCTAGCAAGTAAGAACGAAATTTGTCAAATGCAAAAACCATAGCTAATAGTTCTTTTTTAGTAGTGGTGTAATTCAATTGTGCATCGATAAGTGTCTTGCTAGCATACTGAATTACATGCAACACTTTGTTTTTCCTTTGTCCTAATACTACTCCTAGTGCAAAATCACTAGCATCACACATCAATTCAAACGTTAGTCCCTAATCGGGAACTGCAATAATAGGTGCAGACACTAACAATTTCTTAAGAGTTTGAAAAGCATGCATGCACTCACCATCAAAATCAAAAGCAACATCTTTAATCAGTAAATTGCAAAGGGGTTTAGAGATTTTAGAAAAATCCTTGATAAACCATCTATAAAACCCCGCATGCCCCAAGAAACTCCGAATTGCCTTAACATTTGCAGGTGGTGGCAGCTTCTCTATCACTTCTGTTTTTGCTCGATCCACTTCGATGCCATCCTTTGAAATTTTGTGACCGAGTACAATTCCTTCCTGTACCATGAAGTGGCATTTCTCCCAGTTTAGCACCAAGTTCGTCTCCTCACATCGCTGCAAAACAAATGAAAGATTAGATAAGCAATTGTCAAAAGATGAACCAAAAACAGAGAAGTCATCCATGAAGACTTCTAAGAACCATTCCACCATGTCGCCAAAGATAGACATCATGCATCTCTGAAATGTGGCCGGTGCATTGCATAATCCGAAAGGCATCCTTCTATAAGCAAAGGTGCCATAGGGACAAGTGAAAGTTGTCTTCTCTTGATCTTCAGGAGCAATGGTGATTTGATTATATCCTGAAAAACCATCCAGGAAACAGTAGTAAGCATGCCCTGCCAATCTCTCCAACATTTGATCGATGAACGAAAGTGGGAAATGATCCTTCCTTGTCGCTTCATTCAATTTCCGGTAGTCAATGCACACTCTCCAACCCGTGACTGTCCTAGTTGGTATCAATTCATTGCTTTCATTCTTTATCACTGTGATACCACCTTTCTTTGGAACTATTTGCACCGAGCTCACCCATGGACTGTCTAAAATAGGATAAATTATGCCCGCATCTAGAAGTTTCACCACCTCCTTTCTCGCCACTTCCTTCATCGAAGGATTCAATCTCCATTGTGGTTGCACCCTAGGCTTGACATCATCTTCCATAAGTATCTTATGCATACAAAACGATGGAGAGATGCCTCTAATGTCTGAAATAGTCCATCCAATTGTTGATCTATGCTCTCTTAACACCCGAATCAACCGCTCTTCTTCCAATTTACTCAACCTTGAATTGATGATTACTGGGAAGGTTTTTGATTCACCAAGATACACATATTTGAGGTGAGACGGTGAAGGCTTCAGTTCAAGTTTTGGAGGTTCTTCCTTTCTTTCCTTTTCCTTCTCTTTCTCAAAATCAAATTCCTCAAATTCTAAATCTTGGCTCTCAACCATCAGCTGAAGTGCTTCCAAAAATCTAGCACACTCATTCTTTACCGATTCATCTACCTCTATTGTTTTCGATTGGGCAATACATGCTTCTAGAGGTAGTTGAGAGGTGTTCTCTTCAATAGCCTTTGCCACTAGTTTATCCACCACATCTATACTAAAACACGAATCCGACTCTAATGGAAATTTCATGGCTTCAAAAACATTGAACGTTACTGTTTCATCTTGAACCCTTAACAGCAACTTCCTTTCTTACACATTAATGAGGGCTCTTCCTGTGGTCAGAAATGGTCGGCCCAAAATGAGAGGCATTTCCTTATCCTCTTCCATGTCCAACACAACAAAGTCCACCAGAAAAATTACTTTATCCACCTTCACCAAAACATCTTCAACTATACCCCTCGGATGTTTTATGGATCTATCTGCAAGCTGCAACGACATGGTCGTTAGCTTCACCTCACCAATTCCCAATCTCCTGAAAATAGAAAAAGACATTAGATTGATGCTTGCACCTAAATCACATAAAACTCTCTCAAAAGTAATGTCTCCTATAATACAAGGAATACTAAAACTCCCTGGATCTTTGAGTTTCGGGGCCAGCTTCCTCTGCAGAATGGCCCTGCACTCCTCCGTGAGCATCACTGTTTCCTCATCTTCTAACTTCTTTTTGTTTGATAAAATCTCCTTGAGAAATTTCGCATAGCTCGGCATCTATTGTAATGCATCTACAAAAGGAATGTTAATGTGCAGTTTTTTAAATATTTCAATGAATTTGGTAAACTGCTTATCCTAATTTTTCTTCTTGAGTCTCTGAGGAAAAGGCACGGGGGGAGTGTGATGTGCCAACTCTGGAGGTATCTCGGGGAATGGCAATTTCTCTTTCTTTTGTCTTTGCCTATCTTCCCGCTTTTGTTCTTCTTCCCTAGAACTGGTTGGTTTCTCTTCAACAATTATTTCTTCGTCAACTTCCTCACTGGAATCTTCCTTTTCTTTTGGTGGGCTTCCTTCTTTCCCTAATTGTTCCACCTTTTCCAAGACTGTCCTCATTTCATAGTGTAATTGCATTTGCTTGTTCACGTGGGTTTGTCACTGTGTTGCTTGGTAGGGAACCCTATGGTCTTTCATTTAGCTTATCAGCCAATTGACCCACTTGTAACTCCAAGTTTCGAATGGACGCCCCTTGGTTTCTAAAATTAGTCCTGGTCTCATTCATGAAACTTGTGGTCTCTTGCATAAACTTTCCAAACATGTCCTCCAGTTTTGTCACTCTTTGCTCTCTCGGTCGATTGTTCACCCCTGCTTGGTTGTTTGGCATTGTTTTGCTGATTCTGTTGATTCTAATTGCCCCAAGATAGGTTCGGATGATTCCTCCAACTAGGATTATATGTGTTAGAGTACAGATTGTTCTATTGCCTTTGATTTCCTGCCAAGTAGTTAACCTGTTCTGACGATGAAGACACTGAAGCAAACGTGTTCCCCACTTGACATTCACTGCTCATATGACTACCTACACAAAAATCACAAGTTAGTTGAGGTGCTTGAATAGAGTTTACCTGCATACTTCCCAACTGCTTCTGAAATGCTGTGAGTTGGGCTGAAATGGCCGTGTATGCATCAACTTCATGAAGACCCATAAATTTCTTCGGCTGCACCCTCTCGTTAGGTCTTTGATAGTTGTTACTTGCCAAAACTTTAAGCAACTCATGAGCTTCTTCTAGTGTTTTATTTTGCAATGCTCCTCCCGATGCTACATCCACCATGGTTTGCACATTAACCATCAATCCGTTATAAAACGTTTGGACTTGCATCCAAACTGGCAACCCATGGTGTGGACACCTCCTCAGTAGTTTCTTGTATCTTTCCCACGCCTCATATAATGATTCAGACTCTTCCTGTAGAAAATATGTAATATCATTTCTCAATTTCTCTGGAGGAAAGAATTTGGTCAGGAACTTCTGTGCTAATTCGTTCCATGTTGTGATCGTTCTTGATGGTAGTGCCATTAACCACCCCTTTGCTTTGTCCCTTAATGAAAACGGGAATAGTCTCAATCTGATGGCGTCATCTGACACTCCGTTTGATTTGAAGGTGTCACAAATCTCTAAAAAGTTTGCAATGTGCAGATTTAGATCTTCCTTCAAATCTCCTTTAAACTGTACCGACTACTAGATCATCTGGATGATTGCCGGTTTTATTTTGAAGTTGTTGGCTTGTACTGCTGGTCTAGTTATGCTCGACCCACTGCCACCAACTGAGGGAACTGAAAATTCCCTTAATGTTCTATTTTCTGCCATCTCAATAACTATGACCTCTGGTTCAACTGTAGCCTCTCTTTCTCTTCTTTCTCTGTTAAGTTTTCTAGTGGTTCTTTCAATCTCAGGATCAACAGGAACCACTGGCTGACATCTAGCTCTTCGTATAAACTACACAGGAAGAGAGAAAAAGTGTGATCACAAGTTCACGGAAAAGAACAACAAAAATTAAACTACCACACAATTAAGACAAAAAAAAATAAACTCCAATCTAGCTAACACAAGAAAAACTTCAATGTTAACACAAATATCAATCCCTAGCAATGGTGCCAAAAACTTGATGCGTTGATACTACAACATGTAAATATAGCAAGTGCACTAGTCGCACAAAGTAATAAAGTGATAACTGAGTATCGTTCCCACGAGGATTGGTTGCTAAGCACTGAATTTCCTATTTGTTTTCACGTTTGAGAAACCGAAAATTGTTTGGATTTATGGGAAAGATTAAACTTAACTGAAAGCAAAATTTACTAAATGTAAAAACAACTAAATTATGAAAGCAAGATATAACACAAGAGTAATATCAATATAAGCAAATGGTTAGGGTTTGACTTCATTCGGACTCTATGGATTAATTCTGTGGATTATGCTACTTTTACACTCACATGCACGGATTGTAAACCGAATTCCTTAAGTTGTAAAACATACATTCTCAGGCTATGAATTCCTACTTTTCCCTATTAATCTTCCGCACCCAACAAATTGAAGATTAACAAATCCAAGTTCATTAGGCTAATGGAATCCTAGATTGATTTCATTATTTCTCAAATCTATCTCTAGCATTCAAAATAACAATGGTGATTATCCGAAGCTCAACATGATTCATTTCTCAATCTCATCATGTTCAACAAGTAAAATCAATAAAAATCAAAATAATCACACAATCTATGCAATAGAATATAAAAGCAACAATAATCAATTGATTAATCCATAGAAATCCGAATTACATCAAACCCTAACCCAAAATGGGTTAGTTCATAACTAAATTAACACAAACAGCAAGAAAAATAGTAAACACAGTAGTCCACATATTGAAATAAAGAGAAAAGAGTAGAGATCTCCCCTAGTTGAAGAATCCACAAGATTTAAAGCTCAAATCTTCTCTCCAAATGTAAAAGCTACTCTAAATCAACAAAAACTAGACGAACCTCCACCAAAATGGCAAGGTTTTTCTTATATAGTTCGCCCCAAAACCTAAAACTTTTCCTAAAATAAAACTGTGCGTTTTGGAGAAAACAAAATTTCGCAGACTTCGCTGTGGCGAAGAAAGAATTTCGCTGCGGCGAACCTTCCTAGAACATTCTGAATTTACAGAATTGCCCTCCACTTGCTTCCTTGTTTGAATCTTTAATCTTCGATGCTTTTCCATGGGAACAAACTTCATAGTGTTTCAACTCTGCTTCAGAACTTTCCCAAATTTTGAGATTCGCTTACTTTTGGGTCCAGAAACTCTAATCCACTCATTATTCACTCAAAATGCGCGTTTTGGCCTAAAACATAAAATATATAGAATTAAGTAGCAATTCAGGCATAAACAAACTAAGAAGTATCTAAAATCCAGCCAAAAAGCCTAAATAAAATAATATAATCCTTGGATTATCAGGTGCTGAGAGCTAGGACTGCGATCTTAGCGCTTGGAGCGATTCCAAGCTGATGCCTTAAACGGACAAGCCAATTTAAAACAGCCATAACTTTTGATCCGGGGGAAGTTTTGGAGCCCGTAAGATATCCACAGAAAGCTCGTTCAAAGTTCTACAGTGTTGGCCATTTTTGGGGCCAAAATCCTTTGTTTCAACATGTTTTGGAGCTATTTTGAATTTTCTATGCGTTTTTTCTAGCGCTGGCAGCTGGTCGAGATCGAGAACTGAGAACTGATCACAATCTAAGAGCTGAGAACACGACCTAAGGCTGTTCACAATCTCAGACTGAAAGCTGATCCCGATTTGAGAACTAGGAGTTGATTGTGATTTCATAAGAGCTCAACTTAAGAGTTTGAGGCATACGATCTGATGCACACAATCTCAAGCAAATGAGCAAGCTTATTAGCTTAATCAGAGAGCATACGAAGCTCGATCTGAGATCATAAGGCGCTCAATCTGAGATCATAAGGAGCTCGATTAGAGAGCATAAGGAGCTCTATCTGAGATCATAAGGAGCTCGATCTGAGAACTTGAGAGCTTGAGAGCTCTTTGCGATCTAAGAGTTTAAAGGAGTTCAATCGTAAAAGAAGAAGCGTCTGAAGCTTGATCTGAGAACACAAGAAGTTGGATCAGAAAGTGCGAGGCTTGATCTGAGAACACGAGACCAACGATTTAAGCGCTCATAAGCATGATCTAAATGATCTGAATGCGTGATCTCGATGATCTGCGCATGTGATCTGCGATCTGACCACGCGATTTGAGAGCTATGATGCGTGCGATCTGCAATCTAGTCATGTGATGTGAAGCTAAAGAACAATGATCGGTAGCTAAAGATCAGAGCGATCTGAGCGTGTAATCTACGATCTGGCCACGCAATTTGTAGTTGAAGATTAGAGCGATCTAAGCGTACGATGTGCGATCTGACCATGCGATTAGAGAGCTTTGATGCGTGCGATTTGTGATCTAGCCATACGATCTAAAGCTAAAGATCATCGATCTATACCTGAAGATCAAAGTGATCTGAGCGTGCGATCTTCGATCTGACCACGCGATTTGAGAGCTCTGATGCGTGCGACCTGCGAGCTGACCACGCGATCCAAGAGCTCTTATATGTGCGATCTGCAATCTGGCCACGCAATCTAGAGCTAAAGATTAGCAATCTGAAGTTGAAGATCAGAACGATCTGAGCGTGCGATTTGTAATTTGAGCGCATGATCTCAGCGATCTTGAATGCGCGATTTGAGCGTGAGATTTACGATCTGGCCACACGATCTGAGAGCTCTGATGCATGTGATCTAATCACGCTATTTGAGAGCTAGAGATCTGAGCGATCTGAGTGCATGATCTCAGTGATCTTGAACGTGCGATCTAAGCGTGCAATCTACGATCTGGCCACACAATCTGAGAACTCTAATGTGTGCGATTTGATCACGTCATCTAAGAGCTTTGATGCATGCGATCTACGATCTGACAACGCGATCTGAAAGCTCTGATGCATGTGATATACGATCTGACCCTGCCATCGGGGAGCTTGGACGCAGGTTCGAGACCTACATGGGCCATCAAATTGTTGATGCTTGATTTTGACACCAATGACTCACACGTGTAAAGTGCTAAGAGGGTCTTAGAAATTACACGTGATAGATTTATGAGATTTGAATATGGTGTTGAGATTATATATGTTGCAAAAACATAAATAAAAGATTGGCAAGAGAGGTTTTTAAAGTGGTTTGGATGTTTAAAGCAAATCCTACATCCACTGTTATTTTGCTATTCTCTGACTATTTCTATGATATTGTCCGTAAGGCATACAAAGATGGAGAAATACTATACTTAAAGAGAAAAATAAGCTCTCATGTGCCTAACTCTCATACGCCCAGCCTCTCCTTTTTCGAAGAGAAGTGTCCATTTATACACCTTTGAGTTCAATGTAATGAGTGCTTTTGCAAGTTGCCTTGACACATGGAGAGCTCTCATTCATCCTTATCTTAAGATGAGATAGGGTTGGTATAAAATATCTTTGAGGCGATATGAGCTTGACAACTAATACACTTTGTCTTTTAGGCACTTGTTGGGCTGACATTAGTCTGATTTTTTAGGCATAACAACTATTAACCTTCCTTTTATGTGAAAAAAAAAAGGGGGGTCTTTAATCTTTATGTGAGTTATGGTTATTGAGGGAAAAGCTTTTTATTTTAGCCTCTTACTCATCTTCGTCTTCTTATTTTTCAACATTTGCTTGAGCAGTCGAGCTTCGGTTGACGTTGCCTTTTCTGTGCCAAGCTCAAGCTCGTGCTCAATGTTTCAAGTCATTGAGCTCAAGCTCGAGCTCGAGCTCATGCTCAATGTTTCAAGCTTGTTGAGCTTGAGCTCGATCTCAATTAGCCCAAAGCTCGACTCGACTCGGCTTAGCTCGTTTACACCCCTACTTAGCTCCTCTCTCTTATGCCAAGTCAACACCTCTCCGTATGATCTGCTCATAGGCCTTTAGCTGAACTAGGCCTATCACTGGAATTAACTTCTTTACTACTTAATTAACCCTAATAAAACTCTAATTGGACCAAGCCCATCTGTTTGCCTGAATTAGGTGGTATATATTAGACCTAGAGACTTGGCAAACAGGTAGGTACGGGTCAAACAGGTACCGAACTCACAAGTCAAAAATTTGAATGTGTAAGGAAATACACCACTCATACCCGGTCATGCGGGTATGAGTGGACTCGCAGGTCACCCGTTACCCAAATCTTAATTTAATTTAAATAATCATTTGATTAGAATAAGGATCATCAATTGTCTCAAAAACTATAATATAACCACAAATATCTGAAAGTAAAAACAGAAAAAATAAATAGGAAAAAACCGATACAGGATTTAATTAACTAAGCCTAATAAAATTGAAACCCTAGGAAAGACATAACGAGCAACG
The DNA here is from genome assembly GCA_026225825.1 of Pistacia integerrima. NCBI lineage: Eukaryota > Viridiplantae > Streptophyta > Magnoliopsida > Sapindales > Anacardiaceae > Pistacia > Pistacia integerrima. The sequence goes on from CM047746.1 coordinate 14,143,844, forward strand.
TAAAATATATTGGAGAAGCAATGGAAGGCCTATGAACTGAGACATAACTAAGCAACATAAAATTTATTGGAGAAGCAATGGAAGACCCAAGGAAACAAGACTACTTCAAAAAGAATAAGGGAGATCACAACTGTACAAGCCTATACAAAAAGAACACCCACAACAGCAACAAAAAAAAGCCTATATCCAGCAACAAAACAGAAATGCCCAAAATAACAATAGAAAGTAGAAACAACATAGCAAAAACAAGCAGCCTGAAGGTTCCAAACAGCAATACGGACCCCCAACTTACATTCATGGCCAAGAACATAGGGGATAAGGGCAAAATCATCAAGGGAGTCCAGGAAGGCCATAAGACAAAGCGAGTATCCCAACTGGAACGAACAAGCAGAACACCCACAAATCTACAAGATTTTTGAAACTTTTTTGAATGGAAAGAAGCAACATTTCACCATTTAGTACTTACGAACTGTATCATGAGGCTTAAACCTGTTGACGAGGGTTTAAAAATTCTTGAGTCCTGACTTTTGAGAATGAATCTTGACCGTGAGAGGAGGATTGAAATCAACAGGTAAATCCCTAATCCCTAATTGCTTTTTTTCTTTTTTCAAGTCAACAGTCAACAGAATGAGTTTGTAAAATTGTAATTGCTTTTCCTTTTTCAATTTTTTTTTATTTTGTGTGGGTACCTGCAGGTAGAACCCGACCCACCCGTAAAAATAATGGATGGACCGGACACGGGTAATTTTCCCATGGGTCTTACCAATTGCGAATGAGAATTGAGAGGGAAAAAATTAGGAGAGTAAAGTTGTTTACTATTGACTTTCATTTATTGAACAGAAAAAGGTTATAGCTCTATTATATACACAAGTCTAATACACGTGAGTAACAGATTGCAACTTGCAGCAATACACGTGTAAGTAACAAATTACAACTTGCAGCTTAGGCTAAAGTCATTTATCAGTAACCTAAACATCATGAATCACTACATACACTAATCCTAACATCTTCCCTTAAACCAAACTTCCATAGGTATGAACCATTTGATACACTAATCCTAACATCTTCCCTTAAACCAAACTTCCATAATCTTGTTGTTTTGACAACTGAGACGAGCTTCTGTATTTGCATGAGACGACTACTTGTAACAACCAGGTCGCCACGAGCTTCTGTATTTACATGAGACGAGCTGCTTATAGCAACCAGTTCGCCACGAGCTTCTGCATTTGCATGAGACTAGTTGCTTATAGCAACTAGTTCGCCACGAGCTTCTGTATTTGCATGAGACAAGCTGCTTGTAACAACCAGTTCACCATGAGCGGTACTAATTGTAAGCAACGCCCGCTTGAGGCGTTGTTCTTGTTTCCTCTTTCGCTCTTATTTTGAGTTGATTTTGGTGTTATTGTTTGATTTAGTGTTGTGTTGAATGGTTGCCCTGAATTGGTTGAAAACGAAGAAATTCGTCTGCCGTGCTTGGCCAGGCGAAGAATCTTCCGCGGCGAAGAAGAGGTTGAAGCCACGGGGGAAGCTGCTGGACAGTTTCGTCGCGGCGACAGAAATTTCTTCGCCGCGGCGACAGCCCGAATAAAATGTTGATTGAGTTTTAGATATTTTCTTCCTTAAGGGCAATTTGACCTTTCTACCCCTAATTAGCAGGAAAAGTGGGGAGTTAATTGTAAGGATATTTCATGGAGAATAGGTTGAGATAGGGGTGAGTTTGTAATGAATCAAAGGATATGGATGGAATTCCCAAAGAAGGATAAGGGCAAAATGGGAATGCTTTGGGATGTATTTCATTAAAAGGAATTAGAATCAAAGAAACCCCTCATTTTCTTCTTCTCAAACGTGACTCTTCATTCTTCTCCTCTCAACTTCTCTTCTTTTGATCAAGGTATTCCAAGGGGTTTTGAAGTGATTTGGGGTGGAAAAGCAACCTAAGGCTTCCTAAGGTAAGGATTTCTACTTAAGTGGTGTGATTTGGGAGTTTTAACCCATATTGAAGTTTGAGGGTTTTCCTTCTTTTGGTTAAGATAAGAGGAAAAGTCAAGCTAAGCAAGTGAAAGGAAGGATTTGTGAAGTCTCTACATAGCAAGTAAGTAAAACCTAACCCAAGTTGAGATTTATGAATTTTCTTGATTAGGGTTTTGATAGAGATGATGTATGTATGTGATGTGCATGTATTATAGCATGTATGAAGGATTAAATAGAGATTTCTATGCTTTGTGATTGTTTATACCTTGCAAATTTGAGAAATGGGTTGTTGGTTTGGCAAGGTAGTTAAGATGGAATTTAAAGGGTATTATGGATCCCCTTTTTGGAAGTGTTTTCTATGGTAGGTTTTGTGGCTTTGTGAAGGGGTTTTTCCCCATTTTGGATGGTTAAGAAAAGTTTTAGAATCATGGCTATGATAGAGTTTCATAGTGCACATGAGTTGTTTGATGAAATGCCTAATAGAGGTTTGAGTATGAGAAATGAACCTTAATTCTTGCAACATTGCATGTTGGCATTTCATAAGTGCATTAGTAGTGATGAACCATCCATAGGCACTAATTGTGCATTGAAAAGTGACCTAAGAAAGTGTAAGGAAATGGTTTATGCAATTACCCTATGAGTAAAGAGCTTAGTGGGTAAAATTACTCTAAGGGTAGAGAGCATTGAAAAATGCTACAATAGAATGAATTAGAAGAGTAGTATAGTTGGGATGATGCTTTGTGATCATCACCCGACCATTATGGGAATCGGATTGATGCTTTGTGATCATCATCCGAATAGCCCTTAGAGAGATGGGTCGATGCTTTGTGATCGTCACCCGATGAGTAGTAGAAATGGGTAGATGCTTTGTGACCACTACCCGGTTAGTTAAGAGATAGGTAAGTTGATGCTTTGTGATCATCATCCAACGGCTAGTGGAAGCAGGTTGATGCTTTGTGACCATCACCCGATAGTGACTAGAGACGGGTAAATGCTTGGTGATCGTTACCCAAAATTCATGAGGAACGGGTAGGTGCTAGGTGATCTCCACCCGATAGTTAGAAAGAAACGAGTTGGTGCTTTGTAATCCTCACTCGGTAGTCACTAAGAACGGGTTGGTACTATGTGAATTCCACCCGATAGCCATAGAAGTGAGATGGTGTGTGTGAACGCCATCCCAGGCCGTACCTCGGTAAGATGAGGCTATGATGTTATTAGAAAGCAGAAATAGAATCAGAATAGCAAAAAGGAAAGAATTAAGAGTTATTTATACGGGGAGACAGAGACGGAGAGAGAGTTTTACTTACGAGCATTATTTTGTGCTCACCCCAGTTATTCCTTTGTGGATGCGGAGTTCTAGGTGATGTTGCGGTCGGAGGGCGTCGGCAAGCAATGAGGAATAGCTACTGTTTCCCTGTTTTGTCTTTTAAAATACATTTTTTGTAAACAATACTCTTTATGTATAAAAGACACATGCTTACTAATGAAAAGAAAGTTTTGGGCCCAATTTTCTATTGTTATTATGCATGCATTGTACAGTTTTCAGTAGATGTTACATTTTTTGGTATCAGAGCAAAGATTTTGGGATTGAAGCGATGTACTATTCTCATCGCCACGATGTCCTCTAACCGACTGTGTGAGTAATTCTTTCCTCAAAGTAATTTTTCCTTGAGTTTATTAGTGTGATCATTTTGTAGATGAGGCGTAGTTATCGGAATCGCGGTAAAGGTGTGGTGAATGAAGGAGAACCTTCTAACCCACCAGAGTCTACGCCCCTCCCTTGGATGAAGCTAGAATCCGGGAATTATTCACAAGTTATGGCAGAAACTCGGGGGAGAGTTGTACCCCCTGTTCAGTACCGCCGATTACACATGTCGAAAAGGACAAAGCGGTACCTCCCCAGCCCGCGCGAAACGAGTTGAACCGATTTACGGTCTCTCTACCCGGCATCAACCCTCGAATTTAAGGGTACTACAGATCCAGTGATAGCAGAAGAGTGGCTTGGGTCAGTAGAACGAGCCACATGTTTATTTCCCATGTCGGACCGGGAGAAGATCCGGTATGCGAGTTTCTTGTTTCGGGGTGATGCCCGAATTTGGTGGGAATTAATGGAAGAAACTCATGGACGCAGTAATGACGTGGGAAGAGTTCGAGCAAGTTTGAAAGGTGAGTATAGAACAGAGGACCAAGTTCATGAGAAGGTCCAAGAATTTATCGATACGCACAAGGGACTAGCGTTGTGAAAGAATACTCGGTGAAGTTCAACGCTTCTTGCAAGGTTTGCACGGGAATAGTTAGCACTCCGGCCACGAGAAGGGATAAGTTTGTGCATGGATTGAAGGCCGGAGATAGCCCGGGATATTATGACAAGCTCCAACCCTCCTCGAAATTATAGTGAGGCTTTGAGGCGGGCGATGAAGGCGGAGATTTTTGAGAATAAAATCTTCCCCGTAGGATCCTCGGCAGGGGAGGACCGGAAGGAGCCACCCTCCGCTCCTCATAGAGAGAAACATGAGGATGTGAAGGGTAAAGACATGAAGAATCAGAAGAAGAAGTTCCAGTATAGACAGAATAGAAAAGAGTGGAAGAATAAACCACCTCGGACGGAAGGGTTTCCTCCTTGCCCTAAATGCGGGAAGAATCACCGGGAGAGTGTCGAGGATCGAGAGTGTGTTATAGGTGCCCGACAGCGGGGCACATGATGAGAGATTGTAAAGCTCCTCTTCCACCAACTACTCGGGGGTGGTTCGGGAGGTGCTGCGAATGCGAGTGTTTCTTGTGGCACGAGGGTGCAGAGGCGATCCATCATTATTCTTGAGGTCGATTATTATTTCATGCGTTCCTTTATATGCTTTAATTGATTCAGGTGCTACCCATTCGTTTATATCTTATGGGATGCTTGAGAGATTAGGTTTGAAACCTACTAAAGCATCACAACCCATTAAGATAGAACTACCCGATGGGGTTAGTGTTGTGACTCAAGAGATTTTGTTAAGAGAGTCCTTAGTGATCCAAGGTAGAGAGTTAATCGTTGACTTAATAGTTTTCGATATGCCCGACTTTGATGTGATTAGGGCATGGACTTCCTAGGGAGATATGGGAATAGAGATTGTTTGTCGGAAAAAAAGAAGGCGAGGTTTAACCTTGATAGTGGAGATAAGGTTTAGTTTTGGAGAAGGCCATCAGTTGAGCATGCTGATTAGTAATGTGAAAGCCATGGGGAAGATGTTGAGAAAGGGGTGTTCGGGTTATATTGCCCATGTAGTGCAGAGTGGTGATGTCCCACACTTAGAGATTCAAAGGGTGCCAGTAGTTCGAGACTTTCTAGATGTGTTTCGGAAGAGTTACGGGTTTGCCTCGAGAGGGAGGTAGAATTTAGTATCAAACTAGCACCGGGGACAGCACCAATATCTAAAGCCCCGTATCGAATGGCCCCAATGAGCTCCAAGAATTAAAGCAACTCCAAGAGCTTTTAGATAAAGGCTTTATCCGACCAAGTCATTCCCCTCCCCTTGGGGAGCTCCAACTCTGTTTGTGAAAAAGAAGGATGGATCACTAAGGATGTGTATTGATTATAGGGGAGTGAATAAAGGTTACGTTGAAGAATAAGTACCCACTACCCCGGATAGATTGACCTTTTTGATCGGTTGAAAGGAGTGGCGGTGTTCTCCAAAAATTGATTTGAGGTCCCGGGTATCATCAAGTAAGAGTGGTTGAGCAAGATGTGGCTAAGGCGCCTTTCGTACGATACGGGCATTATGAATTTGTAGTGATGCCTTTTGGTTTGACTAATGCCCAATGGTTTTTATGGACTTGATGAGCGAGGGTATTCCATGAGTATTTGGATCGTTCATTGTTGTCTTCATCGACGACATTCGATTTACTCAAAGTCAAGAGAAGAGCATGATAAACACTTGAGATTAGTATTGCAATTTGAGAGAGAAGAAGTTGTGTGCTAAATTCTCTAAGTGTGAGTTTTGGCTTAACCAAGTGATATTCTTGGGTCATACGTGTCGAAGGAAGGGATTTCGGTAGATCAGAGTAAAGTGCGAGCAATCCTAGAGTGGCAAGGTTATGAAACATGAAAGAAATCAGGGGAGTTTCTTAGGCTTGGCTGTGGTTACTACGGCGATTTGTAGCGGGATTCGCCTTGGCTTAAACCAAACTGCTTGATGTACTCTTACCAAATGTAAGACTCCTTTTTGTCTGGTCAGAGATGTGAAGAAAGCTTTCAAGAGTTGAAGAAGAGGCTAACATCGGCTCTGTGCTAGTGTTACCACAGGAGGGTGTAGATTATGACATTTATACGAGATGCCTCTTTGCGGGGACTTGGTCTTTGTGTTGATGCGATTAGGTAGGGTTATAGCTTATGCTTCTCGTCAATTGAAAGAGTACGAGACCAGATACCTACGCATGACTTAGAGTTAGCAAGTGGTCTTTGCCTTAAAGATTTGGAGGCACCTTACCTTTATGGTGTGAAGAGTAATATCTACACCGATCATAAGAGTCTAAAGTACTTCTTCACTCAAAAGGAGTTGAATATGAGGCGAGAAGGTGGTTGGAGCTGGTCAAGGATTATGATTGTGAGATCAAGTATCAACCTAGGGAAGGCCAATGTAGTAGCCGATGCTTTGAGTAGAAAAGCCCATGTTTTCCCGGCTTACGAGAAAGAGTTAATAGAAGAATTGTCTAAGGAGCAGATTGAAGTGGTTCGGGACGAATTGCCGATCTAGAGGTACGGTCCTCTTTACTAGAGGAAATTAGAGAAAAGCAAATGGCAGATGAGTGGTGTCGAAAGCAAGTGCAGGCAAGTGCGTGAGGGCAAGACATCAGAGTTCTTTGTGAGAGATGGTGTCCTCTATTTTAGGAATCGGTTGTGCATTCCTCCAAAAGAGGAGTTGAAACAGAAAATTCTTATGGAGGCTCATGACACACCGTACACCGCTCATCCAGGGAGCAACCAAGATGTATCGGGGATATCAAGAAAGGCTATTGGTGGTCGGTATGAAGAAAGACATTGCGAGTTTGTGACTAAATGCCTAACTGTCAACGGGTGAAAGCGAGAACACCATACCGTCGAGGGTTGCTTCAACCATTGAGTATTCCATAGTGGAAATGGGAGAGCATTTCGATGGATTTTATCATGGGTCTCCCAGTACGAGAGGGTATAATGCTATATGGGTGATTGTGGATAGGTTAACCAAGTCAGCCCATTTTCTCCTAGTAAAGGAAAGTACCTCTACAGATCAGTTGGCCCAGATTTACCTTAAGGAGATAGTCAGATTGCATGGTGTGCCCAAGACTATAGTATCGGATAGAGATTCCCTAGATTTGTTTCAGCCTTACGGACAAGTTTACAGAGGAGTTTGGGTACCCGCCCTTTAACATTCAAGATCGCCATCATCCTCGTGATGCATGGTCAAACCGAGGACGAATCAAAGCTCGAGGATATGTTGAGAGCTTTGTTGCATGGATTACGAGTATCTTGGCATGAGATGTTACCATTAGTGGAATTTGCCTACAACAACGCTTATCGTCTACAATTAGAATGGCGCCTTACGAGGCTTTGTATGGTAGACGGTGTAGGTCTCCCGCTTCATTGGGATGAAGTAGGAGAAAGAGATGAGTTGAGCTTACCGCTCTTGGGCCAGAGATGACTCAAGCTAGTAGAAGATGTGAAGTTGGTCAGAAATAGAACGAAACAAGCCCAAGATCGACAGAAGAGTTATGCCGATTTGAAGAGGAAAGAGGTAGAATTCCAAGTGGGCGATAAAGTATTTATGAAAGTTTCCCCCTACAAGCGAGTAATGCGCTTTGGAAGCAAAGGGAAGCTAGCACCGAGGTATGTAGGTCCTTTTGAGGTCTTGCAACGAGTGGGGAAGGTGGCCTATAGATTGGCACTACCACCTAGCATGGACGGGGTGCATGATGTCTTTCCATGTCTCGATGCTACGAAAGTATGTAAGTGATCCCCTCCACATCCTGAGCGTAGAAGACGTTGAAGTAACAGAGAATCTAGTATATGAAGAACGTCCAGTTCAGATCTTAGATCGAAGGGTCAAAGAACTTCGGAACAAGAGTGTTCCGCTAGTGAAAGTCCTTTGGAGGAATCACAAAGTGGAAGAAGCCACTTGGGAAGTAGAGCGGGACATGAAGACTCGTTTTCCAGAGTTATTTGCGTGAATTTGGGGATGAAATTCTTTTAAGGGGAAGAATTGTACGCCCAGCAGGTACGTTATTCTTGTTTCCTCTTTCGCTCTTATTTTGAGTTGATTTTGGTGTTATTGTTTGATTTAGTGTTGTGTTGAATGGTTGCCCACGAAATTGGTTGAAAACGAAGAAATTCGTCTGCCGTGCTTCGCCGGGGCGAAGAAGAATCTTCGCGCGGCGAAGAGAGGTTGAAGCCACGGGGAAGCTCTGGGCACGTTTATCGCGGCGGACAGAATTTCTTCGCCGCGCAACAACCCGAATAAAATGTTGATTGAGTTTTAGATATTTTCTTCCTTAAGGGCAATTTGACCTTTCTACCCCTAATTAGCAGGAAAAGTGGGGAGTTAATTGTAAGGATATTTCATGGAGAATAGGTTGAGATAGGGGTGAGTTTGTAATGAATCAAAGGATATGGATGGAATTCCCAAAGAAGGATAAAGGGCAAAAATGGGAATGCTTTGGGATGTATTTCATTAAAAGGAATTAGAATCAAAGAAACCCCCTCATTTTCTTCTTCTCAAACGTGACTCTTCATTCTTCTCCTCTCAACTTCTCTTCTTTTGATCAAGGTATTCCAAGGGGTTTTGAAGTGATTTGGGGTGGAAAAGCAACCTAAGGCTTCCTAAGGTAAGGATTTCTACTTAAGTGGTGTGATTTGGGAGTTTTAACCCATATTGAAGTTTGAGGGTTTTCCTTCTTTTGGTTAAGATAAGAGGAAAAGTCAAGCTAAGCAAGTGAAAGGAAGGATTTGTGAAGTCTCTACATAGCAAGTAAGTAAAACCTAACCCAAGTTGAGATTTATGAATTTTCTTGATTAGGGTTTTGATAGAGATGATGTATGTATACGATGTGCATGTATTATAGCATGTATGAAGGATTAAATAGAGATTTCTATGCTTTGTGATTGTTTATACCTTGCAAATTTGAGAAATGGGTTGTTGGTTTGGCAAGGTAGTTAAGATGGAATTTAAAGGGTATTATGGATCCCCTTTTTGGAAGTGTTTTCTATGGCAGGTTTTGTGGCTTTGTGAAGGGGTTTTTCCCCATTTTGGATGGTTAAGAAAAGTTTTAGAATCATGGCTATGATAGAGTTTCATAGTGCACATGAGTTGTTTGATGAAATGCCTAATAGAGGTTTGAGTATGAGAAATGAACCTTAATTCTTGCAACATTGCATGTTGGCATTTCATAAGTGCATTAGTAGTGATGAACCATCCATAGGCACCTAATTGTGCATTGAAAAGTGACCTAAGAAAGTGTAAGGAAATGGTTTATGCAATTACCCTATGAGTAGAGAGCTTAGTGGGTAAAATTACTCTAGGGTAGAGAGCATTGAAAAAATGCTACAATAGAATGAATTAGAAGAGTAGTATAGTTGGGATGATGCTTTGTAATCATCACCCGACCATTATGGGAATCGGATTGATGCTTTGTGATCATCATCCGAATAGCCCTTAGAGAGATGGGTCGATGCTTTGTGATCGTCACCCGATGAGTAGTAGAAATGGGTAGATGCTTTGTGACCACTACCCGGTTAGTTAAGAGATAGGTAAGTTGATGCTTTGTGATCATCATCCAACGGCTAGTGGAAGCAGGGTTGATGCTTTGTGACCATCACCCGATAGTGACTAGAGACGGGTAAATGCTTGGTGATCGTTACCCAAAATTCATGAGGAACGGGTAGGTGCTAGGTGATCTCCACCCGATAGTTAGAAAGAAACGAGTTGGTGCTTTGTGATCCTCACTGTAGTCACTAAGAACGGGTTGGTTCTGTGAATTCCACCCGATAGCCATAGAGAGTGAGATGGTGCTTGTGTAGAACGCCATCCGGCCGTATCCTCCCGGTAAGATGAGGCTATGATGTTATTAGAAACGTAAATAGAATCGGAATAGCAAAAAGGAAAGAATTAAGAGTTATTTATACGGGACGAGACAGAGAAAGTTTTACTTACGAGCATTATTTTGTGCTCACCCCTGTTATTCCTTTGTGGATGCAGGTTCTAGGTGATGTTGCGGTCGGAGGGGCGTCGGCAAGCAATGAGGAATAGCTACACTGTTTCCCCTGTTTTGTCTTTTAAAATGCATTTTTGTAAACAGTACTCTTTATGTATAAAAGACACATGCTTACTAATGAAAAGAAAGTTTTGGGCCCAATTTTCTATTGTTATTATGCATGCATTGTACAGTTTTCAGTAGATGTTACATTACATGAGACGAGCTACTTATAGCAACCAGTTTGCCACGAGCTGCTACATTTGCATGAGATAAGCTGTTTGTAGTAACTAGTTCGCCACGAGCTGATGTTAGACTTATGTTCCTGATTGTAAGCAACTTTCAACACTTCTGAAACTACTTTAATACGAACTTCACCAACCAGCAAAACAAACTCCAACTCAGCAAATTCAGCAGATTCAACACTTCAATACAAATTTCACCAACCAGCAAAAACAACTTCAACTCAATACTTCTGAATACTAGACTAACTTCAACCACCATCAAACAAATAAGCAACTTACAAAACTAAACTCCAGAACAACAGGATTTTAACCCTACAAACTCCAATAATAGAACACAAGCACCAATAATAGAACACAAGCAACACATAACATCAGCAGCAAGTTGTTTAGCAGCAGATTGATTAAACTAATGGAGTAGCTTTGATAGTGAGCTTTTCTCGAAAGGTTACAAACTTGGAGGCTGGCAATGCTTTAGTAAGCACATCTGCTTCCTGAAATTCAGTAGGAACATACTGAACTTTCAGTTTGTTGTCAGTAACTTAATTTCTCACATAATGAGCATCAAGCTTAATGTGTTTTATCTTGCATGAAACACAAGATTTGAGGCTAAGGAACCAGCACTTTGGTTGTCACACCAAATGATAGGAATACCAGAAAGTTGTTGTCTAAGCTCAGTGAACAGATTGCAAAACCAGACAACCTCAGTTGATCCTTGTGCAAGGGCTTGATACTCTTCTTCAGTAGATGACAGAGCAACAACTCTCTGTTTTCTAGAAAACCACTGAATTAGGTTGGATCTAAGAACACAGCAGCCCACCCTTTGGTTGATAAATCATCATGCAAGCTATTGGCCCAGTCAGCATCAGTGAAACATTCCAGCTGAAACAGATTACTTTTAGTGAAGTGAACTCCATAATTAGAAATTCCTTTAACATATCTCAGTAGCCTCTTACAGGCCTGCCAGTGAATCTGTGTTAGGGCCTTTAAAAACTAGCTCAGTTTATTAACTGAATAAGCAATGTCTGGTCTAGACAGGATAAGATATTGCAAGGCTCCAATGGTACTGCAGTAAAGAGCAGGATTATCAAATGGATCACTGTCATCAGGAGTGAGTTTAGAGCCAACTGCCATTAGAGTAGAACATATTTTGCAATCAACCATTTTGGTTTTGATGAGAATGTCCTTTGCATACTTTTCTTGATTCATGTAAAGACCAGATGCATCTCGTAACCTCAAAACCCAAAAAAATATTTTAAAGATCCAAGAATCTTCAAAGCAAACTGAGTGTTAAGTTTCTAGACAGTGTCTTGAATCAGCTGGGGAGTATTTCCTGTCAAGAGTATATCATCCACATATACTAAGACATACATTACTTGATCTTGACTGTGGAAAATAAACAGGCTTGGATCAGCCACTGAATTTACAGAACCCCAATCTAGAAATGCTGCTTTAAGTTTGTCAAACCAGGCTCTTGGAGCCTATTTCAACCCATGGAGTGCCTTTTTTAGCCTGCATACATGATGAGGAGTGACAGAATCTACAAACCCTTCTGGCTGTACCATATATACATTTTTAGCTAATTCACCATTCAAGAATGCATTGTTAATATCTACCTGCTGAATGTCGCATTCATGGCTCACAGCTAGACTGAGAATGACTCTAACAGTGGGGGATTTAACAACTAGACTGAAGGTTTCCAAGTAGTTAATTCCAGGGGTTTGTTGGAAGCCTTTTGCAACTAATCTTGCCTTGAACCTTTGGATAGAACCATCAGCATTATGTTTAACTTTAAACACCCATTTACAGCCCACTGGATGCATGTCTGGAGTCAATGGAACCAATTCCCAGGTTTGATTAGCTAAAAGAGCTTCAAATTCTGATTTCATAGCAGCTGTCCCAAGAGGGATGAGAAAGTGCTTCCAAAACAGTGTTTGGTTCCTTGGTATCAAGGTGAGAGGTGGAAATAAGGGTAGTATTGTGAGCTTTGGCTTTGGACCTAGTGACCATTGGATGAGTGTTTTGGGTAGGGATATTGGAGGGTGGAAAGGATAAATCAACAATCAATGGTATGGTCTCAAAAGATGCATCAGAATCAATAGTGATATGAGAAGTAGCAGACAATGAATTATCATGAACTAAAGATAAATCATGCTTGTTGAAAACCTGATCATATGCAATAGGACAAGGAGAAGAGGATGGAGACTGTTCAACTAGTGGAGTAGAAACAGATTGATCAGTCGTTGATGCTTTGAAGGATGAGGGGTTTGAGAATGACTTATAGGATTATCAGGCATTACAGAAGACACAGAAGATGACAGATGATGTGAAGAAAAAGATAGCACGGGGGAGGTGGAGGACGACCAAGTAGACTGAAAAACAGAATCAGAGGAGGACTGTATGGGATCTGGACAAGAACTTGAAGCACTGGAAATTTTAGAAGTGAAGAAAGGAAAGTCCATTTCATCAAATTTAACACTTTGACATATATAAATTCGACCACTAGGAGCAAGACATTTGTATCATTTGTGTTTTATAAAGCGAAACCAATAAAGGTACATTTAGTGGTATGAAAATCAAATTTGTGATGGTTATAGGGTCTAAGGAATGGATAAGCAGCACAACCAAAGACCTTTATGTGAGAATAGTTTGGGGAATGGTGAAACAGTTTTTGAAATGGAGAAAAGTTAGAGAGCACTAGAGAAGGAAGTCTGTTAGTTAAGTAAACTGCAGTTTGAAAGGCATGCCACCAGAATTTGAGAGGCATGTGTGCTTGTGCTAATAAGGTTAGGCCTTGCTCAACAATTTGTCTATGTTTTCTCTCTACTCTACCATTTTGTTGGTGGGTGTGAGGACATGGGTGCCTAAAAGTAATACCATGTTGAGCAAAATAAGGTGCAAGACTCCTAAATTCTCCTCCCCAATCAGTTTGGACACATTTCAAGGTTGAACTAAATTATCTTTCCACTAACTTATGAAACTGAGTGAAGATAGAGTAAGTTTCAGACTTGTTTTTCAAGGGAAATATCCAGGTAAACCGACTGTGATCATCCAAAAACTGATGTAATACCTAAATCCCTCAAGTGAAGAGACAGGAGATGGTCCCTAGAGATCTGAATATACCAGATCAAGAGGTTTAGCCTGACTGAGAAGAAAAGGACCTAGGATATATAGACTGTTTTAATTTTCCAAACTAACATGCTTGGCAGAAGGTGTAATTAGTCTTGGATGAGTGAGGTACTTTAAGATCAGTTGGGATTTTAGTTAAAACAAAACTATTTGGATGTCTTAATCTCCTATGCCACAGCATAACATCAGTTCTTTGAGCAGGAAATGATTGCATACCATACATTTTATTAATATCAGAAGCAACACAAATAGATACATTTTCAGTTACATTACGTAACAAGATCTAGCGAGATTAGATGTTGTACGTGGCGGTTATTACAATACAAACATGGTTGGCCAGCAGATAAGGCACAACCTGATAGACACTTAGAATTATTTGTAGATACTAAAGGAAAAATACAAGTGCTGAAAGAAGGCACTGAATTATTATCATGAAGCTGATGATGAACTAAAGCTGCCAAGTCTTCAGTAGAGAGTTTAAAGAAGCAGAGATTGAAGGTTGAAGTCGGTATAAACCATCCTTAAGCATTCCTTGAAGAAGAATTGCTTTGGAAGACTTGTCCTTAACCACACAGTAACTAGAATAAAATTCAACAGACACTTCATTATCTTTAGTAAATTTAGATATGCTAAGTAGGTTTTTTGTAATTGTAGGGACATAAAGAACATTCCTAAGATGCAATTTTCTGCAGACAAGATAACCAAGAAGAACCAATATGAGAGATTGAAAGGAACTCACCATTTCCCACTTGGAGCTGCTCACTGCCAGTGTAGCTGGTGCTTGTTGTTAATTGTCCAAAATCAGAAGTGACATGGTCTGTTGCTCCAGAGTCCATGTACCATGCTGCATCTTGAACAGCTAAAGGTTTAGCAACATAATTGATTACTGCAGGAGTATGGTTCTGATTGTGATTCTAGGATTGAGCCATGAATACCTGACTATTGGTGTTAGCAGGTCCAGATGCAGAAGATTGATGTGTTGGTGAAGCAAAACCAGAAGAAGCTTGTGTTGAAAAATACTTCGAAGACTGCACTAGTGATCCTGAATTCATATTAGCTCCAGTGTAATGATTAGAGGGTCCAAAATTAGAACCTTGTGACAGTCTTGAGTGTGGATAAAAAGATGGTCTTATAGCAATAAAATCAGCTTATCTTGTAAGCTCAACAGGTCTTGCAAAATTAGGAGTAGCAAAAGCATGACTCACATTACTCCTGACCTGTTCATTGTTACCAGTAAAATGTACATCAAATCTGTGGTAACAATGCAGAGCTAGGTGTCCTGTCTTCCCACAAACTTGACAGACAAATCTGTTCCTACCACCTACTCTGCCTCGGCCTCTTCCTCCAGTAACATGGCCAAATTGATATGGATAAAATTGATTAGGAGGGGTTAGGTACATAGGATAATTTTGATGTGAAGTCTGATTTGCAGAATAGTAGGATGGCGCTAGGTTATGTGTTTGCTGTAAAGGTAATGGATGTGTATGTGAAGAAGACTGTGAATTTGTTCTTAGAAAAGTTTCATCTGCATCCAATGATGATTTGTTTCTGTTACTATTAACACTTAGATTGGCAACATTAGCAGAGATCCCATGAAACTCAGATTGCATAACTGAGGTCAGTGCATTATTAGCTTTTTCTAACCTAAGCTCCAGTTTCTGCAAAATTATTTGAGCTTCCTGAACTGAAATAGGATCTAATCTAGACTTTAATCTAGTAGTAGTGTTCACTACATCTGCATCATAATCAGAATCAAGACCATCTAAGATGAAATTTAACAGTTCTTCATCAGAAATCATAATTCCACTTGAGGACAAACTCTCGACAAATCCTTTCATTTTAAGAAAATAATCATGCATACTAAGATCATGTTTCTTTGTATTTTGCAGTAAGGTCTTAATATGTAGTGTCTTAGCTCGTGACTCAGTAAGAAATTCCTTTTCTAGAGTGAGCCAAATTTCAGTTGACAATTGACATTTAGAAATTACCAAAAAGATTGACTCTGAAATGGATGACAACAGCCAGCTGACTACGAGCTTATCTGTCTTCTTCCAGAGGTGATATTCCGGATTAGATTTTTTGACAACTTCAAAGGTTGGGCCATCTAATTGAGCTCGAATGAACGGCGCTAGACAAGCAACCATTCCAGTGAGATGATCCTCAAGATCATGAGCTCCTACTGCAAACAATATTTACGATTTCCAGGACCTATGATTATCTCTAGTGAGTTTAGGGTTGATTACAGGGAGTGTGTTTGAGGATATTGTGGTTGAGCAAGTGAGATTACTGAGGTCAGAATTATGCTTCTGCCCTAATTGAACTGAATCTTTATCAGATTTGTGATGTGGAGAAGAATTTGAAGAAAAATTGGCCATTGTTGACGTTGGTCAAAAGGCTTTGATACCAAGTTGCGAATGAGAATTGAGAGGGAAAAAATTAGGAGAGTAAAGTTTAAGAGTAAAGTTGTTACTGTTGACTTTCATTTATTGAACAGAAAAAGGTTACAGCTCTATTATATACACAAGTCTAATACACGTGAGTAATAGATTGCAACTTGCAGCAATACACGTGTAAGTAACAAATTACAACTTGCAGCTTAGGCTAAAGTCATTTATCAGTAACCTAAACATCATGAATCACTACATACACTAATCCTAACATCTTCCCTTAAACCAAACTTTCATAGGTATGAACCATTTGATACACTAATCCTAACATTACCTATGTTAACCCGTACCCACAAAAAGTAGCTAAGTACTCACGGACCCACGGGTACGGGTCCCTTTTCACCAGGTCTAGTATATATGGTAACTTGTCTTATAATTGTATAGTGTTGGCAATTAAATAATGTTGAATGAATAAGACTAAGAAAATATTTATGATATGTTTGTTTGTAATTTTTTAATATCTAATTATAAGTATTAAATATTTGTTTTTACAAATTTTAAATATCTGAAACCTAGTATTTTTACATAAATATCCTTGTCAATGTTAGGTGTGATATATATTTATAATTTATATTACAAATCATGAATTTGATAAAATATAATGAAAATAATTTAATTTTGCAAGTACTTTGATTTAATTTTTTAATTGTGTGTATGCATTATGTTTGTTACAATGAAAGTAAAGTAAGATCAAAGGTGAATAAAATAGGTTAATAGAGGTTAAGGTTTCAAGGGGTATGATTAGAATTTAAAAATTAGAATAGAGATATTTTTGGAGAAGTCATTTAAGACAAACAAATAAGTCTGGTATGTATTAAAAGCCAAAATTTTAGGCTTCATTTGGTTCACATATAGTTTTCCCAAAAAAGTTAAGTTTGTTTCACCTATTTTCAAAATATAATTCTAAATTATTCAATTTCCTTTAAACTCCCAAAATTTGTTAATTTAATAACAACCCCCCAAAAAAAATTTTAAAAATTGACAAAAACACCCCAACAACCCAAATTTATCAGATTCTGGCTACCACTGCCGGAAGTTGGCCAGAATCTAGTGTAATGACGCACTACTGGTTAAATCTGGCCGGTAGGGCACTGAAAAAGGCTAGATCTACAGCCAAAGATCGGGCCGTCAACAGCCAGATATTTGGCCTATAGACAATCGTCAACGACGGCCGTATCTTTGGCCGTCGTTGAAGACCAAATGCGGCCAGATATGGCCGTCAATGGCTAGATCTAGCCGTAGATCTAGCATTTTTCAGCCAGATCGACGGTGGATCTGGTCGAAAAAAGCCATATCGGCGCACTACCGGCAAGATCGAGCCGGTCATAGGCCAACACCCAATTTAACTTTTTTCAAAAGATTATTCTAAAAACTACCCAATAATGAACCAAACGAAGCCTAACTCTTCCATTAAGAGGAATATGACTAATTCTCAGTCTACAAACAATCCATTAATATCTTAATATAAAAGATTCACTTTTTCTAGGTTTTCCAAGATGAAAAAAATAAGAATCTTATTCTTCAAAACTTCGTTCTTTCTACTACCTATAGTAGTGTAGTGTTAGACCCATGCCAATTTAGGACATATTGGGAATTTTATTAGAGTGATAATATTTAAGCTCTATTAAATTTATTTTTTAACCCTAATAATAATCAAAACTATTTAAAAATTTCAAATTACAAATATTTTATATTTCAACAATTAATGAGGCAATTTTATCTTATTGGGTTTTATTGATATGATTTTTAATGAGACAATTTAAGCACATCCAACATCACTTTACAGTTCATAAAACAAATTTGTTTTTTAAATAAGGGTTTTTATCTCACCGAGTTTTTTTTACTAAAGTTAAATTCAATTATTTATTAATAGAGAAAATTCAAAAGAAAGTTTTATTAAACGTGATATCTTTCATCACCTAAGGCCACTTGTCACAAACAGATAATGCCATCATCATTTTCAAGCCTTTCAGCATAATTGCCAAACAACCCATAAAAATGATGCATTGTATTTTTAGCTTTTTCTATTAAGAGGAATCTGTTCAAAAGCCCCTTTAATGGTGCACCGTTAATTTTGTCCCTCCCAATATTAGTGGCGGATCCAAAAAATTTGTTAGGGATGAGCCAAAATAAAAAATAATTACATATTAATATTTTTATCAGAGTGAGCTAAAATCTAAAAATTATATATATTAGTATTTAAAAGAAAAAAAAAAATTGAGGGCCTGGGCTGGACCCGCCCTCCCATGACATATTTCTTACAATTATAACACAAACAACTGGAGACTTACGGAATTTGGATGCATGTTCGCATTCTTCCGAAAGATGGAAAGATGGGGTTTATATTTGAAGGGACTTAGCGTTATAGATAATAAAATTGATTTTGATATAAGAATAATGAGGTTTTGCCGTAACAATAATACTATACTTACAAAGAAATTTACAAAGATTTTCATACAAAATGAGGTGACAAAAAATAAATAGAAGAGTGAAACAAAAAGTCAAACTCATTAAATTTACTATTCTATTCATTTTTTGCTATATCATTTTGTATGAAGATCTTTGTAAAATTTCTTTGTAAGTGTAGTATTACTCTTGCCGTAATTGATCGGCCAAAACTTACTCAAAAAATGTATAAAATTGAACCCCCTGTTTGTTTAAATTTTCAAAGAGTAAACGATTTTTTCTCACAAAATAATGGCATAACCAACACTTTTTCATTCTCATGTTTTAAAATGGGTAATGCTATTTATACAAACTTTTTGTACAAAGAGAATTTGTACAAATTTATGTAACACACCATATGAGTGTCACGTTACATAAGAACCCATATAATATTAATGTAATATTAAATTACGTAAATCTCAATACCACTTGATATGTTTTGTGGTGTACCACGTAAGTTTATACAAATAACGTTATCTTTTTAAAATACTATTTTTTTACTAAAAATTAGATTGCTTAAATAGTTTCTCATTAAAAAAAAAAAAGTGATATTTATTATAAAGATAAAAATATCCTTTTAACTATTTGAATTAAAAATTTATTTATCATTATAACCGTCTCTCCCATCTTCACAAAACCTCCATTAATCAAACAAATCCACGTCTCTTTTCTTCTTCTTCACCTTTCTTCTTTCTTCTCCATCTCTCTTTTTCTCCTCCTCCTCTTTCTGAACTATCTCTCCTTTCTATCAAATCCACTTTTTCTTGGCTCAGCTTCACTGAAGCCACTACTTCTCTCTGGATCAAAGAGTAGACCAGCGTTGACCCCAAAACTCCTTGCAGCTGAAATAGAACTCTGAGCTCCAGAATAACTCATCAAATCACCGCCTTCTTCTGACCTGTAAAGCCCACCGGCCCCCGAAGCTACAAAAAGACCTGGACCTTGACACAGTACCCATATAATCAACAACCCATAAATCACTTTTCTCATCACATCCACTAACACTTTTGCCACAATCTTTGTTCCTTTTCTTCCTAAACAGCCTTTGTCCCGATCTGGCCAACCACCAATCTTTAAGACATCATGTCGTCATCATCATCATACTCATAGAATTAAGACCATTTCATCTTTATCTTTTTTTTTTCCTACTTTTTTCCCGAATAATAGAGAAAAAGAAAAAAAAAAGACTATTAACAAACACGACCATCAGAGACATAAAGCGGTGCACTGCAGACCCAAACCCACCGCGAGGGCCGAACAACCATGAAGAGAAGGAGAGAAGAAAGAAAGGAAGGAGTTGATGGAAAAGAAATGTAGGTTCTGAAGAGAGAAAAAGTGAAAGAAAGGAAGAACAGAGTGGAAAACAAAAAAGAATAATGTCGGGGGGCGCGGTGGTGGCTGGTTATGTTTTATTAAAAATTGAAAGATCAAAATTAACTTTTAATTAAATTGTAAAGGATATTTTTGTCACGGTTCTGCCTCCACTTGTAACTGTTTTTTTACCATCTTGCCCTTTCTCACAATGTTAATTACAAGTAGATTTAAAAGTCTAAGGATCGGAAATGTCATTAAACCATTTTTTAGGTGCGAAAAAGTCGTTTACTCCTTTTTAATCTTTATTCTATTCTATTATTCTATCTTAAACAGTAAAAAACGTGTTTGTTTTAATATTGATTATTCAATTCAAAACCAATATATTTTATTCAACTCAAAATATTTTTAGCTAGAAACAGTCAGATCTACAACTGGATATACGATGAATCTGGACAAGAAATGCAAGATCGATGTACAATCGATCAGATCCAATTGGCCGTATGCCATTCCGATGACTAATGACTATCGTTTAGAATCATATCATATCTATTCAGAATCCTATTCTATCATATTCAGAATAGGATTTAAGAAATCTTATTAAAAAAAGTGCACCAACCAGGCCTTCCTATTTTGGCAAATTCATGCATGTATGCATATAGCTAGTTAACAGTTGGTCAACAAAACCCTGAAAAATAAAAAAGAAAATTTGACGTCAATGCTTTCATTCTTTGTCTAAACCGGCACTGCAAATCCGAAGTATTTGATCAACCGCCCACAAACTTATGCAGTTTCTCATTTTGAATTTACAACATGTTTTGGAAGTGTTTGTCTGTTCATTTGTCAACTTTATCTGAACGATTCCTTTCAGTAAAAGTCGTACTTATAATATTGAACATCAAGTATATATGAAAGATGACTTGTTGCATAATATATTAACTTATAAAATTATGATATTTATTGATTCAATAGTATTTCTAAAGTAATAATATAATCAAGTCCTTAAAAACAATTATTAGTATCCGTTCAAAATTATATCTTGATTTTTCATCTTAAATAATATATCACTTGAAAATTGAAGCGAAATAATACTATAGTCTATATAAATTATTTCCTAATTTAATAAATGATACGACTATATTAAAATTAACTGAACATCATGTTATAAATGATAAGACCATATTCAATTAACTGACATTATTTTGGGCAAAAAATAAGGATACATATTATTCTATGCCTATAAGTCTAATTTTTTATTTTACATCGCAAAATTCAGGGAAGAATCCACAATTCTTAGACACGTTTCAACCCACCACGATCTTTGTAGTGGGGCCAACATAGATTGACCACTTAACTCGTGACAAATGGCAGTCAACGGTAATCAAGAAGAAAATCAAATAATATAAATGTGATTACATTGTTCTTTGTTGACCCCCAGAAGGCCAGAAGAGAAACTTTGACTGGTAAAAAGTAGAACACCACCAAAACAGAATGAGAAACAAATTGAATTCATGCGGAATTTTCCTTCCATTCTAGATGTCTATATTTTATCACCTTCAAACCTTGTCATAAATAAGCCACTTTCTCTTAGACTCTTACCACAACAACTCAGAAAAAACAATAATATAAATTTATCTTCTTCCTCTACAGCTCTTCACCAATTTTGAATATTCATCCATCAAAATGGATCAAATTGAAGTACCTCAATTTTTCATCTGTCCCATATCTCTGCAAATCATGAAAGATCCTGTAACAACTATAACAGGAATTTCATATGATCGTGAAAGCATTGAGCAATGGTTGAAGACAGGCAAGGAAACAACATGCCCTGTAACGAAGCAGCCTTTGCTAGGAGACTCTGGATTGACTTCAAATCACACCTTACGCCGCCTGATCCAAGCATGGTGCACACAAAATGCAGCAAACGGTGTTGAAAGAATTACTACGCCAAAATCTCCTCCAAGCAAGGGTTATCTTCTTCAACTTGTTCGTGATCTTCAAGTTGCTCATTTGTGTTTAAGTACTTTGAAGAAAATGGAAGCCTTAGCAACAGAGAGTGAAAGGAACCGGAAAAGCATGGAAATTCCAGCTGTGGTTAAAGGTTTGGTTTGTTTGATTATAAGATGTTGCAATGATAGGAAAACAGCAGGTCTTGAAGAAGCTTTGAAGATTCTTTGTCTTGTTTGGACTCCATCAAATGAAAACAGGGTTATTGTGAATAAAAACAACGAATTCTTCGACTCGTTAACATGGGTCTTGCAATTGGAGAGTGATAATCATGCTGCTTTGAAGACAAATGCAATGTTAGTCTTGAAAATAGTTTTAGAAGTTGCAACTACAACCCTCTCGGAGAATTTAAACCTTGAGTTCTTTCAGAAAATGGTAAGTTTATTGCGAGAGAATATCTCCCAAAATGCTACCAAATCAGCGTTGAATGTTTTGATAGAAGTATGTCCACGGGGGAGAAACAGAATGAAAATTATTGAAGCAAACGCAGTTTTCGAACTCATTGAACTTGAACTAGGAAAGCCTGAAAAGAACATAACGGAGCTCATCTTTAATCTTTTAGCACAACTATGTTCATGTGTTGATGGGAGATTTCAGTTTCTAAGGCATGCGGGAGCCATAGCTATTGTGTCTAAAAGAATCCTTAGAGTTTCTCCAGCTACGGATGATCGAGGAGTCCATATACTGACCTCTATTTGTAAATTTTCTGCAAGAAAAGAAGTTCTTTTAGAGATGTTGAAGGTTGGGGCTGTGACAAAACTTTGCATGGTGACTCAAGCAGATTGTGGAAAATATTTGAAAGAGAAAGCAACAGAGATCCTTAGGTTACATTGTAATATATGGAACAAGTCTCCTTGCATACAAGTGTATCTGTTAACTAGATATCAGAGGTGATATAGATCACCTTCAATGAAATTTTTTTCTTGACTTATTTAACTTTGTTTTCAATACTAATGCAAGCGTAATTAATTTTTGTTGTAACAATGCAAAATTTTGACTTCATTCTTAAATAAAAATGGGAAATTCAGAACTCACAAAAAAAAATTGTGATGATTAATCATTTAAGCTTGATACTTGAGGGAAACTCTTAGAAAGAAATGTTTTGATTTCTGAAGTGTCAACGAATAGCAATTATTTAATTGTTAACTTTAATTGTAAAACAGGCTTTGTAAATGTCAGTACATGTATATGCAACCCGTTCACTTTAGATACAAAATCAAGAAATTCACTTACCACCACCCCTGTTCGAAATTGTCACTCCGATGGGTACTTTTCCAATTTTAATCAAACTCATTTCTCAATTTTAGAAAATTCATTACTTATCAGCCCTTGTACTGATTCCGTCAGGGTTATGTTAATTTAAATGGGGAACATTATATTTTCTCATTGTAAATCATGCTTATATTAATAAAAATGTCTTTTTCTTTTATATTATATGTAATTCATAATTGTATGTCTTGATATATGTCCTTAGGATGGTAGAACCATGATGAAGGTATCGAGTTTCAAATCTCGATAGTGAATACCTTCTAATCACATATGATGACTATTCTAGAAACGTTCGTAGCTCTGGTATTATTCTGACTAACGATACATATAATACAGTAAGACTATCTTAGTATTGAACAACCCTGTCGAAAGGTAGTAACTGATCTCACTTGTCAAAGTTGTTTGGTAATAACCTAGTGCAACACCTGAATGTTTGTTGTATGCAAGTTCATTTAATTAACCCACTAGAGGATTTCATATAGATGGTAACCCCAGTTTTTGTGTAATAGATCTTCTAATAGATGGTGGTGCATATGATCTTCAGACTTGAGATTACCAGAGCGCTTTGTACACCAATTAGTGTAGTTTGACACTAGTCTAACGTAGTTCTATTCAGGGCTATCAAAACGGTAATGATTGGCTTTATTGAGAAGTGTATTGAGGCTATAGTGGATTAATATAAGATTCATTACTCTCGAGTATAGGAGAAGTTATCTCATTGCGCAGTTCGGTCATATTGGCAATGATAACAAAATCTATGACCATAGTGAGATTGAGTTATTGTTCAATCCAAATTTATCATTCCGATCGTTGGTCTAGTAACTGAATGCTAAGATATTAATGTTATCTTAGGTTGACACTATTTCTATGTCTCAACCTTGATGAGATAGCAGATGATGAAAAGATTGAATTACACGATAACCATACCATTGACATGTATCAGTTCTTCGTTGATCTCCATATGTTGGGTGGCCATGACGCCTTGCTAGAGGCCAACCTTGGTCTATGTGTAATGAGATGATTAATTTGTGGTTAATAGCAATATTACTCACTACCAACATGATAGGGAGCCTATGGGTCACACACATTAGAGAGTTGTTTGCCACATCAAATATTTAGTGATTTATGGAGTGAATTGTTGAGCTCCTAGAATTGTGTTGTTGCATAATTCTGAGAATCTGCGATGACAATTCTGATCTCTTTAATAAATCAAATCAAGATGGCAATTTGAATATCTTACATGGAGAGGGGTATTTTGGTCATTTTGATCAAAAAGGTATTTTAGTAATTTTATTGTATAATTAAATAGATGTAAAAGTTTATTTAATTTGAGGTTGTTGTTTATGCTTAATTCTTTATGTAATAGAATTAGCAAAATAGCAAAATTATAATTAAAATAAAATACATAATTTAATTATATTCCTGAATAGAATTGAATTGGACCTATTCCAATTTGGAATAGAGTTGTAATCTTATTCTTGCTTGGAATAGGGTTTTATGTGTACCTATATAAAGCACATTATAGAATTAGGTTAATAGAGATTTTAATCGATTTTTATTCAATTAACTAAACCCTAGCCGCGCGCCCAACCCTCTCTTCGACTGTCACTCATTGCATCCATCATTCGATCCAGTAATCGAAGTTTTTCTTGACCGAATTTGGTTGCTCTTGTGTGGATAGCATTTGTGCAATTCTTTGCTTGAATTTGTTTGCGAAGATTCTTTCTTTTGGTGGAGCCTCCAATGTTGGTAAGAATTTTAGAACCTTGCATTTTATTTATAGTTTTCGTAACATGGAAACGATATAATCAGTACTTGGATCGTGGGAATGAGGAATTAAATATTTTTTTTCTTGTTATTTCCATTGCGTATTCGTGTTTAATTCTTTACATAGGCAATCTACTTCTGCTTATTTCATATATGTAGGTGGTAATCTAGTCACGTGGAGAAGTAAAAAACACAATGTTGTGGTACGCTCAAACGT
Organism: Pistacia integerrima; assembly: GCA_026225825.1. Classification (NCBI taxonomy): domain Eukaryota; kingdom Viridiplantae; phylum Streptophyta; class Magnoliopsida; order Sapindales; family Anacardiaceae; genus Pistacia; species Pistacia integerrima. Next base: position 14,168,851 of record CM047746.1, read on the forward strand.
TGAAGCAGAATTTAGGGGAATGACTCTTAGGATTTGTGAAGCTTTGTGGCTATGATTTATCTTGTAAGATTTGTGCTATCAACCAATCCAATTATATTGTGACAATAAAACAACATGTAATATTGCTCACAATCCAGTTCAACATGATTGTACGAAACATGTTGAAATAGAGAAATTTTTTATCAAAGAAAAACTAGATGAAAAGATCATTGAATTGCTCAAGATTCGATTAGAGGATTAATTGACCGACATCCTTACAAGGTATATTCTCACAAGTTTTGAATAAGTTGGGCATGTATGACATCTACGCACCAACTTGAGAGGAGTGTTGAGATTTACTGAACATTTTTTAATCTTCTTATTTTGTTAGATTTAGGATACTCAAAATATTCTTGATATTCTGTAATCTCCTAATTATGTCAGTATATTGTGTAATCTGTAACTGACATAATTAAGAGATTCAGTAGATTGTATATTCTCTATATAAAGCCTGTAATCCTTTATTGAAAATCAATGAATTGAAACATCAAATTCTTCAAACAAAACAAT
>CM047746.1:15511899-15714399 GCA_026225825.1 Pistacia integerrima
TTGCCAGAGGACATGCAAAAGCTAAGTGTGGGGGAATTTAATAAGAATGCAAAATGTCATATTTACCCCCCTTAATGTCTAGTCTTTTATACTTATTTTTTGCCTAAATGTACTCATTATTATTCTATTTTGATTTAGGATGCAAATGTAGGCATTAAATGCAAAACGGAACTAATTAGGTGAATTCGGACAGTTTCAACATCACTTTGTAATCTGGGTATAACTCTCTCACCTGAGCTCCGATTGAGATGATTCAAAATGCTGTGGAACCCTAAGAAAGATATCTACAACTTTCATGTTTTGAGTTTGGAGAGATACTCAGTGCATCAAGGTTTTAATTGGGCTTGAAGTTGATGCACCTGCACTGCTGACTTTCTAGAACATTCCGCCTTGTCATGCAAGTCAATTAGGAAGTTTATTATTGGAAGTTTTGAAGCCCTGTTGCACGCAAGTTACAGCTGGAAACACCACTTTCCTATTTTACATTAGGACTTTATTTTATTTTCAATTAATCAGATTAGGATAAATGTTATTTTAGGATATTAGAATATTTTTAGGAGATTTAGTAGATATTCCAAATTTGAATTGGATATTCTTAAAAGGGGAGAGAGATCAGATTTGAAAAGGGGACACATGCCTCTCTTTTCTCTCTTCTGCAATTTTTCTCTTTTGAGTTTTGATTATGGCCATGAGCGGCTAAAACTTTTATAACTTGGTCAAAGGAAACGGAAGCCTCGGAATCAATAAAACTGTGAGATCTAATCTGTTTTTTTTAGTGTTAAATTTATGTTTTGAGTATTGGATGTTCTTCTATGCCTATTTTCATGATTGTTTCATTTAATTACTAGAAGGCCTACTAGTGTTTTATTTGTTGCAATCTACTGCTAAGTTAGATATCGAATCCGTAATTGTTTTATCTCTCTAACTTGTGAGTAATTAAGGTTTAAGAATTTGCTACGTTAGGAATCATTGAATCTTAATAAGAACATTCAACTAAATTAAATACAACCGCTTGTGTTTGTGTTGTTCAGCTTCATCGATTTCTCTAGCCCTTAAGGCTGCTACTAGATTAAACCTTTAGCGCTTGTCTAGGGTTGTTTAGTAGTAAGATTAATTAGATCACTTATTTCCTAATTAATTACAACTAAGGAGAGATAGGAGAATCGTTCCAATGGTGAATACTCAAAGTAACAATTGATATATACTTGCATCGATAATCAGTTGTAGAATTCCGATGGTGGATGTTGACTTAGACCAAGGTTTGTTATTTTGATTGATTTCGGTAATTTAACTTGAATTGTTTTTCCTGAAAGTGTTTCCGTTTTACTCAAACACCCCCAACCCCCCTAACCTTGTTCACGTAACATAATACTCGGTTAGACACTCTCCGTGGGAATGATCCTTACTCACACTACTACATGTGTTTTTAGGTTTTAATCTTGGTTGCCTACGACAGCACACCATTAATCCTTTAGCTTGTGCACTATTTCTTGAACTAATTGGAAGCTACTTCCACTCAAGAGAATATCATCAACATAAACTAATACATAAACCACCAGATCATTGAGCTTGTAAATAAACAGACTTGGATCAGCTACTGAACTAACAAATCCCCATTTCAGAAATGCAGTTTTGAGTTTCTCAAACTAGGCTCTTGGAGCATGTTTAAGTCCATACAGGGCCTTGACCAGTTTGCATACATGGAGTGGTTTTGCAGGATCAACAAATCTAATAGGTTAAGTCATATACACTGTTTCACTGAGTTCCCCATTCAAAAAGGCGTTGTTGACATCAACTTGTTGGATGTTCCATCTGTAGGTGACAGCTAAGCTAAGTACAACTCTAATTGTGGAGGATTTGATGACGGGACTAAAGGTCTCAAGGTAATCAATCCCCAGAGTTTGTTAGAAGCCTTTAGCAACTAACCGGGCTTTATATCTTTGAATAGAACCATCCGAGTTGTGTTTAATTCGGAAAACCCACTTACAACCTACAACATTCATATGAGATTCTGTTGGAAAAAGCTCCCAAGTGTTATTTGAGAGTAAAGCAGTAAATTCACTGTCCATGGCAGCTTTCCAAGAGGGATGAGAAAGTGCTTCAAAAACACTTACTGGTTCACTATTGTCCAGGTGAGAAGAAGTAGTGGTAGAAGGGACTAACATAGAATTAAGAAGCTTGGCTTTGGACCTAGTAATCATGGGGTGATTATTTAAAGGTTTTGGCTCAATTGGTTGGTCAACTACAAGGTTAATACCTTCAGGTGATTCTGAATGTGATGCTAGCTTGAATGATGATGTATCAAAAGGAAGGTCAACTGTAAGATGAATAGGTTCAGGTGATTTGACACAAGGAGAAGACTCACTAAGTTGATTACTTTGATTTGTAGGGCTGACAGAGGTGGACTGATTGCTTTGATTTGTAGGGCTACTTATTGCTTTGATGGCTAGCAAACTTAGGGAATACATTCTGATGCAATTTTCCATATTGACAGGCCGTACAAAAACCAAAAGTATTAGTAACAGCATGAGTTAACCTTAGAGACTGTAGAATTTTTGCTAAGACAGAGGCATTAGGGTGACCTAGGCGTTTATGCCGTGGCAAACCCCTACTTTTTGCAACTGAAACAGATGAAATGATATGACTTTTATTGATAATAGTGTCATCAGTACAACAGGATGCAAATGAAGTGGCAAAATTATTTAGTCCATCACTTGAAACATTAGAAACACAATTATTATTAGCATCATTATTACAAATAGCAGAATATGGAGAAAACAAAAATTTGGTGGTTTGCGGTGTAGGAAAAGTTGTGGAGTTGAAGGCTGAGACTGTGGTAGAAGGACCAACAGCCTGATTTGAGGTTGAAGTAGATTATGGAGTTGGAATTTGGAGTTGATAAAGACCATCCTTAAGCCTTCCTTGAAGAAGAACAGCCTTGGATTGTTTGTCCTTAATCCCACAATGGTCAGCAAAGAACTCAACTACTACACTATTGTCTCTAGTGAATTTGGAAATACTTAGTAAATTTTTAGTGATATGAGGTACACATAAAACATGTTTGAGATAAAGGGATCTAGAAGAACAAGGTAATGAAGTAAAACCAGTATGAGTAATTGGAAGCAACTCACAATTTCCAACTTGAAGCTGCTCATGGCCTTTGTAGGTAGAATTCACTGACAATTATGCTAGGTCTGATGTTACATGGTCAGTGGCTCCAGAATCCATATACCAAGATGCATCCTGGACAGTTGAAGGAGCAGCAATGTAATTGGCTGTGGGATGTGAGTAGTGTTGTGAATGAGTCTAAGATAAGAACACTTGATTTTGTCCAGTAGGTGTGGATGAATGAGATCCTGTAGGTATTTGTGATTGTATTGGAGTTGTATTGGACCTAGTTGGAAAGCCAGTTGAAGTGGTATTTTGTGATCCTGAGTTAGGATAAGGTAATGAAGTGGAGTTATAGGAGTTGTAGGAGTTGTAGGGAAGTTGTGGTGGAGACTGTGGTAAGGTTAAAGGAAGGTATGATGAGCCTTGAAAGGTTTCTGGTGTTCTGGAGAAATTGGTGCTACAAACTAACATTTTCCTGCTGAGTTACCTCCTCCCAAAAAGGTTGTATCAAACCGATGATAACAATTGAGGGCAAGATGTCCACTTTTGCCATAAACTTGACAAATGATTCTGCCTCTTCCAGCTCCCTTGCCTCATCCTCTGCCACCAACAAATTGAGGGGAATAAGGATGATTCTGTGATGTGAATTGATTAGCCCCAAAGCCAGGTTGGTGAGGTGTGAAGGTATGAAGAGTGAAACCAAGAGGCTGAGACTGTGGTGGTTGAAATTGATTCTGCCTAGTATTGAACGAAGATTGCACATTCCAGAATTTCTTACTAGACTCATCAGTTGTGACATTAGCTAGATGTACAGATCCACCATGAAATTCAATACCTATAACCGTGTTTAATGCTAAACTGGCTTTTTCCAATCTTAGTTCAAATTTCTGTAGAATTATTTGTGCTTCTTGGACAAAAAAGGGGTCTAACTTAGATTCCAACCTTGTAGTGATATTAACTACAGCAGCATCATATTTAGAGTTCAACCCTTCAAGAATGTAGTTTAACAACTCCTCATCTGTAACTACAATTTGACTAGCAGATAAGATTTCAACAAATCCCTTCATTTTGACAAAGTACTCATGAATACTAAGGTTATCTTTCTTGGTATTTTGCAATAAGTTTCTAATATGTAGGGTTTTGGTTCTTGATTCAGTAAGAAAATCTTTCTCTAAAGCTATCCACATATCAGCAGCAAACTGACATTTTGATACAGCATTAAACTTGGACTCTAAGATAGATCCAAGAAGCCAACTTACAAGTAACTTGTCAGTTTTCTTCCAGTGACTATAAGCTGGATTGGGTTTCTTTTCAGTTGCTCCATCAGAACTCTCAACTTAAACTTTGACGAATGGAGTTGGACAAGAAACTAATCCGGTGAGATGCTCCTCTAAATCGTGCGAACCAATAGCAAACAAGATCTGCGATTTCCAGAATCTGTAGTTATCTTTGGTTAGTTTTGGGGAGATTACTGGAAAAGCAGAAGAAGACATAGATGATGTATTTGTGAGATTAACAGAATCAGTAGTCAATTTTTGGCCAGAATTGTTCGGATTGGGAGTGAGCTGAGACAAATCTACCATTTTTTACGTTAGTCTAATGGCTCTGATACCATAACAATTCTTGAACTAAACTGAGAGAAGAAAAGAGAAAAAGGAAAAGTAAAGTAAAGGGAAAGTAAAGGAAGCTTACAAGAAACGTGTTGTATTCAGCTTAACTTTGACAGTACAGTAAGTAGCACTTTTATAGTGCTCATTTAATAGAAATACTAAAATGTAACTGAATAAGACTAACCGTAACAGATTAGTAACAACTTGGTAACTAAACAGCACTTAACCGTGACTTGTTATCATTTTACCTTTTCATTAACATCCTCCCGTAAACTGAACTGGGAGTTCTCATTGCTTACTTGACCGTTTACCTTAACAAAATGGTACCAAGCCAATCTTATATTTGAACCAGATTAATTAAATAATAATATGTTGTGTTGATGGTTATGACTACGTTCCTAGTAATGTCTAGTCAGGCAGTTAGAAAGCTGCATATCAGATGATGATTGGAATCTCACTCAATTTAACAACTCCATCACTCTTTCTTAACCAAATTCCAAGTTACTTTTCCATAAATTGCTGCAATTGAACCAAGTTCTTCACATACAGTCCTCAAGATGACTCAACACATTCAATGCCAGTTGTAGCTCTTAAAACAATTAAAAGCATTAACAACTGGAGTCATTGATGCCACCGTGGTGGCACATAAGCAAACTGCTTTAGTTTGAATAACTTTCACACAGCAGCATCTCCTAAACTATTGATAGCATAAATTGGAAAATGTACTCAAAGAATCAAGTACTTAAAAAGCAGCTCAAAAAAGATAATTAATTTACAGTGGCAAGTCAATGAGTACTAATGTCCTATGAAAAGCCTACAGGCAAAACTGCTCGAAGTTTTTGTGCAGCAGATAGCCACAAAGCTAAATTCAATGACACGAGGTATTTTTTTTTTTTTTTTCTTCATTTTTTAAGTAACCTGGGGCGTCTTTTCCAGTGAGAATTCTGAAATAAATCTAACAAAGTAACAGACTTAGCTGTATCTAACAAAGTAACCCCAGTAAAACAATTTATTCTATCTTAGTCTACTGCATAAAATACATAGTTTCTTCCCAAAAAAAGAAAGACTTCATATAATGCAAAGTTTGGCTCTATTTTTCTGTCCAAGATGAAAATTCCAACAACTCACAATGTCAGTGCAGTTAAGAAGAGCCAATTTGCAGCTAGAACTCTGATTTACAGAAGCAAAGATAACATACCCGGGTCATGATATCTGCATTGAGATTCCAGTTATTGAAGTCTCCAATCAAAGCTGCTGACTGAAAGAGTAAGCAATTACAATATAAGACGAAAAATAAACATTAACACTAGATTTTACATGTCTATTACTAGTATTTATTCAAAATAATCCAATAAGTGCACAAGTTTTAGGAAAAGCTAGTGATGAAGGCATGTTTGACATTTGAAACCATACACATGGTCCAGTTATCAATAATTACCGCCAGAAGGAGTAAACTTGAAAGGGGTAAGAGCAAATAGAATAAATGAAAACTGTCCATGTTTGATGATCAAGTCAAAAAGGTCACAAGCAGCATACATATAATCTACCACTTTTAGTACAAGAGTATTGAAGAGCCTTTTCTTTTTCTTAAATAAGAGCATAAAAAGTATTGAAGAGGCTTGACTTCATTCTTCTATTTTTACGTATTAGTATAAAAGGTAATTTAACATAAATTACAGGAGCATTATCATGACAGGGAAATAATTGTTTTCACAATAGAGGCACAAAGATTTAGTGGATCATAATAACAACATAAACCTGTATGGATTATCATCACATTGAAAAATTGGTAGCCCAAATAACACCATCCTCGTCAAGAGGTAATGAGATCAAACAGTTAAATCCTAGAGTAAAAGAATCAAACAAACCTTAGCTCCCGGCGCCCACTCTCTATAAGTTATACCTGTGGCACTGCAGAACCAATAGGGATAATATTCAACAACCACAACTACTAATCTTTTAATTACTTTATAAGTAGATAAAACTTCATTGGAACAAAGAGAGACCACATAAAATTTTGACTAGAACTCAATTTCAATTTCAGAAAAAAATATGCACAACTAGAAAAATACCCACAAAGAGAACATGACAGCTGAAAATGAAGTGGAAGAAAACTATGAGCTAATAAACCACATAGAAGTGCCACCAAAAAGAAGAAAGATAAAATGGTTCTATAGGCTGGCACAAATTTTCATCCCAGCTTGCATTGTTGATCAATACTTGATAATCCTACACGCTATTTCCTAAATTTGCAAAAATATAAAAGTATTAGTATTAACAAAACCACAGATGATATCCCTATATGAACATAAAAGGAATGCAAGCGCAGGCCTCTCTATCTTATGGCCAAAATCTGTCACTTTTCTAACCAATGGAACAGCTTGTATTGGCTTGAGCTTAGTCAAAGCAGACTCCAGGAAAAGTAAGACATATCTGTTAACAATGGCCCAAGCAACAAAGCAACAATGGCCAGAATTGTAATTAGTAATGCCAGCTGATGAAGTTTGAAAATATTAATTCAAACTCCAGTTTCACCACAGTTTAAATAAGGTTAAGATGCAAATACTTGATGAAGAATTTTCTATCTTGTGTTCTCTACATAGCATGAGTATTACCTCCATGTATTAATTTCATCTTATAATTAATTATTTATTTGCATCAAAAAAAAAGTAATACATATAATAGCACATTGCACCGTGATCACACACAAAGTCACAATCTTATATTTAACCGGTAAAGATACTAAAGATAGAATAATCAAGGAAATCAACCTGTCGAAATTCAAAAGGTGTGATACCTGTGCGTGAAGCCTAACTTTTCATAGCCACAAGAAAACAACTCCAAACCACCTTCATACCTGGCAATATCCTCACGCTTTTTTTTGTATTGTCCATACCTGCAATTGGAACAAGACTTTCACCAACCTCAGACATTAAATCAAGAAAGTGACAGAAACAGGAAAATAATCCATTAATGAATAAAGGTTTATTAACTGCAAAATAATAAAAAGGTTTAATAAAATAATCAGACTATAAAAGTCTGTATCATAAATCTATCTTACAGTCAAACATTTTGGATAATAAATCTTTAAGAGCACACAAATATAGACACACAGGAGTGTACACAAGAGAATTTTGTATCCATGTGAGTGAAAGTGTACTAGATTTTTGAGTGAGTTAAAACTAGGGAAAATAAGGAGTTGTTGAAAAACTTAGTTAACTCCTTCATTGTATGTCGTACTAGAAACTATGACAGCAAGATTTCATGAGGGAATATACTTATTAAACTTAGAGTTGGAACAAATGGGTCGGGTTAGGTGTGTCAACCTTAACCCGACCCACAATAAGGAGGGTTCAACCCGAGCTACCTAAAAGGCGGGCTGGGTTGCAATAAGGCAACCCGGTGGGTTGAACGAAAAAAATAAATAATAAATAATAATTTTTTTTCTTGAAAATACCTCTTTTACCCTTGAAATATAGCCATTATATAGTAGTTGGAGGGGTCTTTTTTGCCATTTTCTTTTCCCATTTTTTTCTATAAATAAGACATAAACTCTCATATTTTCTCACATCCCAAATTTTCTGATTCTCTCATTTTCTCTAATCTCTATTGAAATCTCTCAATTATTCTCTTTATTGTCAATTTGCTCTCATTATAATTTTTATTAGTTTTTGTAATTTTCAATTCATATTTCTAAATTCCAATTCTCCTTCTTTAAGTTTTTATTTATTCTATATCAAATGTTTATTTTTTTAACTACAATGGATAGATATTTCCATCCCATCAATTTCGATGATGAAGGAAACTATCCTAGTCCCCCTGAATTTACTAGCATAAATGCAGTAGATTCAAATAGTTCCGCATTCCCAGTCTCAGAATCTGATACACCTCAAAATATTCTCGTGATTCCTCCCCATGCTGCTACAGCTCCTAGTGGTTCTAGAAGTTGTATTTGCAATCATCGTCCTCATCCAACCCCTCTCAAGTAGAAGCGGGTTCATCAACTGTTGTCAAAACCGATGACAGACACACATCAAACGTTTGGGTGTATTTCGATAAGTTTTATGAGACAGAAAATAGAGTTCAAGTGAAGAAAGCAAGATGCAAGTATCTATATATCTATATAATGCTGAAGCAGACTGCTTCTTTTGATGCCACGTACGATTGATATATGATCGCCATGAAGGATATCGTTAATTGGTTCACGTGTTTACTGTTTATTGAGCTTGCTCTAATAGTGATTATTCACATACATTCAATTAATGTATTCAATACAAATCTTTTACATTCCTCTTTTAATTTGAGATCTTTCACATTCTTCTTTTCATTTGATAAATTACTAATAATTCACGTGTATGTTATTGATTTCCGTGAATATTAAGAGAGTGCTATAATAGAAATTATTCACATGTATTCAATTAATATATTCAATACGTATCTTTCACATTCCTTTTTCAATTTGAGATCTTTCACATTCTTCTTTTAATTTGATAAATTACTAACAAATATATGGTAGCATGGGATTGGCTGGTGGATGAAATCTCTTCACATTCTCACTAATACAAACTGTCAAACCTTTCAACTGTTAATGTGAAATCTCTTCATATTCTCACTAATACAAACCGTCAAACCCTTCAATTGTTAATGTGAAATCTTGATACAGAACCAGTTCTCAGTGCTGCCAAGGTTTGCCTTTATCTTTCTTAACTGCATTTTTATTTTCTTCGCTTCTTTTGGGTTAATGCTCCAGTGTCCAAATGCGTTGATCTCCTTGGATATGGGCTCATTGGTTGCTGGTGCCAAGTTTCGTGGAGATTTTGAGGAAAGGTTGAAAGCTGTGTTGAAGTAGGTTACTTCTTCAAATGGGCAGATTATCATATTCATTGATGAGATTCATCAAGCAATGGAGACGCCACATCGGTCTCTGATTGGATAAATTCTCACAGGTTTGCCCACTCTAAGTCAGTTTCGCAGTCGCCGCTCTCTAATGGAACAGACCCGCCACGAAATCCGGAGGTATTAGTGCATGAATCTTGCTTTTCCTTATCGCATGTGACTGGTCATTATCAAATCTTGATTTTAATATTTTTTGTCTCTGTACATTTAGCATTTATACATGATATTTGATTGTTTACGTATGTTTGTGGGGATTTCAAATTTCTTAATCATATGGGTGTTTCTTGGGCTGCGTTCCGTGCTCTTCATGGGCTGTTTCTTTTCTACCTTATAATTTGTAGCACTGGAGTTGAAGAAGTTGGGACTATTGATGTTCGTGCAGCTAAGGATCTGCTTGACTTTGGCTACGGCTATCTTGATGTTAGGTACTCTGTGTCTCCGTTCCAACTTATCAATTTGAATAATTTTTTTCTTTCGGCTAGAACCCTGAAGAGTTATCTAAATTTAATTGGTAAGAATGAACATGTAACTGTGATTTTAAATTACAGAGAGAGATAAAAAAGCATGGGAGGAGACTGTAAATTGAAAACAGTCTTTTCTTCTTTATCATCGTTTTCATTTTTGTAAAATCTCAGGATAGGTGAATGTAATTATCCCTTGACCTGAGGTCTTAAAAGTTCAAATCCAAGAAGGTTTCAGATCCGTCTTTGATTCATGTTAGAATTAAGAGAACCCAGTTGTGTTTTTGTGATTTTGACTGATATTTATTTCTGGGTTTGTGTTTTTTGTGATTGTATGTATTGAATATTAATTGGTTTCATAAGTAGATGCACGGAAACGATGAGGTAATATTTCAATTTTTGTGATTTTTATTATTGATTGTTTTTGTAATTTGTAGAAGCTTTGTTAGATTTATGGGGTTTTGATTCTGAATTATGTGTATGATTAAGTTATTAGTTTGATAAGTAGAGCTTTAATTGATGATAGAAATATTGATAATTGCACATCATTATTTTATCTAACTCTTTGGTTGGATCAAAATGTTAACAGTGCTAGAGAGGTGGCAGTCTCAGGTTCGATATCATCCCTTCATTTGTCATACATAAAAACCGAGCTTTTCGTTTCATTTATCCAAAGTTTTTTAATATTCTTTTTTTCTCTGATTGTGTAGGTCCAGTTTTGCAACTTCCGTAACGACAGTTCCTGTTACAATGGGTTTATTTGTTTCTTATTGTTATTGTTATTTATATTTTTACCTATGAGCTAGCTATATTCGTCCACTTTAACAGGGGTTTGTGTTTTTGTGAATGGAGATATAACTAAATGTTGCTATCATATGCATGATAGAAGTATTGATGTTTTGGGGTTAGATTGAGGCAATCTTAGTATTTTGATGATTTGAATGTACACTTTGCTTTTTACCTTAAAGAGAGAGGTATGACCGTCTGTGGCATGGGGTTTGTCAATGCTTCAAATTCATTGTGCCATTTTGTACAGGGTGGTGCTGATGAGGGGGAGGATCTGAGAAATGCAGCCATAAGAGAATTGAGAGAAGAATCAGGTGTTACCTCGACGGAATTTCTTGTAGAGGTGTGCCTAGATAATGCTTTTTATATTTGAATATTTCACCTGTATTCTTGGAGTCTGGTACCATGTCTCAAAGGATGAAATGACACCTTCCTACATCATGTCTTGACTGAACTGATATTTCCATTGTTATATAGACACCTTATTGGCTGACTTATGATTTTCCACTTAAAGTCAAAGATAGACTTAATCGTTGCTGGGGAACAAATTATAAAGGTAGTGGTAAGGTTACCAACTACCTAGAAATGGTCAATGCATTATATATTGTAGTTCTACTGTTGATAGACAAGTAGGAAGAGTTAGAAAATTATATGGTGGAAATAATATACAACCTGTAGCTTCTAATAATAAGATCATCTGTGCGTATTTCCATTGTACGGTTTGTGAAGTAGTTATTATTGGAAATTTTTTGTTTGGACCATCCACCGTATGGGTATTACCTCTAACTTTTATGCTTTTTGTTTTTTTATTGGATAGTGGCTATTCATGAATATAAACACATCAAGGCATGAAAAGGCCACCTCATATCTGCAAACCATAAAAAATAAATAAATTAATTAACACCAAAAAATTAACAATATGATTGAAATATCTAATGTTTTCAGATAAGATTAAAAAAACAAACAAATTTCAATTGAGAACAAATACTTAAACAAAAATTAAAGACCTACAGATATACAATTGTCGACGGCAAGAAAACAAGTGATAAGTGAATTAACAACCGATACACGTTGACATAAATCCACAAACCATTAGACGACGACGTTTTGCTAAACAAAATATATAATACAAAAACGATAGCGCATCACAGACAATATATGCCAAATATAATATTTTTTAGAAATTCAATTTAATATTTTCTAATATTTCCTGAATATATAAATCATTAGTGTATTTTATAATAATTACAATATATTTTTCCAAAATATTATAAATTATCATGCATTTAATATACAAGATTAGTTACATCTATTTTTGTTAATTTTAATCACGATTTCATTGCATCATATATATGTTCGATGAAACAAATACACATAATAACAACAATTATTATTATTTAATAACAAATATTCAGATATATTGAATTTGTATTCCAAAATACTAAGTAAACAAATATAAACGATAAACTTAGTGTAGTTTAAAGACAAACAAAGAGGAGAATACAAAAATTCATCCCAAAAGTCAACAATCCATTCACGTTCCCCTAAATTAGAATGCTTCGTGGACAACAATATTAATTGACAATCTTTCACATTCCTCTTTTAATTTGATAAATTACTAATGATTCACGTGTGTGTTATTGATTTCCATGAATATTAAGAGATTGCTATAATATAAATTACTCACATGCATTCAATTAATGTATTCAGTACATATCTTTCACATTCCTCTTTCAATTTGAGATATTTCACATTCCTCTTTTAATTTGATAAATTACTAATGATTCACGTATGTGTTATTGATTCCATGAATACTAAGAGATTGTTGTAATAGAGATTATTCACATGCATTCAATTAATGTATTCAATACACATCTTTCACATTCCTCTTTTAATTTAAGATCTTTCACATTCTTCTTTTAATCTAATAAATTACTAATGATTCACGTGTGTGTTATTGATTTCCATGAATATAAGAGATGCATTTTATGTCTCTTATATATTCAAGAGTCATGTGTTTGGGGGATTATTGAATTGATTTTTGCATAGATTTTGATTCTTTGGATTAATATCTTTGCAGGATAGTTATGACAGATTCGAATATTTTGTTATCAATTGCAAGATGATTGGATATTGATTGTCAGGGTTTCTAGATTGTGGGAATGTTTCAATTTCAGAAGGGACAACGAGTTGATTAGTGTTGATATGATTCTTATTGATGAAGAGATATTATATATTTTTGTTAAATTATATAATTTTACTAACATTGGAATTGTGTAAGTTTGTTAACCTTTTTTATTTGTAATTATTTTATAGCATGATGTGATGCATGGGACTATACCAAAAAATAAAGTTATAAAATTTAAGAACCAAATTCGTGAAGGCCATATATATCTGATTAAAAATGTGAAGATCATACCATGTGTTGCTACTTACAAGCCTGTTGAAGGTGTTATCGTTTACAATTTCTCATGAATACTTCCATCGAGGAGATCAAGGAAGTAACAGTTGTTATTCCAAAGTTTAAATTTCAATTTGCTGGTATCAATGATCTGTAGAATAGAAAAAATGACACATCTTTGTTATCAGGTAAACCTTTTACTCTATTCATGTTGTACATCTATATTATCTACTGTAATTCTAAATACAGTAAATGGTTTGCAGATGTTATAGGTATTTTGAATGGAGTAGGTGAGATCGAAAAAATCGTATTGACAAACAGTTATAAACGAGATATCATTTTGCAGATTGAATAGTAAGTTCTTTTCTGAATATAGTAATAATGTGGTACAATTCGATTATCTTACATCCATGTTATTTTCAGGGAGACATTTAGAGTTTCATTATGGGAAGAAATTTTGAAAAAATTTGATGAGAGCTTGCTAATGGGAGATGACAAATCAGTTGTCATAATTATCACATCAACAAACGTTAAAGAGTTTCAAGATATTTTAGGCTTTTGATATTGGATAGAAATTTATGGTTTAATAATTCGTGATTTTAAATGTACAGGCGAGATATATCTTAATAGTACTTTGGGATCAAGAATCTATATAAACCTGGAAATTGACGAGGTCCATCTTTTGCAAAGAAAGTATGTGTTTTAGCAACCTTTTTTGCAAATATTTTAAGAAATAATTATACAATTTATGTCTCATTTGCTGTACGATTTGCAGTAATGAAAATATTCTAGTTGTTAAATTGCAAAAGAGAAAGCTAAATGAGATATCAGTTGAAGAGGAGATGTTTCAAAATAGAGTATCTTTGAAATATCTTACCAGCCTTATGTGGTATAACTGGGATCGGATTACATAATATACAATAAAGGCAAAAATAGTTGGAGTCAATGACATATTTGGTTGGTGTTACCTATTTTGCAGTGTTTGTAAGAAGAAAATTCCTGATATGAACAGCAGCAATTTCTACTGTGTTAAATGCAACAAGGAGATAAAATTTCCACAAATGAGGTGAATCAGTTTTTTATTGAAAATTAAATAATTGTTGTAAGACAATGCATTATAACCTTAACATTTGATATTTATTAATGAATATCTTTTGTTATAATAGGTATAAAGTTGATATTGCAGTCACAGATGGCACTGTTGAAGCAGCTTTTATAATGTTTGATTCAGTATGCCAGAAATTGGTTGGATTGTCATGTTCCAAGTTATTGAAAACCCAAGAAAACGATCATAAAAGAATTCCAGATGTTGTAAATGCTTTTTGTGGAAAGACTTTTGTTTTCAAAATTAAGTTGTGAGAAACTGATTTGAAACAAGGATATGAGTCTTATACTGTTTTAAAATTATTTCCAGTCAATGATGAACTAGAAAATGATTACAAGCTACAGCAACTGGAAGAGGTCAGTATATTTTATTTTTTATTTTAAGTAACACGTTTTTAAAAATTCAAATGATAGCAATAGTTGCTTGACATTAACATGCTTTTAATAGTTTATAAAAAAATTACAAGCAGTTAAAGAGGAAGATGGAAAGGATTCGTCAACAGCAAATGTGATTCAACATCAAGCTTTAACACCAAAAATTACTGACAAAACATCAACTACCGAATCATCTGTCAAAGAACAAGAACAATGCGATCTTCTAATTCAGGTACCTCAAACATAAGTAAAGAAAAGGGTGAAGGAATAGAACACCAAGAGCCAGAATACAGTGAACAAGCAAAAAATATTATTGATGAACCTTCAGCTATTGGTAAGAGATATCAAAGCTCTAGAAAGAAAAAATTGAGATTTTGAGAAAATTGTTGTTCTTTTCTTCTTTTTTTTTGTGTGTTTTTAAATATTATCATGTAATATTTATTACTAACTAACACAAAGTAGATATTCGTATCTATTTTTAGCAACATGTTTTTTGGTAGAATACAAAATTTCAATTATTAGTGCAACATAAATATTTACAAACAGTTTCAAAAATACAAAGCAATTAACAGGTTTTTCCTGCGAACTTTATATAAGTTAATGTTTCAAAGATTATTGACATCAGCAGAGATACAGTATTCCAACATGGCTTCTTCTAAAAAATATGCCCTGGCATCTAGGAAACTCAATTTAAATGCTTTAGCACAAGCTTTTCGCGTTTTGATATCTGTCACAATATCATCAGCTTGATCTCTCTATCTTTCTATTTTTGCAAGAGCAGATTGTAAGTCTGTGTTTTCATCCAATAATTCTTTTTCCTATTTCTTAAGGACATCAATGTACCGATTCCATTCTCATAAAAATATGCATAGTAAAAGTACATGTAAAATAACATAAAAAGTTGGGCCCAAAATTTTCTTTTATTAAACATATGTATTCTTTATACAAATATATACAAGATTTGTATCATATGCAAAACTATCAAAATAGGGTGGACAGTGTAGCCAATTCTCTTCATGTGCCGATGTCCATCCGACCGTGTCCTCATCTAGAACCTGCAAAAACATAGGGAACAATGGGATGAGCACAAAACAATGCTCAGTAAGTAAACCCTCTACTCAACTATCCCCGTAACTCTCTCTCTAATTCTTTCCCTATAATTTTTGTTTACTCTTTCTCTTATACAACTCTCTGTTTTCTCTTTCTCATAACTCTTTTCTACTAACTCTCTTTCTAGTAAGTCACGACCCCATCTGACCGGAGGCATGGTTGGGACTCGCTCCCACTCCTTGTGACTTCTACTCATTCTAGCCGATCGGACTTGGTTATGCATGGATTCGGAACCTTTGGCCATGTGAGTGCATAGAATCTCTCGGGTAAACTCCGGGTATAGCCCTCATCCGCATGTACTCTACGGGCTACACCACTTCTCTCTCGATACTCATGCCGCTCTCTCAATGCAGCGTACATGTGGGAATACTCTACCCGTACTCCCAGGTTCCCCATCGCGCAACCCACTCTATTCTCTTGTTTAGCACTACTCTAGCTTTTACTCTATAGTGCTTATTCTCTCTTTCTCTTTACTCTTAGAGTAGCTTAAACTCAAAAATCTCTACTCTCTTCTCTAGTGCATAATTAATGCATAGTTAGTGCACATAAATGACTCATGCTCATTAATGCATTTATGAGATGCAACTATGCCATGTAGCAAAAATTAAGGCTTTCTACTTTTACTTATGCTTCTCTTGAGCATTTCATCATACAACTCATATGCATATAAAACTCTACTCTAACTCTAACTCTAACTTTTCTCTTTTCTTTAATCATCCAAATGGAAGGAAACTCCCTCATAAACTCTAAATTTCCTGTCAAAAGAAAAGCACTTCAATAAGCTTGCTCAAAACTTCCTCCAACTTCAATCAAACTCAACCCAACATCAAGCAAATAAACACACTTCTCATAACTCAATTTATGTGTATTACTCATTAATAACTACTAATCTCATTCCTCTCATTTCAACAAACATAATGAATACACATTTATATATAACTCTCTACTCAAAAGAGTTCTTAAATTCTCAACTTGGGTTGAATTTACTTACCTTCTGAGGAAATAGCTTCTTTAACACTTCTCCTTTCCTTTGGGAGCTTGCCTTCTCTTTACAACTTTAACCAACAACAACAACAACATGAGACTCTAATCAAAACATATTAAAACTCCCATCTAAAGCAAGAATCCTTACCTTAGGATGCTTTAGATTAAAACCCTACTAAAAAGTTACTCAAAAAGCTCTTGGAAATCCTTGGAAGATTGAAGGAATTTGAGAGAATTTAGAGAATGGAGGAGGCGGTGGAATGGGAAATGAAAAGTTCTCAAAGACTAAACCCCTCTAAATATCTCCTAACAAACTCATTCTTCCCATTTTGCCCTTACTCTTTCTTGGAAATTTCATTCATATCCTTTGATTCCTTACAAACACACCCCCATACTAACATATTCTCCATGAAATTTCCTTACATTTTACTCCCCACTTTTCCTGCTAATTAGGGGTAAAATGGTCAAATAGCACCTAAGGGAAAAAATATCTAAAACTCAATAAACTTTTCACCCGGCACGTCGCCGCGGCGAAACTGTCCAGCAGCTTCCCCGTGGCTTCAACACCTCTTCGCCGCGGCGAAGATTATTCTTGGCCCCGACGAACCTGTAACAACAAAAACCTTCTAATTTTGACTCATTTCAAGGCAAATACTCAACATCTCAATACAACCAAAGACCAACCAACCAATATTCATAAAAACCGACTCAAATAAGAGCGAAATAAGAAACATTAGCTACGTACCTCAAGTGGGCCATTACAATCAAGCTGTTCCTCGGCTCTTGCACAAGATTTTCCAACGACTTTTACAATCTCCTGTTTGTCTTTTAATTCATTTATAGTTTCTTCGATTCTTTTTTGTAACAAAATTCTGTCTCCAGCACAATTTTCCTTCTCAAGTTCTAGAATCCTCTGATTTCTTTCTAATCGTGCAATCACATTGGGTGAATCTAGCCATCGTTACTTTATTTCTAAGAACCCTAAGAATCCCTGTCAACAAAAATATTATGTTGAAATTAGAAGACAAGTAAATAATTATAAACCTATAAATAAAAAATGACGTAACAGACTCCACTCCATAACACTTTGAACTGTTAATATCATTATGCTTTCAACATCAACTTTTAGAAACTAAAAAGTCTAAGAAACCCAGTGAACAGAGATATTATACGATGCGTACAAAACAAGTAAATAATCGAAAGCTTGTAAATAAAAATAGTATAAGAGACTTTATCCCCAGAAACACTTTGAATTGTTAATTTTTCAATTATATTGATTAAGTCTGATTATTTACAAACTGTTAATAAATATACTATAATACAGTATTAAATGTATATACTAAACAATATAATAACCAGGAGTTGCACTATAAAATGGACAACTATATTGACCAATTACAGCAATAACAGAATTAATTTCAAACAAAAATAACATAACAAACTGCACCCCATAAACACTTTGAACTGTTTATATTATAATGCTTTCAACTTCAACCTTTTCAGTTACCATGAGTAACCATTCAAAATAATAATTTAATTGTATTGATTAAATCATGACATAACAAACTATTAAATGCATATTTTTGTGCTAACAATTTAACAATCATAAATTTTGCTGTTTTTTAATTCAAACATGAGAGGAATACAAATGAATCTGCAATTCATTGAGGGTCAACTTGGGAAAATGAGGCAATTGTAGATTGACTTTCCAAAGTGAATTAGTTGGGTGGACAAGAAAGCAAGGAAGACAAGTATTACATTGCCTTGTGTATGAATTCTAATTTCCTTTTTTCTTTATCAAGTGCAAAATATTGTTAAATATTATGAGGATGGCACTCCTGTCAAAATACTGCAGAGAAAGCCAAGGATAGTTCAGTCAGAGAATATAGCTAGTAGAAACTTTTGGAGTGAGCATCCATGTCTTCTTAAGGAGCTAGGGTGTTTTGAAGAGAATGTTGTGAAAATTAAACCAGATTATGTTAGGTCCTTTCTATTTGAAAACAAGTTGATGCTATATGCATGGATGGTAATTAGAATTGATGGCTGCCATTTTCACGGGTAAAGCTTTGTTGACAAAGCAATATCTCCTTTTTGATATATATATTGAGTTTCAGTTACAAAAAGAAAAAAAATATATATATATATATATATATATATATATATATATATATATAAAAGATGAGACTTTATGTTAATTTATTCATCGAGTATATTTTGAAAAATGAAGACAAATTGGATTATAAATTATGAAGTAAACATATTTTGAGTGTAGATTTACTCTCAAAATTCTGGAGAAGTCACCATGTAATAAATGTAAAATTTAAGTGCATAAAATCTGCTACTTATTCCTGTCTATGTGAATGATTACTATTGCATGTACCATTTTGGTCTCAAACTTGTAATACATGGGATTTTGTTGTTTGTTTACCACCTAACATGTTCAAACAGTAGTCAAGACTTTTTATGGTTCTTGATAGATTCTCTGAAGTTCATGAATTTGAGAAGCCCAACGATGAGAAAGCTCTGAACCTTATGAATTCATGTGCAGTGACTGTTCTAGAAGAGTTTCAAGATATTACCTTTGCTTATTGGGTTAATGCTGAAGCAGACTGCTTCTTTTGACACCATGTAGGATTGATATATGATCGCCATGTAGGATGTCGTTAATTGGTCCACATGTTTGCTGCTTATTGGGCTTGCTATAATAGGGATTATTCACATGCATTCAATACAAATCTTTCACATTCCTCTTTTAATTTGAGATCTTTCATATTTCTCTTTTAATTTGATAAATTACTAAACAAAAACAATGAATCAAACTAAATTCATCAAACAAAACGTATAATCATGCGCATTAATTATTATTATTTATTAACATTAATATATTTGTACCCCTTCACATTCAATTAATTATTACTAATATTAATAATCATACCACATTCATATTAAATCTATTAGTTAATAAAATTGCAAATAAATTGAATAACTAAAATGGAAAAAATAACAATTGGACAAACAATATTGATTGTTAATATCTTTAATATGCCCATCTTAATTTGATTAAGTCATGATGATTCGCATATATTCAACACATATATTACAAATCTTTCACATTCCTCTTTTAATTTGATAAATTACTAAACAAAACGTATAATCATGCATATTAATTATTATTATTTATTAACATTAATATATTTGTACCCTTTCACATTCAATTAATTATTACTAATATTAATAATCATACCACATTCATATTAAATCTACGGTTATTAGTTAATAAAATTGCAAATAAATTGAATAACTAAAAGGAAAAAATAACAATTGGACAAACAATATTGATTGTTAATATGTTTAACATGCCCATCTTAATTTGATTAAGTCATGATAATTCGCATATATTCAACACATATATTACATATTTTCCTGCATAGATAAACATAAATATAATCCGATTGATAAAATGTATTGTTGACTTCGGTGAAACTATATTACTGATAATCCAAAAGTTGAAATATTAAATATTCCAATTACATTGAACAAAATACGAATAGTTGCTTTAATTATATCATATCACCGACATATCATTAACAAATACTAGACAGAAGACAAAACATTGTCAACCCAGAAACCGTAAAACCAACAAAACACGATTCCAAATATAGTGTACGGAGAATGAACAGTTGTTTTAAACATAACTTAACAGATAATATTATTTAATGAACAGTTGCCTGTTCGCATTATGTCCGTTTATATTCTTTCTTTGTAAAACGCCATTCACTATTATTTATATGTATGTAAACATAACCAATTCAACAACTCAGACACCCTCAAATCTCTATTCTCAATTCATTTGCATATCGTTAACGAATGGTAGACAGGAAACCAACAATTGAAAAATATCTCTTATATTTCCCCAACAATTTCTCTAATATTTCTCCTATACATCTACAATTACAAGTTTGTTTTCCATTCATACAGTTGAAACAACAATGTCAGATAAGCCTCTCGAACTGAAAGATATCCTGCAAAACGTAAAAGCCAATCTGGAGAAACTGTCTGCTGCTAGAGAGAAGAATAAAGAAATGATGAATGGCTTATTAGAAATAACAGACTCAATAATGGATATAATCTCGGATCTAAATCAACGTCGATCTCTGATAATTGCGAAAGAAATAGCACTTGATATCTATGATGGAATAATCTGACATTATCTATGTACAAATTATTATTATGAATAAAAGATATAGATAATTCGCATTATATTGCTTTTTATGATTATAATAACAACACATACTAATATAATACTTTTAAATCGATAATTAACATCACATAATAAATATTAAATATTCTAAACCAATAAATTATAATATATCATGATATTATCTAGATATTGATAATATCACATGCCTATATGATAAATGGATCACATGCCTATATAATAGATTTTGTCTTAAAAAACTGCTTTGTTACAAAATTTAGTTTTCCAAAACTATTATATAAACTATTGTTTGGCATACTCAAAAGCAAATTGTGATAACGTATTTTATCAAACTTTTCACCCGACTATTATTTTCCATATTAGTTACTTATAAATGGATTGTTTGAATGGCAGATACAACAATTTATTCTTTATCATTCAATTACACAAAAACAAAGAATCAACCTAAATTTATCAAACATAGTTAATATAAAACATATTATCATTTAACATTTAATATAAATCTGAAAATTTTAAACTCATCCAATAACAATAAAACATTTAAATCAAGATAACTATAACCAATAACATGCAAACACTTATTAAAAAATATCAAAAGTCATATTAATTAGCAATAATCCAATTACACTGAACAGAACACGAACAGTTGTTGTAATCATTAATTATCATATAAAGCTACATAAGAATAGAGAATTCAACAATCCATACACCTTCAAATATTCCTTTCATTTCACACAGATACCATTAACAAATGGAAGACAAAAGACCAACTATTGTCAATCCAAAATCCAAACAAACAAAAGCGTGTGGTAAATAACATCAACTGATTACTCTTATATTCCTTCTACATATCTACTTTTACATGTCCATTTTTTGATTTTTAGTAAGTCAAACAGCAACGCCAGATAGTTCGCCTGAACTGGAAGGTATTCTATAAAACCTTAAAGTCACGTTGGACAAACTCAACACTGCCAGAGTGATGAACAAAGATATAATGAATGCTTTGTTAGAAATAACAAGCTCAACCATGCATGTAATATTCGATTTACGGAAACGTGAATCCCTGATTATTGCCAAAGAAAAGGAACTTGGTATTCCTCAAGGAAAAAAATAGAACTATATATATAAACAGTTCTATTATCAATAAAATTGATAAAAGATTCACAGTATATTGTTCCCATTGAATGATGATACCAGAAGCTAATATAAATACTGTTTATTCTACAGTTAACGCATAATAATTATTAAATGTTATATTAACAAAAATGAATACCCAAACACAACTGATTAATGTTTCCAATAATTTTTTTAATTGTATAGTTATATGACTTAAAGAAACTTAATTAAAATAAAAAATAATTTTTTTTTTTTTTTACTTTCACGTTAAAATAGAAAAAAGTATGATTCAAAATTACTGGAAACCCAAACATTTTTTCCACCTTTAAGTGCTCATTATATCAACCATCATAATAACATCCTTCAACAATTATGTCTAATTAGCGAAAAATAACTGTTCAAATTTGACCTATTTATATTTAAACTGCAAACTCAGATAATTTTTTACTTCATGGTTTCAATTACCAGTAATAATTTCTCAAAATAATATTTTAGATATATTCACTAAATTTAACTATTTATCACAATCTCTTAACTATTGTATTCTACATATGTACATTTAATCTAAACATGATAATATTCATCAACCCTTCAGTTATCACAATAATTTAGTGGAAACTATGCACTATATGTTCAATAAATGTAACTATTTATGAGAAAGTCTCTTGCTATTCTACCTTTTCATATTTTGTTGTTCCTATATAAACATAACAAAATACAATTTGAAATATCCCACAATACTAATTTTGTTCTACTTTAAAAACTTTTATTCGCAATGATAGAAGCATCAAGAACAACAATACACGATAATAAACATTGAACCATATATCTTATATTTAATGAGTTCAACCATGGATATTATCTCTGATTTAACTCGACGTGAGCTTTTAGTTGCTGTTAAAGAGGTTGAACTATAGATAAGATAGCAAAATAATTAGAAAAACGCTATGTATATAGTTTTTCCTTTTTCCCTCTGTTATCAATAACATAATTAAAATAAAAGTATATAGTGTTCAATTCTTGCTAAATTACAAACTGACCATTTCAATCCGATCTTCCATCACCAGCATTTTATCAAATTAAAAGAGGAATGTAAAAGATCTGTACTGCATATATTAATTGAATGCATGTGAATCATCCCTATTTTATCAACACCAATAAGCAGCAAACACGGGAACCAATTAATGACATCCTAAATGGCAATCATATAACAATTCTTAGCATTCTTTAAGCATAAAAACCCGATTAAAAAAAAAAAAAAAAGAACAATAACAAAATGTTCTATTATAATCAATATTTGGCATATTTTTTTGTGAAACAATAATTGTTTACAATTTCTTAAAATATAAAAATTTGATAATAAAATAAAAACAATATAATAAATAAGCTGATTCAGGTAATGGTACTAGTACTTTGAAAAGGCATATTAATAAACATATTACTCAACTTGGAAATAGAGAAACCAATCAAACTCAAATAACTAATATGGGTACTACTTGGCTTTATAATTCTGATGTATATAGGAAACGATTAGTTTTATATATTGCGGCAACTGATCAACCTATTAATATGGCTGAAGATAAATATTTTGAAAGATTTATTAAAAATTCATTTTTTCTTTGATTTAAAAGTTATTCTAAAACTGCAACTAGAAATAATTTAATAAAATTGTTTGGAAAAATGAAATTAGAATTAAAAAATAAAATACATACTTGTCATGTTAGTGTGGCTCTAACCACCGATATTTGGAGTGGTAGAGCTAAACAAAATTATATTTGTGTAACTAGTCATTATTTTGAT
The DNA here is from genome assembly GCA_026225825.1 of Pistacia integerrima. Classification (NCBI taxonomy): domain Eukaryota; kingdom Viridiplantae; phylum Streptophyta; class Magnoliopsida; order Sapindales; family Anacardiaceae; genus Pistacia; species Pistacia integerrima. The sequence goes on from CM047746.1 coordinate 15,535,873, forward strand.
AACGAATGTAAATTAAATAAATCTTTATTGGGATTTAGATTAATGGATGTGGCTCATAGTGGTCAACAAATTTATAATAAAATTGTTGAAGTTTTGGAAGATTATGATGTTATTAATAAAGTGATAAGTTTAACTTTAGATAATGTAAGTGCTAATAATACAGCTATATATTTTTTTTAAAATTAATTATCCTTCTTATGACAATTTGAAGTTTTTTTACCAACGTTGTGTATGTCACATTATTAATTTAATTATGAAAAGTGGTATGAAAGCAATTAGAAATAATATTGATAGAATTAAGGATTCTTTAGCATAAATTACCAGTAGTAATAAAAGAAATGCTCAATTTAAAGATGCTTGTATAAAATCAAATATGTTTCCTAGAACTTTTGCATTAGACATGCCTGTTAGATGGAATAGTACTTATTTAATGTTTGATTCATGTTTACCTTATGCAAATTTAATTAGTTATTTTGTAGCAAATAGTAGAGGTCCTCATCCTTTGGTAGAAAATGATTGGCATATAACTAAAAAATTTCATTCTTTTCTTAAAAAATTTTACCAATCCACTTTACAACTTTCTGGTGTGTATTATCCTATTAGTCCATTGGTAATACATACAATTATAAAAATTTCAGATTTATTTAGAAAAAACAGAAACAAAGAAATTTTAGCATGACCAATAAAGGTAATGGATTTTTTTTTTTTAAAACATTGGAAACTCATTCCTTTTCTTTATTGTTTAGGCGTTATATTTGATCCTAGAATTAAAGTAGCAGGTTTAGAAAATGGTTTAGACACATTAACTAAAAATTTACAAAACGAAGCATTTGCCAATCAACTAGGAGAGGTAAGAGAGTGTCTTGCAAAGGTATATTTGCAATATGAAAACAGGTATGGAAACCAGCAAAGTGGTGAAATGCCTAGGGAAGTTGCATCGAAGAAATAAAGCAATAGCTTCGACTCCTAGAGTGCACTTAATAGGTTAAGAAAAGCAAAGAACTCGAAGCACGAGCTGAAGGCCTCCTCTTGAAGAAGCACCAACAACGAATATACTGTCCTCTATGTATTCACAGAGTAATAAGCTTCAACAATATTTGGGAACCCCCGAAGTGTTACCAGCAGATCCACAACAAAGAGCCAACTTTGATGTCTTAGAATATTGGAAAACCAGAAAATGTATTTTTCCGGTATTATCAAGACTTGCCTTGGATGTTTTCATTGTTCCTGTCTCAACTGTCTCATCCGAACAAACATGTAGTGCAAGTGGAAGAATTTTAAATGAAAGGAGGACTAAACTTTCACAAAAAATGATTGAAGTCCTCACATGTCTTCGAGATTGGGAACGGTCGTGCCATCAAGATCAATACAAGGTTGTTGACAATACATTAATAGAATCATTTCAATTTTGTAATATAGATGATACGGATGAGGGAGTTCCTAGTCAACCCCCAAATTAGTTGTTTTGTAAATTGTAACTTGTAAATTAATTGACAATTATTGTAGTCTTTTTTCTTTACCAAGTTTTTGTCCCATTGGGTTTTTCTTTGTGAGATTTTTAACAAGGCAATAATTGTTATAATTTCTTATTTTATTTTTTGATAAATGAATAAATCTAATTTTTCTTATATTACAATTTTATTGTATTAAAATTGAATTAATATTTGAAATGTTAACAAAAAAATAATAATAATAATTTAATTGAAATTATTGATATTTGAAAAGTTAACTAAAAACAATTACGCAAAACAAAACAAAAAATTTAAAAAAAGGGGGAAGGGGGGGTTCGCTAACCTGGCCTCGGCCCATAGCATAATCCGCTGGGTTAGGGTTGGCGGGCCGGGTTGGGCCAGCCTTTCTGGCCAAGTGGCGGGTCGGGTTACCCCTAACCCGCCGTGGGCCGGGCCGGGCGGGTTACTTTTCCAACATTAATTAAACTTACAATTAAGTTAGAAAAATCCCTATGAAGATTCCTGAATTTGTAATAGATTTAAAGGTTAAAAAGGGTTGTTGATGTGTGATCAAAAACTGTCAAGAAACTTCAGAGCTCTTACGGATATGGGACTTCAATTCAAACATTATTATGAACTAAAGGTATTTATTTAACCACAGTACAAAAGAAAAAATAGAACCATAGCTTGATTTGTTCAATCCGACATAAACATTAGGGAGAAAAAATAAGAAGCACCATCTTCGTAAGCAAGATATTTATGTTTATGGAGGATAGACTTAAATTTACTGCATTATGATAAATAGAAGTGAGGAAAGAACGTGAAAACACAATAGGAAAAAGCCCACTAAAACTGACCAGAATGCATCCATACAAATATCAAACAAGAAAAAGCAATTAATTTGCTCCCATTACTTTTAGACCCCAGGTCACTAAGTCATTCAAGCAAACTCTCAGTTCATTGTGTAATAGAATAAAATATTATCTCAGCTGCAATCAAGATGTTGACGAAAACTTGTCAAAGTTGGATCTATCTCATATATTCTCTGCCCCCTACCAGGTGGGGGAATGGACCCTGGTCTAATTTTAGTTTTAGCTACCTTTCTTCAGTACTTACTTTCTCTTGTAAAGGAAAAGATGGCTCTACAAAGGTGGAAGTAGACAGTCTCTTCAATCTTGACCTTCTCTTCATCTTTCATTTTAAGACAATCTACATCATGAAGTACCTAAAACAAGAGCATAAAGGTGCAAGAAGCAACAGTGTTAAAATAAGCTCTCAGTAGAAAATTAACCTGTCATAAGAATATACAGAAAACAGATAAAAATTTGTATTGTCCAAGTATAAGATAAGCAATGATAGAATACCTGTCATGACACTTGAATAATGGTAATAATAATGGTAAAACTTTATGTGTTTGGGATTTCAGCAACAGTGATATGTATCTGAAGAAATTAATATTTCAATTTTCTTATATCTTAATTGTTGGAAACTATGTATATATGTAGTCAAGGGTATATATGTAATTGTTGTGTGTATATAAGTGTAAGGCTATACTATTGAATAGATTGAGAAAAAGAAATAAAAAATTGCATATATTGAAAACATGGTATTAGAGTAGGACTAAACCCTAAAACCCATTCTACATTTCTATTTTTCGGTAACCGGCATCTCCAGTGACTCTTTCTGTCCATGATTTCTCTCCCTCCGGTGACGTCTAAATCAGTTTGACAAATTCTCGACCTCCTCCATTATCTTCGACGACTTCTGCCTTTGGTTTCTCTCTTTCCAGCGACTCCTGCTCTTGGGCTCTCTCTTTTCGGTGAATGTTGGTTCTATTCCAGCTTACCTGTCCCTTTCCTCTGCTCATTTCGACGTTTCTCCTCTGGTCTCTCTCTTCTGGTTTCCTCTTCTCTGTTGTTCTCGGTGATTCCTTTTACAAGAAAATAGGCTAGTTTATTTTGGTTGTTTGGTGTTGGGGGTTATTTGTGAATCTATGGAGTTGTGTGGCTGGTTTATTTGTGTTTGCTTGGATTGTTTGGTGTTGAGGTTATTGTGATGGCAGAGGACGGTAAGAAGATGGTGACTGAAATTGTCACTTCCTCTACCAAAATCACTAATCGTAAGCTATTGGGTAAAAGGAATTATATTCAATGGAAACGGATTATCCGATGATATGTGTCCAGCATTGACATGGGAGACCATTTAATCGAGGATCCTCCTAAGGAAACAAAAAGTGATAGTAAAACTCGAAAAAAAATGGCTCATGGAAGATGATAAGCTTTTTAATCAAATTCATAACACTCTCAATTCGTCTGTGGATGATGTAACTAGTCATTGTGATACCGTCAAGGAGTTATAGGAGTACCTAGAGTTCCTATATGCTGGTAAACAAGATTTGTCTCAGGCCCATGAATTGTTATTGAAGATCTACCGAGCAAATATGCAAGAGAAGACGTTGCTCAAATATCATACAGAGATAAACAAGCTTTTGAAGAAAAAAGGGGCTATGTTTCCTGTCCCTACTGATGTGAAGATAATGTAAGCACAAGAAGAACAAGTGGTTGTGCAATATTTTATGGCTGGGTTGAGACCGAAATATGAGATAGCTCATACACAGCTTCTTACCGGTGAGGCATTTCCCTCTCTTACGGATGTCTTTGCTCGTCTTCTTAGAGTTAGTAAGGGGGAAGATCGAGGAGTTTCTAAGGATAAAAAAATCCTTAAGGATCCTAATATAGATCATGCGGCCCTAGCTAGCATGAAGCTTAGTGATGGCAAAGGCAACAAAAAGGCGAGTCGTGATACAGGGAACAGTCATGGTAGTGGCCCTCGTACTTGCTATCATTGTGGTACTGAAGATCATGTAAAAAAGAATTGTTGGAAACTCCATGGCAAGCCTTCAAATATGCAAGGCACTCAGAAGTTTGCTCATGTTGCAACTCAAGATGGTCTCTTACCCACCCATCATAGGTTACCATCTCTACAACTGAATATGCTCACCTCACTCAGAATTCTAGCTCCTAGTCACCCATCCCATCAACTACCAATACACTAGCCCAGTTAGGTAATCCTACAGCCTGTTTGTCCACTTCTAGTAGTAACTGGATCATTGATTCTTGTGCTACTTACCATATGACGGGTGATACAGGTATTCTCTCCTCATTTTCACGTTCTTCCGATCTGTCTTCTGTTACCTTAGCTAACGGGTCTGCTACACCTATTATTGGATGTGGTACCGCCCATCTCACCAAATCTATGTCTCTCTCCTCGATTTTGTGCCTTCCTCAATTTCCTTTTAATCTTTTATCTATTAGTCAGATTACTAATGCATTCAACTGTGGTGTTTATTTTTTCCCTATTCATTGTATATTTCAAGATCTTGGGACGAGGTAGATTATTGGTAGGGGTCGTGTATCAGGTGGCCTGTATATGCTCGATGATGTCTCCTCTTTAGTACCCCAACTTGTTGCGTGTACTAGTGATTCATCGATATCTTTATTACATGGTCGCCTTGGTCATCCTCCCTTTTGCATTTTGAAAAAGTTATGTCCTAGTGTAGGGTCAATGTCACATCTTGAGTGTGAGGCATGTCAGTTTGGGAAACACCATCGAGTGTCCTATAGCCTTAGGATAAACGAAAGAATCACAGCCCTTTTTGATGTTATACACTCTGATGTTTGGTGTCCTTGCCCTATGTTGTCTAAGTCTGGATATCGATACTTTGTTACTTTTGTGGATGATTTTTCACGTGTAACTTGGTTGTACTTTATGAAAAATCGTTCTGAATTATTCTCCATATTTTGTACCTTTTGTGCTGAAATATAAAATCAATTTACTTCTTTTATTAAAATTTTCAGAAGTGATAATGCCAAAGAATACTTTTTTGCACCTTTCTCCTCCTTTTTGTCTACTAGAGGTATCATTCATCAATCATCATGTGTATATGCACCTCAGCAAAATGGGGTTGCTGAACGCAAAAATCATCATTTATTAGAAGTCGCTCGTATTCTCCTCTTCCACATGAAAGTTTCCATAGATTTTTGGGCAGATGTTGTCTCTACTACATGTCACTTGATCAATCGCATGCCTTCCTCTGTTTTGGGTGGTCAAATCCTATACTCCATCTTTTTTCCATCTCAGCCTTTATTCTCTCTTCCTTCTAAAGTGTTTGGGTGTACGCGCTTTGTCCAAGATGTTAGACCCCATGTCTCTAAATTAGAACCTAGATCACTCAAGTGCATATTCTTAGGTTATTCCCGATATCAGAAGGGTTATCGTTGCTTTTCTCTTGTCCTAGGTAAGTACCTTGTCTCAACCGATGTTTCCTTTTTTGAAACCATTCCATATGTTGAGTCCTCCATTCCATCTAATTCTCTTGAAACACTCTCTGATGATTTCCTTGTTTACAACATTACCCATCATAGTCCTCTACCATCTTGTCCTCCTATCACCTAGGTTTACTCTCGTAGGATTCACCAGTACCATGAGGCACTCGCATCCGCATTTGATCCACTGCCGCTATCGTCTGCCTCGCCCTTAAATCTGGTTCCTCCTACTCTTGACCTTGATCTTCCCATTGCTCTTGGTAAAGGTAAGTGCTCTTGTACCCATCCTATCTCCTCATTTGTTTCCTATCATTCTCTGTCTTTGTCTTCCAAGTCTGTTATTGCCTCTTTAGATTCTATGTCTATTCCCAACTCTGTGTTTGAAGCAATTACTCATGATAGGTGGCGAAGGGCTATGGAAGAAGAGGTGTTGGCTCTAGAACATAATGATACATGGGTTCTAATGGATTTACCCGAAAACAAAAAGGCCATTGGGTGCAAATGGGTTTTCCCAGTGAAGGCGAATCCCGATGGGTATGTGGCTCGGTTGAAAGCTCGGTTGGTAGCTAAGGGTTATGCCCAAACGTATGGTGTTGATTACTATGAGACATTCTCCCCAGTGGCTAAAATGACCTCTGTCCAATTATTCATCTCTCTTACAGCGTCATATAGTTGGCCTATCCACCAACTTGACATAAAAAATGCCCTTTTACATGTTGATCCTCTTGAAGAGGTTTACATGGAGCAACCTCCGGGGTTTGTTGCTCAAGGGGAGTCAGGAAAGGTATGCAAACTGAGAAAATATTTATATGGCTTAAAACAATCTCCACGGGCTTGGTTTGGGAGGTTTAGGGAAGTGGTGACTCAGTTTGGTTTACATAGGAGTGCTTATGATCATTCTGTTTTTTATAAGCAATCTAGTACTGGCATCATTCTTTTGGTTGTTTAGGTTGATGATATTGTAATCATTGGCAGTGATGATGTTGGCATTTAGAGTTTGAAAAGGTTTTTGGCTTCCAAATTTCACACAAAAGATTTGGGCACTTTAAGGTATTTTCTGGGAGTTAAGGTTTCTCGGAGTAAGAAAGGGATTTTCCTCTCTCAACGCAAGTATGTGTTAGACTTTTTGACCGAAATGGGTCTAATTGACGCTAAGCCTTGTGACACTAATATGGTTCCTAATGTGAGATTGAATGTTGAGGATGGAGAGAATTTTAGTGATCTAGAGAAATACAGACGGATTGTTGCAAAGTTGAACTACCTCACAGTAACCCGTCCATATATCGCTTTTTCAATAAGTGTAGTGAGTCAATTTATATCATCTCCTAGGACATCTCATTGGGATGTGGTCCTTCATACTTTGAAGTATCTAAAAGGAGGGATTCTTTACGGTGACCACATTCATAATAAGGTAAAAGGATTTTCATATGCAAATTGGGTAGGAACCTCTGTGGATAGTGTTGAGATTCATGCATTTTGGACATAGAAATGGTGTAACATGGATGAACAAGATGATGGATGCAAGGTAGAACACAAACATAACACATAAGCCCAAAAAATTTCAAGGTAAGGATGGAATATTACCTACTCCTTTGCTATTCAACACTTGAATCTTCTTTCTTGGAATCTTAGTTCTTCAAGTGAAGTTTAAGAACCTCAAAATGTGATCCACACAAGTCAAGGAAGAGAGAACCGTGAGAGTGAGAGAGAAAATGAGAGAGTGATTTTGCTTTAATTGATTCAATTCAATTAAAATGGCATAAAACTTAATTTATATACCATGGGCACAAAGTGTAATTTTAAATTATTTTGGGAAGGCCTCGAACAATGTAAAATTACCTTGAGAATAAACATTTACGTCAAGTCCTTGGTTTTATGGTTAATTCATAATTAGACCAAATTTTAATTCCATTAAATATTCTAACCCTTTAGAATAAAACCAATGCACTTTTGCCCCCATTATTGAATTTGATTCAATAATAATATTTAATAAATCTTTATTACCCTTGGTTAGTGCTAGCTATCCATGGATAATCATTTCTCACCAATACATTAATTCGGATGCAACTGTTTACGCCCGAACATCATTAATCTGATTAATGATATGTATTACTCTCTTTCCTTGAGCTTGGTTTTATGTGTGACCATTTTGGTTCACTGTGATCTAGCCGTCGGCCTAATATCAGATTTTGATATGTTTTGTTATAATTCTTTATAATCGAAACTCCCACTGATTATGGTAGACGTCTAGCAATGTTCCATAACCCCTAAACCACAATGAAGTGTAAACTCTAATGAACCTATTCTGATCGTAGGTACCGTGTAGTCAAATCCCTCCGTTATCTAATCCCGATTAAGAATGGTTCATGGTATGTCAAAACCTTTAACTTAATCTTTAATCGAATTGTTAATCGATACAATGGAACTTGTCAACATGAAACTACTTTTCATCTTACACTCATTATACTTTGGCCAAAGATTTTCGTTTTCCAATGTTTATTGACATTCGTCTGGGAACTCGAGATTGGACTATTTTGAGTTAATGGATCCCATCTTGACCATCACTTGTCCTCGCACATGAATAACATATGACCAAACTGGCTTATTACACAAGACATGACTAGTCTCGTGCTTATACACCATATGAACCATATGCATCCTATGTTGAATCCAACCGTGATGTCTCAGGTCTAAGGATCAATGGTACACTAGCACGATCCTATAATGCTTTATTGACCATATCCATGTGATTCATCGTAATCAGTCGTATTCGATAAACAGTTCACTAACCGTTTATCCATGCTAATGCCTTAATGACATACCTCTTATAATCACCCACACTAATAACATTCAACATGCCTACTATGCAATGTTATTGCCCAATTAACATTACTTGCGTAGGGAATTTTTTGATGATTTGATCTTCTGAAGATCCATATCATCCGGACATTTCACATGCAATATTAAATATAATATAATATAAATGAAAACACTTTCTTTTATTCATAATACATTTACAAGATATAATGTCCTGAAACCGACAACACGATTGGTTCCTAGGGCATACACTAACAAAACTCCCACTTGCACTAGAGCCAATCGCTATGGTATCTAATACCCATCTTCTCAAGATGGTAGTCCAACTGCTTTTGTGTCATCGCTTTAGTGAGTGTGTAACGCCCAACATGGAGGTACATGATTTAAATTATGTTTTATAGCCCTTAGTTAATTTTTATTAAAGTTATTTTAAGAGAATATGAAGAAAATGCCTTAAACTTGCATTAAGTGTAAAATGGTCCTTTCACTCAAAATTAGTTCAAAAAGTGGGGAGTGAAAAGAGGTAGAATTTCATAAAGAATACAATAAAAATGAGGGCATTATGGTAATTGACTAAGGGACAAGGATGAAATTTCCACAAAAGTGTAAGGCAAAATGGGAAAGTGAGTTTATAAAATATGATGATAAGGGTTTGTAACCCTTATTTCCTTCATTCCACCGCCACACTACTCCCCCATTTTCTCTCAAATTTTCATTCAATCCTCCAAGGATTTTAACGGCTTTTGGGTAATTTTTAATAAAGTTTTGATTCAAGACTTCAAAAGGTAAGAATTCATGCTCTTTATCTATGATTTATTTGTGTAAAAGTTGAGTTCTTATGAAGTTTATGCTTAAGGTTAGAAGAAGTTTTGAATCCAACAAGAGTAGAGAGCTTAGTAGAGAAGACTCAAGCATAAGGTAAGTAAATTCCACTCGAAATCCAACTCAAGTTAAAGTTTAAGAATTCAAGTGAGTAGAGATTTCTTTTAAGTATGCATATGTTATGGTTAAGAATTTCAAGCATGAGCCATCCATATGCATATAATTGTGTATGTGTACAAATTTAAGAAAGAATAGAGAATAAAGACATAAAGAATAAAGAATAAAGCAAGAAAGAATAAAACACTCTAAGAATAAAGAGAAAAGAAGAATAAGCATTAAAGAATTAAGGAGTGGTAAAGAAGAGAAAAGAATAGGTTGTTGTGATAGGGAACTATGAGTGCTAAGAAGAAATTCCCACATACACGCCACCTTAATTGAGTGGCATAAGAAGAAAAAGAATTGTACGACCCGTAAGAGTGTATGTGGATGAGGGTTGTAGCAAAAAGAATTTCCTACATGCACGACACCTTAATTGAGTGGCCTAAGAAGAAAGAAGAATTTGTACGGTCTACAAGAGTGCATGTAGATGAGGACTATACTCACTCGCACGGCCAAGGTTCCAAATCCATACATCAACCAAGACCAATCGGGAAAGAATAAGAAAAGAAAGAATAAGAGAGAAAAAGAAAGAATAAGAATAAGAAAGAATAAGAGAGAATAAGAAAGAATAAGAATGTAACATCTACTGAAAACTAGTACAATGCATGCAATTAACAATGGAAAATTGGGCCCAAAATGTTTCTTTTCATTACAATTCACATGTCTTTTATACACAAAGGTTACTGTTTACAAAAGTGCATTTCAAAAGACAAAATAGGGGAACAGTGTAGCTATTGCTCCTCACGCGCCGACGCCCCTCCAACCGCATCATCACCTAGAACCTGCATCCACAAAGGAAAAATAACGGGGTGAGCACAAATAATGCTCAGTAAGTAAAACTCTCTAACCTGTCTGTCCCCGTGTGTGACTCTTAATTCTTTCCTTTTCTTTCTATTTCTGTTTCTAATAACATCATGGCCTCATCTTACGGGAGGTACGGCCGGATGGCATGCGTTCACACAACACCATCTCACTCTCTATGGCTATTGGGTGGAATTGCACGCACCAACCCGTTCTTAGTGACTACCGAGTGAGGATCACAAAGCACTAACTCGGTTCCTCCTAACTATCGGGTGGAGATCACCTAGCACCTACCCGTTCCTCATGAATCCTGGGTAACGATCACCAAGCATTTACCCGTCTCTAGTCACTATCGGGTGATGATCACAAAGCATCAACCCGCTTCTACTAGCCATTGGATGATGATCACAAAGCATCAACCTACATATCTCTTAATTAATCGGGTAGTGGTCACAAAGCATCTACCCATTTCTACTACTCATCGGGTGACGATCACAAAGCGTCGACCCATCTCTCTAAGGGCTATTCGGATGATGATCACAAAGCATCAATCCGATTCCCATAACGGTCGGGTGATGATCACAAAGCATCATCCCAACTATACTACTCTTCTAATTTATTCTATTGTAGCATTTTTCAATGCTCTCTACCCTTAGAGTAATTTTACCCACTAAGCTCTCTACTCATAGGGTATTTCTAAACACAAAGTTTCCTACTCTTTCTTAGGTCACTTGTCAATGCATATAACAATGCACATGGATGATTCATCTCTACTAATGCACTTGTGAAATGCCAACATGCAATGTTGCAAGAATTAAGGTTCATTACTCACACTCAAACCTCTATTAGGCATTTCATCAAACAACTCATGTGCACTATAAAACTCTATCATAGCCATGAATCTAAAACTGTTCCTAACCATCCAAAATGGGGAAAAACCCCTTCACAAAGCCATAATAACCTGTCAAACAAAACACTTCCAAAAAGGGTTCCATAATACCCCTTAAATTCCATCTCAACTACCTTGCCAAACCAACAACCCATTTCTCAAATTTGCAAGGTATAAACAATCACAAAGCATAGAAATCTCTATTTAATCCTTCATACATGCTATATTACATGTATATCACATACATGCATCAAGTCTATCAAAACCCTAATCAAGAAATTTCATAAATCTCAACTTGGGTTGGGTTTTACTTACTTGTTATGGAGAGACTTCACCAAATCCTCTTTCCACTTGGTTTTCTTGGCTATTCTCTCTACTCATAACCAAAAGAATGAAAACCCTCAAAAAACCAAAATGAACTAAAATCCTACAAATCACACAACTTAAGGAGAAATCCTTACCTTAGGAAGCCTTAGGTTGTTTTCTATACCCCAAATCACTTCAAAAACCCTTGAAATTCCTTGAACAAAAGAAAAGAGAAGTTGAGAGGAGAAGAATGAAGGGTTGCGTTTTTGGAGAAGAAGAATGAGGGTTTGCTAACTCTTAATTCCTTTTAATGAAATATAAACACACTCATTCCCATTTTGCCCTTACTCTTCTTTGGAAATTCCATCCATATCCTTTGATTCATTACAATCTCACCCCCATATCAACACATTCTCCATGGAAAATCTTTACAATTAACTCCCCACTTTTCCTGCTAGTTAAGGGTATAAAGGTCAAATAGCCCTTGGGGAAGAAAATATCTAAAACTCAATCAACATTTTATTCGGGCTGTCGCCGTAGCGAAGAAATCTCGCCGCGCGCCCTGTCCCAGCCAGCCTTCCCCGTGGCTTCAACCTCTTCGCCGCGGCGGAAGATTCTTCTTCGCCCCGGACGCAGACTGAAATTCTTCTGTTTTCAACCAATTTCAGGGCAACATTCAACATAACACTCAAACAAACAAATATAACAAAAACCAACTCGATTAAGGGCGAAAGAGGAAATAATAACAACGTACCTCAAGCGGGGCGTTACAATTCTTCCCCCCCTTAAAAGAATTTCGTCCCCGAAATTCAAACAAATAACTCTGGGAAACGATTCTGCATGTCCCGTTCTACTTCCCAAGTGGCCTCTTCCACTTTGTGATTCCTCCAAAGGACCTTCACTAGCGGAACACTCTTGTTCCGAAGTTCTTTAACCCTTCGATCTAAAATCTGAACTGGACGTTCTTCATATACTAGGTTCTCTGTTACTTCAATGTCTTCTACGCTCAGGACATGGAGGGGATCACTTACATACTTTCGTAGCATCGAGACATGGAAGACATCGTGCACCCTGTCCAAGCTAGGTGGTAGTGCCAATCTGTAGGCCACCTTTCCTACTCGTTGCAAGATCTCAAAAGGACCTACATACCTCGGTGCTAACTTCCCTTTGGTTCCAAAGCGCATGACTCGCTTGTAAGGGGAAACTTTCAGAAACACTTTGTCACCCACTTGGAATTCCACCTCTTTCCTCTTCAAGTCGGCATAACTCTTACGCGATCTTGGGCTTGTTTCATTCTACTTGGATCACCTTCACATCTTCTACTAGTTTCGAGTCATCTCTCGGCCCAAGAGCGGTACTCAACTCATCTCTCTCCTACTTCATCCCAATGAAGCGGAGACCTACATCGTCTACCATACAAAGCCTCGTAAGGCGCCATTCTAATTGTAGCGATAAGCGTTATTGTAGGCAAATTCCACTAAGGGTAACATCTCATGCCAGGGATACTCTATAATCCATGCAACAGCTCAACATATCCTCGAGCACCCTGATTCGTCCCTCTCGGTTTGCCCATCTTCGAGGATGATAGCGGATGAATGCTAAACGGGTACCCAAACTCCTCTGTAAACTTGTCCAGAAGGCTGAAACAAATCTGGAATCTCTCGATACTATAGCCTTGGGCACACCATGCAATCGACTATCTCCTTAAGGTAAATCGGGCCAACTGACAGTGGTACTATCCTTTCTTGGGAGGAAATGGGTTGATTTGGTTGCTTTGTCCCACAATCACCCATATAGCATTATACCCTCTCGTACTGGGAGACCCGTGATAAAATCCATCGAAATGTTCTCCCATTTCCACTGGGATACTCAATGGGTGAAGCAACCCCGCAGTCGTTGGTGTTCTGCTTTCACCCGCCGACAGTTAGGCATTTAGCTACAAACTCGCAATGTCCTTCTTCATACCTGACCACCAATAGCCTTTCTTGATATCCTGATACATCTTGGTTGCTCCCGGATGAGCGGTGTACGGTGTGTCATAAGCCTCCATAAGAATTTTCTGTTTCAACTCCTCATATGGAGGAATGCACAACCGATTTCTGAAATAGAGGGCACCATCTCTCACAAAGAACTCTGATGTCTTGCCCTCATGCACTTGCTGAACTATTTTCTGACACCACTCATCAGCCATTTGCTTTTCTCTAATTTCCTCTAGTAAAGAGGAGTACCACTAAGGCTGGCAATTCTTCCCGGAACCACCTCAATCTGCTCCTTAGACAATTCTTCTATTAACTCTTTCGGCCTGGTAAGCCGGAAAACATGAGTTTTTCTACTCAAGGCATCTGCTACATTGGCTTTCCCCTGGTTGGTACTTGATCTCACAATCATAATCCTTGACCAGCTCTAACCACCTTCTCTGCCTCATATTCAACTCCTTTTGAGTGAAGAAGTACTTCAAACTCTTATGATCGGTGTAGATATTACTCTTCACACCATAAAGGTAATGCCTCCATATCTTTAAAGCAAAGACCACATCTGCTAACTCTAGGTCATGCGTAGGGTATCTGGTCTCGTACTCTTTCAATTGACGAGAAGCATAAGCTATAACCCTACCTAACTGCATCAACACAGCTCCGAGTCCCTGCAAAGAGGCGTCTGTATAAATGTCATAATCTACACCCTCCTGTGGTAACACTAGTACAGGAGCTGATGTTAACCTTTTCTTCAACTCTTGGAAGCTTTCTTCACAAGCTGCTGACCAGACAAAAGGAGTTTTCTGCTTGGTAAGAGCTGTCAACGGTTTAGCCAACTGGGCGAATCCCGCTACAAATCGCCGGTAGTAGCCTGCTAAGCCTAAGAAACTCCTGATTTCTTTCTCTGTTCTCGCCATTCCAGGATTGCCTGCACTTTACTCGGATCTACCGAAATCCCCTCCTTCGACATGGTATGACCCAGGAATATCACTTGGTTCAGCCAAAACTCACACTTGGAAAATTTAGCACACAACTTCTTTTCTCTCAGCCGTTGCAATACTAATCCCAAGTGTTTCTCATGTTCTTCTCTTGACTTTGAGTAAATCAGAATGTCGTCGATGAAGACAACAATAAACTGATCCAAGTACTCGTGAAATACCCCGCTTCATCAAGTCCATAAAAACTGCTGGGGCATTGGTCAAACCAAATGGCATTACTACAAATTCATAATGCCCATACCTTGTACGAAAGGCGGTCTTAGCCACATCTTGTTCAACCACTCTCACCTGATGATACCCGGACCTTAAATCAATTTTGGAGAACACTGCCGCTCCTTTCAACTGATCAAAAAGATCATCTATCCGGGATAGTGGGTACTTATTCTTCTCTGTAACTTTATTCAACTCCCTATAATCAATACACATCCTTAGTGATCCATCCTTCTTTTTCACAAACAAGATTGGAGCTCCCCAAGGGGAATGACTTGGTCGGATAAAGCCTTTATCTAACAGCTCTTGGAGTTGCTTCTTTAATTCTTGGAGCTCAGCTGGGGCCATTCGATAAGGGGCTTTAGATATTGGTGCTGTCCCTGGTGCTAGTTCGATACTAAATTCTACCTCTCTCTCTGGAGGCAAACCCGATAACTCTTCCGGAAACACATCTAGAAAGTCTCGAACTACTGGCACCCTCTGGATCTCTAACTGTGGAACGTCACCACTCTGCACTACATGGGCAATATACCCCGAACACCCCTTTCTTAACATCTTCCTGGCCTTTACATTACTAATCAGCATGCTCAACTGATGACCTTCTCCAAAACTAAACTTATCTCCACAATCGAGGTTAAACCTCGCCTTCTTTTTCCGACAGTCAATCTCTACTCCATACCTCCCTAGGAAATCCATGCCCAGAATCACATCAAAGTCGGGCATATCAAAAACTATTAAGTCAACTGTTAACTCTCTACCCTGGATCACTAAGGACTCTCTTAACAAAATCTCTTGAGTCACAACACTAACCCCATCGGGTAGTTCTATCTTAATGGGCTGAGTCGCTCTAGTAGGTTTCAAACCTAATCTCTCAAGCATCCCATAAGATATAAATGAATGGGTAGCACCCGAATCAATTAAAGCATATAAAGGGACTGCATGAAATAACAATCGACCCGATAACGGTGATGGGACGGCCTCGCTTCCCCTCCCCGTGCCACAGTAAAGACTTTGGCGGTCGTAGTACCTCCTGAACCTTGAGCAGTTGGTGGAAGAGGAGCTTTACAATCCCTCATCATGTGCCCTGGCTGTCGGCACCTATAGCACACTCTCTGATCCTTCAGACACTCTCCCGGGTGGTTCTTCCCACACTTAGGGCAAGGAGGAAACCCTTCCGTTCGAGGTCGCTTATTCCTCCACTCCTTTCTATTCTGTCTATACTGAAATTTCTTCTTCTGATTCTTCATGTCTCTACCTTTTTCACCCTCATGTTTCTCTCTCTGAGGAGCGGAGGGTAGCTCCTTCGGTCCTCCTGTCGAGGATCCTACGGGAAGATTTTATTCTCAAAAATCTCCGCCTTCATTGCCCGCCTCAAGGCCTCACTGTAATTCCGAGGAGGGTTGGAGCTTGTCATAATATCCCGGGCTATCTCCGGCTTCAATCCATGCACAAACTTATCCCTTCTCAAGGCCGGAGTGCTAACTATTCCCGGTGCAAACCTTGCAAGGGCGTTGAATTTCACTGAGTACTCTTTCACAGCGCTAGTCCCTTCTCAGAGGTGATAAATTCTTGGACCTTCTCATGAACTTGGTCTTCTAATCTATACTCAGCCTCAAACTCTTGCCTAAACTCTTCCCACGTCATTACTGTTGCGTCGTGAGTTTCTTCCATTAATTCCCACCAAATTCGGGCATCACGCCGAAACAAGAAACTCGCATACCGGATCTTCTCCCGGTCTGACATGGGAAATAAACCCGTGGCTCGTTCTACTGACCCAAGCCACTCTTCTGCTACTACTGGATCCGTAGTACCCTTAAACTCTGAGGGCTGATGCTGACTGGAAAGACCGTAAATCGGTTCCACTCTGTTCGGTATTGGGGAGGTACCGGTTGCCCTCTCTCTACAGGCGTGACTGACGGTACTTGTACTGGGGGTACTACTCTCCCCTGAGTTTCAGCCATAACTTGCTGTACAATTCCCCGGATTCTAGCTTCATCCAAGGGAGGGCGTAGACTCTGGTGGGTTAGAAGGTTCTCCTTCATTCACCACACCTTTACCGCGATTTCGATAACTACGCCTCATCTACAAAATGATCACACTAATAAACTCAAGGAACAATTACTGTAAGGAAAGAATTACTCACACAGTCGGTTAGAGGACGTCGTGGCAATGAGAATAGTACCTGTTCAATCCCAAAATCTTTGCTCTGATACCAAAAATGTAACATCTACTGAAAACTAGTACAATGCATGCAATTAACAATGGAAAATTGGGCCCAAAATGTTTCTTTTCATTACAATTCACATGTCTTTTATACACAAAGGTTACTGTTTACAAAAGTGCATTTCAAAAGACAAAATAGGGGAACAGTAGCTATTGCTCCTCGCGCGCCGACGCCCCTCCAACCGCATCATCACCTAGAACCTGCATCCACAAAGGAAAAATAACGGGGTGACACAAATAATGCTCAGTAAGTAAAACTCTCTAACTGTCTGTCCCCGTGTGTGACTCTTAATTCTTTCCTTTTCTAATCTGTTTCTAATAACATCATGGCCTCATCTTACGAGGTACGGCGGATGGCGTTCTCACACACCATCTCACTCTCTATGGCTATTGGGTGGAATTCACACAGTACCAACCCGTTCTTAGTGACTACCGAGTGAGGATCACAAAGCACTAACTCGGTTCCTCCTAACTATCGGGTGGAGATCACCTAGCACCTACCCCGTTCCTCATGAATCCTGGGTAACGATCACCAAGCATTTACCCGTCTCTAGTCACTATCGGGTGATGATCGCAAAGCATCAACCCGCTTCTACTAGCCATTGGATGATGATCACAAAGCATCAACCTACATATCTCTTAATTAATCGGGTAGTGGTCACAAAGCATCTACCCATTTCTACTACTCATCGGGTGACGATCACAAAGCGTCGACCCATCTCTCTAAGGGCTATTCGGATGATGATCACAAAGCATCAATCCGATTCCCATAACGGTCGGGTGATGATCACAAAGCATCATCCCAACTATACTACTCTTCTAATTTATTCTATTGTAGCATTTTTCAATGCTCTCTACCCTTAGAGTAATTTTACCCACTAAGCTCTCTACTCATAGGGTATTTCTAAACACAAAGTTTCCTACTCTTTCTTAGGTCACTTGTCAATGCATATAACAATGCACATGGATGATTCATCTCTACTAATGCACTTGTGAAATGCCAACATGCAATGTTGCAAGAATTAAGGTTCATTACTCACACTCAAACCTCTATTAGGCATTTCATCAAACAACTCATGTGCACTATAAAACTCTATCATAGCCATGAATCTAAAACTGTTCCTAACCATCCAAAATGGGGAAAAACCCCTTCACAAAGCCATAATAACCTGTCAAACAAAACACTTCCAAAAAGGGTTCCATAATACCCCTTAAATTCCATCTCAACTACCTTGCCAAACCAACAACCCATTTCTCAAATTTGCAAGGTATAAACAATCACAAAGCATAGAAATCTCTATTTAATCCTTCATACATGCTATATTACATGTATATCACATACATGCATCAAGTCTATCAAAACCCTAATCAAGAAATTTCATAAATCTCAACTTGGGTTGGGTTTTACTTACTTGTTATGGAGAGACTTCACCAAATCCTCTTTCCACTTGGTTTTCTTGGCTATTCTCTCTACTCATAACCAAAAGAATGAAAACCCTCAAAAAACCAAAATGAACTAAAATCCACAAATCACACAACTTAAGGAGAAATCCTTACCTTAGGAAGCCTTAGGTTGTTTTCTATACCCCAAATCACTTCAAAAACCCTTGAAATTCCTTGAACAAAAGAAAAGAGAAGTTGAGAGGAGAAGAATGAAGGGTTGCGTTTTTGGAGAAGAAGAATGAGGGTTTGCTAACTCTTAATTCCTTTTAATGAAATATAAACACACTCATTCCCATTTTGCCCTTACTCTTCTTTGGAAATTCCATCCATATCCTTTGATTCATTACAATCTCACCCCCATATCAACACATTCTCCATGGAAAATCTTTACAATTAACTCCCCACTTTTCCTGCTAGTTAAGGGTATAAAGGTCAAATAGCCCTTGGGGAAGAAAATATCTAAAACTCAATCAACATTTTATTCGGCGTCGCCTAGCAAGAAACTCTGCCGCGCGAAACTCGTCAAGCCAGCTTCCCCTTCCCCGTGGCTTCAACCTCTCTTCGCCGCGGCGAAGATTCTTCTTCGCCTCGACGAAGCACGGCAGACTGAAATTCTTCTGTTTTCATCCAATTTCAGGGCAACATTCAACATAACACTCAAACAAACAAATATAACAAAAACCAACTCGATTAAGGGCGAAAGAGGAAACAATAACAACGTACCTCAAGCGGGGCGTTACAAAGAATGAGAAAAGAAAGAATGAGAAAGAATAAGAATGAGAAAGAATAAGAATAAGAAAGAATGAGAAGGCTTGGGCAAACCAAGAGAAGAAAAGAAAACAAAAGAGAAACAAGAGAAGAAAAGAAAAGAAAAGAAATAGAATAAGAAAATGGAAATAAGAAAGAAAAAGCTTTTTATGCATTATTGCATATGCATTTTATTCATGCATATTGCCATGAATTTCATCATGGTTAGGAAGAATAGAAAGAATAAGAAAGAAAGAACAGAGAGAAATAGAAAGAAAGAAAAGAACAGTGAGAGTAAGAAACAGAGGAAGAAACAATGAAAGAAAAGAGAAGGAATTAAGTAAGGAAAGAACCAAAGAAGGAGAAGAGTTAAGGGATTTACTTACTGAGCATTTTTATGCTCACCCCGTTGTTTTTACATATTTTTGCAGGACGTAGGTGAGCAGCGGTCGGAAGGACGTCGACAAGCGGAGAGGATTGGCATTACTCTCCACCATTGCCAAGTTTTTGTACTGGTTATTTTGATATATGTAAAGAATTATGTTGTGTAAGTAAAGAAAAATTTAGGCCTAGCTATTTTCATATACTAAGTATGTATGTTTTATTGTATATGTTATAAAGAATACTAGTAGAAAGAAGTCATTACAGAGTCAGACAGCTACATTCTCTGCCGAAGGTGTTTTCTGCACCAAAATTTCTCCAACTCCAACGAATTCTCTCAAAATGTGATATTTACGCTGAATATGTTTTGACTTCTGGTGTGCTCTTGGCTCCTTTGCTTGTGCAATAGCACCAGTATTGTCACAGTACAAGGTTATCAGATAAACCATGTATGGAACTACACCAAGTTCAGTTATGAACTTGCGCATCCGTACAGCCTTCCTTTGTCAGCTCAAGCAGCGAATGTATTCACTTCAATTGTGGAATGCATGAGAGTTGATTGTTTAAAACTCTTCCAACTGACTATTTCTCCATTGCATATGAAAATGAACTCGGATGTAGACTTTCTATCATCCACATCTGATTAGATATCAGCATCAGAGTATCCTTCAATTTTCAACTCTAAACCTCCATAACTTAGTATTAGATCCTTAGTTCTTCTTAAGTACTTAAGGATCGTCTTAACAGCTGACCAGTGTTTTTCCCCTTGGTCGGATTGATATTAGGCCTAGTACATAGCATAGCGTACATGAGACTACCTATGGCTGAAGCATAGGGTATTCCACGCATCCGCTCACGCTCCTGATCAGTCTTTGGACTCATATCTTTTGAAAGATGAATTCTGTGACTGCAAGGCAAAATTCCCCTTTTGGAGTCTTGCATGCCGAACCGTTTCAGCATCTTTTCTATGTACATCTTCTGGAATATGCCTATTAATCCTTTCGTTCTATCTCTATAGATACGAATTCCTAGGAGGTAGGTTGCTTCTCCTAAGTCTTTCATGGAGAAAGTTCCGGATAACCACAACTTAATTTCAGTCATCATCCCAATGTCATTTCCCATCAACAGTATGTCATCTACATACAGTATGAGAAATATGATTGCATGATCCTTTGTCCATTTATAAACACAGGGTTCATCTGGATTCTTTATAAAACCAAACGTTTGATTATTTCATCAAACCGAATGTTCCAACTTCTTAAAGCTTGTTTTAACCTGTGAATGGATTTATGCAGCTTGCACACTTTATTTCTTTCAGAACTGGATACAAAACCTATAGGTTGTTACATGTAGATATTTTCCTCAATAAATCCATTGAGGAATGCTGTTTTGACATCCATTTGCCATATCTCATAATCATAGTGTGCAGCTATGGCTAGCATAATTCTGATGGATTTAAGCATAGCGACTGGTGAGAAAGTTTCTTCATAATCTAACCCTTGTTTTTTAGTATAACCTTTCGCAACCAGTCTTGCTTTGTAGGTCTCTACATTTCCATCTTTGCCAATCTTTCTCTTGAAGATCCATTTACATCCAATAGGAACTATTCCTTCTAGAGGATCAACGAGAGTCCATACTTGATTAGCATGCATGGATTCTATCTCAAAATTCATAGCTTCTAGCCATTTTTTAGAATCGATATCTAATATCGCTTCTTCATAACTTCTAGGATCATCCCCATGACTGACTTCTCCAATCATGATAGATTCAAAAATCTCTTCATGAAATAACTCATATATTTCTGTAGGTTGAGATACTCTAAATGATTTATGAATCGAAACCGTTTCAGGTATTAATGTTTCTTGAAAGGGATCACCCATTTGAGTATTTTTGGTCTGAGGCTCCTCGGACTCTTCCTAGAGCACAATTTTTCTTCCTGCACCACTCTCTTCTAAGAACTCTTTCTCAAGAAAGTGTGCATTCCTACTAATCGAAATTCGTTGATCAGTGTGGAAGTAAAAATAATATCCCAAACTATTTTTGGGATACCCTATAAACCGACCTTTCTTAGATTTAACGTCTAACTTGTCTATCTTGACAATCTTAACATAAGCTGGACAGACTAGGAGGTTTACCATACCACATCTCATATTGTGTCATCTCAATAGATTTAGATGGTACCCTATTCAGAATATGCACAACGGATTCAAGGGCAGATCCCCATAGTGACGTTGGCAAGTCTGTAAAACTTACCATCAACCGTACCATATCCAATAAAGTACAGTTCCTCCTTTCAGACACACCGTTATGTTGTGGCGTATACGAAGGAGTCAACTGGGATATTATACCATTCTCCTTTAGAAAATCTCGAAATTTTGTACTTAAGTATTCACCACCACGATCTGATCGCAGAGACTTAATACTCTTTCCGGTTTGTTTCTCTACTTCATTCTTAAACTCTTTGAACTTTTCAAAGGATTCAGATTTGTATTTCATTAAATACAAATACCCGTACCTAGAATAATCATCGGTAAAGGTAATGAAGGATTGAAAACCTCATCGAGCCATTTCATTAAATGGTCCGCATACATCTGAATGTACAACCTCTAATAATTCTTTGGATCTTTCCCCTTTACCCTTAAAGGATGATTTAGTCATTTTTCCTTGAAGACATGATTCACAAGTTGGATAGGGTTCTGAACCCAATGGGCTTAAAAGCCCATTTGCTTCTAACCTAATTATCCTTTTATCTCCTATATGACCTAATCGATGATGCCAAAGTAATTTTGGATTAATTTCATTTCAAGATCTCTTATTTGTAATGGTATTCATTATGTCATAATCATTCATTACCAAAACATACAAACCATTTGTATTAATTGCTTTGCCAACTAATTCATTTCAAAAATAAACTAGACATTCATTTCCATTAAACTATATTTTGTAACCAGATTTACATAAAACAGAAATAGAAATGAGATTTCTAGTTGCTTTGGCTAAATACAAAGTTCTGTACAAATACAAATTGTGTCCTGATGGCAATGTCAAATGGCAAGTCCCCACTGCCTCGGCCGCAACTTTTGCTCCATTTGCCATCTTCAAAATTACTTCACCTTTTAACAATGCAGAACTATTCTATAGTGCCTGCAATGAAACACAAATTTGAGATGTAACAGCTGAATCTAATATCTAGGAATGATCATTTGAACTAACATTTAATTCAAATTATATAACATAAGAATGGAACATACTTGCTGGAGCTTTCTTCAAGCTCTTCAAACAAAGAGGACAATTCCTCTTCCAATGTCCATCTTTCTTACAGTGGAAACACTGGCCTTTATCATTGAACTTTTCTTTGCCCTTCTTAGTCTTAGAAGCATCCTTCTTAAAAGGCCTTTTTTGTGGTCCAACTTTTGGACCTTTTTTTTGCTTCCATTGCTTCTTCTTAGTCTTACTAGAAGAAGCTACAAAAACATCCTCTTGCCCCTTTTCCTTTCTTCCCTGCTTATAGAACTGTTGAATCTCATTCGATAGTTCTGCAAGAGTGCGCTCAATCCTATTGAGATTATAATTTGTGATGAAGGGCTTGAAACTTGGTGGAAAGGATTGCAGAATCAAATTCACCTCAAGACTGTGTGGCATCACAATCTCAAGTGCATGCAATTGCCTATAATATTACTCATTTTCATAACATGATCATCTGAGGCAACTCCCTCCCTAAGCCTCATTGTGAATAGTGTCAAACACAATTTGTATTGCTTCACCACTGAGTTCTCACCATGCAACTCTTGTAAATGGATCATTATCTCATTCACACTTTCCATCTTTTCATGCTCAACCTGGAGCTCAGCATTCATTGATGCTAGCATGTAGGTTCAAGCTCATAAGTCATCCTCCTGCCACTTATCGAAAACTTCCTTTTCTTACGGTGTGGCATTGGGAGACAAAGAAAGTGGAAGGGGTGCTTCCAAGACATACCAAGCTTTTTCGGAATTGAGAATAATTCTCAAATTCCTTAACCAATTATTAAAATTAGGTCCGATCAGCATGTTGTTATCGAGAAACCTCAAAAGCAAGTTATTGCTCATTTTTGTTAACTAAATATCACAAAATACCGAAAGAGACTACAAGGAAAAATATAAGTTTTATTAGTGTCTTGTAAATTCAAACCCTTTAATGCTAATCTTATTAGCTCCCACTATTTTATTCAAATCCCATACTCCCCTAAATGATGATTTGGAAATTTCGTTGGAATAAATTTCTAGTGGGGAATCAAATTCTTATTAAATTTAATTAAACCTCACATAATAGAAATCTTGGTCAATTAAATTTAACAAGTAGGAAACTATTTCCTTTTATATCACTATATAAGGTATGATTCAATCCTTGCCTCTAGTTTTGGATACCTCACATAATAGAAATCTTGGTACCCTAGACTATTTAAATCCAACCCATTATGCTTTCTTAAAATAGAATTCCCATTATACCCTCGCATAATAGAAATCTTGGGTATTATGAAAATTTCTATCTAAGAACTAAGACAATTAATTCCATGTCATAAAATTAGCATCCCTCATATAATAGAAATCTTGGGATCTCTAATTTTATGCCAAAGAATTAATTGGCCCATAATGGAAGGCTTGGATCTAATATTGTTTGTTAGGGAGATTATTAGGTTTGACCTTTGATTAAAAAATGTTTTACATTTATCACATACATTAATTCAAATGCATCCATGGGATGATCATGGGGTTCTGGAAAATACATCCTAATTAGGTAAACTATTCACCTAATTCTATTACTCCTTGCGGATCTTCATCTGGTGATTGATCGGATCTCCATCCTCCGTCCGATCGTACGATCAGATAAACCAATTTAGGACATGCAGGCTCGGATAACAAACTAATAATAAAATTAATTATTATTACAAGCAATTGAAAGAATATTACATGCCCAAATATCAAATATTTTTGGGAAAAATAAATATACACCCATGATCATCCCCTAATTAATATTCATCCATCACATTAATAAATATTAATTCAATCAAGGGCATATAAATAAATATTTATGCAAGTTGCAATATTTATAAATAAAGGAATTCATGTAATAAATACATAAAAACATGTCATGATTGAACAAATAGTACATGCATAATTTTACTACCCTTAAACTTATAATATCATTATATTATTCATCACATGAATATAAAGAAATATATATACATATCGCAATTATTTCATGCAATAAATGCATAAAATATGTCATGATTAAACCAAGGGTACATGCATAATTTCATCAACATAATATTTATAAAAAATATTATATTATCCATCACATTAAAAAATCTCTCACATTACATTCAATCAAATAAAATAAAAAATTGCAAAATCTATGAATCATCCACCAATTTTTACTCAAAGATGAATCAACCAACTTGCATTCACAATAAAATCTAAGTCAAATGCATTTATAGATTATTGTATCACATATAACACTTTCAAATATGCATGTAAAATATATTATTCATTTGCATCAGTTTTGACCGAATTCATCCCTTCTCAAAATAATCAAATTTGCATCAAATATGCTTATATTACACATGCATGTATCATATGAATGAGATATATTCATACTTAACAAAAATGCATCAAGATGCAATAAATCAAACATGCATGCCACATATGACTTCAAGAACAAGAAATTTTGTATTCTAACTATCAAAATTTCATAGAAGCATGTTCATAAGCATGAATATCACATATCCATCATCATTTGTATTTAAAATACACAATAACTTCAACATGCATCTAAAGCAAAAACATATTCATGTCCAAACCAAGCCATTTTTCACCAAAAATGCTACATGCATGAATGAATTTAAACATGCTTTGATACCATTGTTGAGATTCATGCATTTTGGACAAGATGATGGATGCAAGGTAGAACACAAACATAACACATAAGCCCAAAAAAATTCAAGGTAAGGATGAAATATTACCTACTCTTGCTATTCAACACTTGAATCT
The DNA here is from genome assembly GCA_026225825.1 of Pistacia integerrima. Taxonomy (NCBI): domain Eukaryota; kingdom Viridiplantae; phylum Streptophyta; class Magnoliopsida; order Sapindales; family Anacardiaceae; genus Pistacia; species Pistacia integerrima. The sequence continues at coordinate 15,561,447 of CM047746.1, forward strand.
TCTTTCTTGGAATCTTAGTTCTTCAAGTGAAGTTGAAGAACCTCAAAATGTGATCCACACAAGTCAAGGAAGAGAGAACCGTGAGAGTGAGAGAGCAAATGAGAGAGTGATTTTGCTTTAATTGATTCAATTCAATTAAAATGGCATAAAACTTAATTTATATACCATGGGCACAAAGTGTAATTTTAAATTATTTTGGGAAGGCCTCAAACAATGTAAAATTAACTTGAGAATAAACATTTACGTCAAGTCCTTGGTTTTATGGGTAATTCATAATTAGACCAAATTTTAATTCCATTAAATATTCTAACCCTTTAGAATAAAACCAATGCACTTTTGCCCCCATTATTGAATCCGATTCAATAATAATATTTAATAAATCCTTATTACCCTTGGTTAATGCTAGCTATCCATGGATAATCATTTCTCACAAATACATTAATTCGGATGCAACTGTTTACATCCGAACATCATTAATCTGATTAATGATATGCATTACTCTCTCTCCTTGAGCTTGGTTTTATGTGTGACCATTTTGGTTCACTGTGATCTAGCCGTGGGCCCAATATCAGATTTTGATAGCTTCGTTATAATTCTTTGTAATCGAAACTCCCACTAATTATGGTAGATGTCTAGCAATGTTCCATAACCCCTTAACCATAATGAAGTGTAAACTCCAATGAACCTATTCTGATCGTACGTATCGTGTAGTCAAATCCCTCTGTTATCTAATCCCAATTAAGAATGGTTTATGGTATGTCAAAACCTTTAACTTAATCTTTAATCGAATTATCAATCGATACAATGGAACTCGTCAACATGAAACTACTTTTCATCTTACATTCATTATACTCTTGCCAAAGATTTCCCTTTTCCAATGTTTATTGACATTTGTCTGGGAACTCGAGATTGGACTATTTTGGGTTAACGGATCCCATCTTGACCATCACTTGTCCTCGCACGTGAATAACATATGACCAAACTGGCTTATTACACAAGACATGACTAGTCTCGTGCTTATACACCATATGAACCATATGCATCCTATGTTGAATCCTCTAAGGATCAATGGTACACTAACACAATCCTACGATGCATCATTGACTATATCCATGTGATTCATCGTAATCGGTCGTATTCAATAAACAGTTCACTAACCGTTTATCCATGCTAATGCCTTAGTGACATACCTCTTATAATCACCCACAATAATACCATCACATGATATTCAATGGAGACATTCAGCATGTCTACTACGCAATGTTATTGCCCAATAACATTACTTGCATAGGGAATTCTTTGATGATTTGATCTTCTGAAGATCCAGACATTTCACATGAAATATTAAATATAATATAATATAAATGAAGCAGAAAATCAACACGTGAAATGAGAACACTTTCTTTTATTCATAATACATTTACAAGACATAATGTCCTGAAACCGACAACACGATTGGTTCCTAGGGCATACACTAACAGATAAACTGTCTGTGACTGGGTTTTGTGTTTTTGTTGGAGGAAATCTTATCTCTTGGAAAAGTATGAAACAACCGGTTGTAGCATCAAGTGCAGAGTCCGAGTATTGAGCTATGGCACAGGTTACTTGTGAGCTTATATGGACAAGACATCTTCTTAGAGAAATTGGGTTTGGTGATCCGAGGACTATGAACTTGTGGTGTGACAACCAAGCAGCCATACATATAGCAAACAATTCAGTCTTTTATGAGTGGACTAAGCATATAGAAGTGGATTGTCACTTTGTGCGAGAGAAACTTGAACAAAAGTTAATTACCACTAATCATGTTAGAACAAGGGAACAACTAGCTGACATCTTTACGAAGTTTTTAGTTGGTAAAAAGGTAACCTATATTTGTAACAAGCTGGGCATGATAGATATATATGCTCTAGCTTGAGGGGGAGTGTTGGAAACTATGTATATATGTAGTCAAGGGTATATATGTAATTGTTGTGTGTGTATATAAGGGTAAGGCTGTACTGTTGAATAGATTGAGAAATAGAAATAAAAAATTGCATATATTGAAAACATTAATGTCTGTTAAACATGACACTTTTGTGCAAGCATAGTCATCTTAATATTGTACTCTGTGTTAGTACAATAAGAGTCATCATAAGGCCATTACAATGAGAGTCAAGATCAAGCAAATGATCATCAACTGCACGAACCCAAAAAAACTAAGTCTTCATCGATACTATACATCATATCGAAGATGATTCAGGTCCACATCTCCTAAGGCATTTATTAAGACTGCCAGAGGAATTTTCACTAGTCTTAAAATTGAGTCAACACTTTCATCAGCAAGCTTAGAGAAATAGCATGACCTTCTTTTCCCTGAAATAAAAACCAGTTCAACAAAAAGCATTATCAGATTTGATGAATTAAAAAAGGACTCAGACTATTGTAAGAAAAACATCTAGAAGCCAGCCTACCTGCAGCAAACCACAATGGCAGAATGCTTATTCGAATCTGTAAAACACAATAAAGAAGGATTTTACTAATAAAATCATAATCAAATAAAAGATTTAACAAATTGGCTCACATACCAGGGGCCATCATTCTAATATATTCTCCTATCTAGATACATTAGTGTTGGTAAGCCAACTTACAGGAAAAATCAATTCATAACTTTTTTTTATTTTTGAGAGGCAAATGATGAGCTCGACAAATTTGATTGGATCATGCAAAATAGGACAGTGCCAAAATTTAATATCCATCTATCATGCAAGAGTGAGATTGATCAACATGCTGTCATTTGAGGGAAACCCCCAACACCCTCCCCCTTTTTTTTACACACAGTACACTTTGATCATACAGTTCAGAGAACCTTTTTTTTTTTTTTTTTCCATTTCATGGTTCATTACAAGTTTTTCTCTGGGGAAAAAATACTTGGCACTTGGGGAGGGTATAACAACCCAAACCTGGCAGACCCAGAGATGGACAGGTTAGCTTAGGTTTTAGCCATAAAAACATTGCTGCAGGTTTATTTTGAAAACCAGTGTTTTCTGGTTGGTTTCAGGTTGGATTCAACAGCCCAACATGACCCAGATTTCAAAGGCTTGGTTGCCACATTATGATAAGGTGTCAGATTAACACACTGACGAAGCGGCAGAAAGAAAGTTGTTGAGTCTACTCAGTATCTGGCATTCACCATTGAAGCATAGCCAATTTTGCTTTTAATCTTCCATGTTTGACATTCCACCAAAAAATTCACCAATAAACTAGATGTCTCTAATATTTGTCATACTTCACATTCTATTTTATAGTGAATGTCTGAAAGGATAAACTATAAGTTCAACTGAGAATTCTTGATCATGTTAATCTCGTATTTATCCTTCCAACCCCAACCTATTTCCCACCGTGGAGAATACTAATTTTAGGTCCTAAATTCAACCTAGAACATAAAAAAAAACCATCAATGCTTACCTCCTTCAGAATTCCAATTAAATTTTCTTTAGTTCTGATTGAGCAATCCATCTGCTCATTGTTTGCATCGAGCCAACCTAAAAGTCCATCAGAAATATGCGTCTCACTGTGAAAGATTAGTGTGGCTTCAGAATTTCAGATAATATATCATAAAAGTTCTATCTGGTATTTAAATTATAGTGACTGACCTGTCCACAGTCAAACAGGGATGCTTTACACACTCAAATAACAAATTGTAGAGAATATTTACAAAATCTCAATTAGACAGGGTTCACATCGGCAAAGTAAAACCATTATCTATCAACTGACTTTACATGGCAGTTGCTCAAAAGCTAAATGTAATCGATTACATACAAAATTTCTCGCTAAATATCTCGCACATAATTCAGGAACTAAATTGTTGGCTGCAACATAAAGCAAGTTTATCTGTTAGGGTGGATACTAATATTTCAAAATCAAACATCATACTCATCAGTAGCATGATATTTCATTTTTTGTTCATCAATTTTAACAATTTTCAAATATCTCGTACTTCTTACCATTCTCCAAACCAAAGTTCCACAAATGAATCAAATCATCACTTTGTATCTATGGTGGCCCAGAATTTTTGGACAAAGATACCTCAGAAAACCAAGCTCTACACTTCTCTAGAAGCATCTCCACTCCAAAATAAAGCGCTCCCTAGAAATGTGGCATGTGAATTATACACATTTTTTTAAGCAATAAGGGCAATGCAGGACTCCCTGGACAGGTGCACTTCAGTCATACGCTTATCATCTTTCTAGCTAACGCCTTCCCTTTCAAGCCTCACTGAATCCTTGCTGCTTGGTTTTTCTACTTTGACTCCCAAAAAAGATGAACAAAATCAGTCATACGTTTATCATCTTCGTTAGTGGAATTTGGTGAAAACTGTAAACCGTAAACCGACATCAACGACAATCGTAAATTAGTGAATACAAAACGACAACTAGACCCAGACCCATTAACCCGAAACCATCGTACCGATCTCACAAACACAACCATAAGAGGAATACGACCCATCAACGAGAAGAGAAGTCTCACCGGTTAGAGGAAGACGAACGATGGGTAAAGAAAGACGACGGTTCGAGGAGAAGGACGATATGGCGACGTGGTCTGCAGCAAGGTATATCAATAGTTGATTTATGTATTTTTTGTATATGGTTTGTGCTGGATTTTTCTGTGGATTGGTTTTTTGGCTATGTGTTTGGTGGTGGTGTACTGGTGTTAGGGTTGTGGTGGTGGTGTTAGGGCAGTTATTAGGTGGTGGTAGATGGATTAGTGGTGCATGTTTGTTGGTTCAATGGGGGTACATTGGTGGTCAGTTGGTGATGGTGATTGTATGATGGCATTAGGGTGGTTGTTGGGTGGTGGTAGGATGGTGATGGTCGTAGTAGGGGGCTTTAGGATTAGGGTTAGGGTTTGGTGTAGTGGTGGTTTAGGATATTGGTGTTGCATGGTAGTGTTAGTATTGGTAGTGGTGTGTGTATGGTGGTATAGTGGTGGTACAGCTGCCAGTGGTGTTAGGGTGACTTTCGGTATATTGGCTGAAAACCAGTGACTGTCTTAAATGCTGCATAGTAGTGGTTGACAACTTCTGGTGTAACAATGCCAGATACCTAGCTAGGGTGGTAAGGTGGTGATTGTGGTAGTAGGGGGCTTTAAGATTAAGGTTAAAGTTTTCGTGTAGTGGGGGTTTAGGATATTGGTGTTGCATGGCAGTGTTAGTATTGGTGGTGGTGTGTGTATAGTGGTACAGTGGTGGTAGAGTTGATTGTGGCATTAGGGTGATTTTTGTTATATTGGCTGGAAACCAGTAACCATCTTAAATACTGCTTAGCAATGATTGACAACATCTGGTGTAACAATACCACGTACCTTGGGTGGTGGTCTGGCAGTGGTAGGGTGGTGATGGCAGTTGTAGGATGGTGGCAGTTGATTTTTTGTTTATAATTGATTGGTTGCGTTTGTTTATGCAGGCTGAAACCAAATTCCTATGACTTTAAAGTTGAAGTATTTAGTTTAGAATATGATATACTAAATGTCGATCCGGATGAGTATAGTTACATATGTTTTATTAAAGATGTGAAAAAATATATGGCTTCAGAGAATGAGGTTGTTGAAATGAACCCTTATGAGAAGTTTAAGGTAGAGGTTGAGCTACCCTTATCAAGGGCTAGATACGTAGTGGAAGGGGATGACGATATGGAATTCATATTTGAGCAATATAAAAGTTTTGGCAAGCGAGTGATAAGGGTCTATGTAGAAGCCATACCAGTGGACTTTGTTGAGCCTATAACTTTATTAGAAGCCAACTAGAGGACAATGAGGGTTTTGTGAGGCAGGATAATGAGGAAGCTGAAGAGTGTATTCCATATGAGTTTTATTAGAGTGTTGAAAGTGATGAAAGTGATCATGAAGAAGACCATGAGAGTGGACAGGATGGGCAGGGAAGTGGGGTGGTTGAGGATATAGAAACTGGATAGGAAGGTGGGGTGGTAGAGGGAATTGAAATTGGGCAGGGAAGTGGTGGGGTTGAGGAAAATCAAACTAGGCAAGGTAGTGGTGGGGTAGAGAACATTGAAGTTCAAGGGGAAATGTCTGAATACCATGAGGACAGTTCATATGAAGGGTCAACTGATGATGAAAATACAGTAACTAGGTTTAGCAAGCACATGAAGGGTCAACAGTTTGCATATAAGGATAATGGGAAAATCCACTTCAAAGTTGGTCAAGTGTTTGAGGGAGTTGATCACTTTAGGAAGGTGTTTCAAAGATTATGTAATTTAAAGGGGGTTTTCTATTAGGAAGATTCACAATAAGAGAAAAAGATTTAAGGCCAAATGTAAGCAAGCAAACTGTCCATTTCATCTATATGCTACTTTGATGTCTAATGATGTGTCTTTTCAGATTAGGATTTTATAATAATAAAGAGGCAACAAGTGCTTGGGTGGCTGAAAAAATAGGAGACTTCATCAGATCCCAAATGGGTTCATCAATTAAGCCATTGGTAGACGCGTTGGGTAGGAAACACTATCTGCAGTTGTCTAAATCCAAACTTTATAGGGCTAATAAGTTGGCAAAGAGGAGGTCAAACAAGCTCCATGCAGAGTCTTTTGCTGGTTTATTGAAATATGATCACATTGTCAAACATACTAACCCAGGTTCCATGTATAATGTGAAATCTGTTAGTCCAAAACGGATTCCAAACTTTTAGAGGTGTTTCTTAGGCTTTGTAGCACAAAAGAAGGGGTTTATAGAGGGTTGTAGGCCTTTTATAGGTGTGGATTGGTGCCATCTTAAAGGGCCTTATGGTGGAGTACTATTGTCAACAGTTTCTATGGATGCTAACAGTGGCATTTTCCCAATAGCAATTACCATTTGTGAGATAGAAACCAAGGAATCATAGAGATACTTTATGACCTTATTGAAGGAGTTTATAGGGGACATTGACCCTATCATTATCATGAGTGATAGGCAAAAAGGTTTGGTGGATGCTATATAGACTTGTTGGCCAAATGCTAGTGTTAGACATTGTGCTAAGCATGTTTATGCTAACTTTAGGAAAAATTCACGGGGTTGAGGTTAAGGAACTTGTTTTGGGCTGTTAGTAGTGCTGCCAATATCATTGATTTTCAGCAAGCCATGGAAATGGTTGAAGCTATAAATAGAGAAGCTCATAGGTGGATGATTGAAAATAATGTGAGATCTTGTTCAAGGCATACATTCGACCTTGATTCCAAATTTGATCATGTTACAAATAACATGTGTGAAGTCTTCAATAGCTAGTTGGGAGAGAACAGAGAATTACCCATACTAAGCTTGTTAGAGCATTATAGGAGGAGGGTTACGGTACAAATGCAAGCTAGGGCAAAGGCTAGGAATGATTAGGTCACAACTGTTCCCCATACTGTACATAGGAAAATCAATTGTCTAAATGAGCTTGCTAGGAATGTTGAAGCTATCTAGCCTAGGAGTGATGAGTTTGAAGTGGTGGATAACAATTGCCTTCTCAGTAGACGTTACATCTTAAACCTTCAATCTCAAACTTGTGGCTGTGGAATGTGGCAACTTTCTGAAGTCCCTTGTGTGCATGCAGTCTGTTGTTTGCTTTTTAGGAACATTAGAAATATGAAGGATTATGTGGACTCTTCATTGAGGATCACTTCATACGTAAAAACATATGCTGATTACATTCACGTCATACCTGACCCACTTAGTTGGCCTGACTTGCTTGGGGATAGGCAGCTAAATCCACCTATCAAACATAGCAAGGTTGGGAGACCCAAAAAGGCCAGAAAGATGACCAAAGGTGTAATACTTAGGTGTGGGATCTGTCGAACTTTGGGACATAACAAGAGGAGTTGCCCACAAAATCATTCAAACAACAAGAATCAAAGGGTATTTTAAAGCTTTTATTTAACATGATTAGTATTGTTTTTGTAATTTGCTTGCATTAACATTTGTTTTCTTTGCTTTGTTTAGAGAGGAGAAGCCTCATCAGCCCCAACAAGTCAGACATGTCAACATTGAAGCAATTGTCAAGGGTAGCAGGTTAGTGTAACATCAGTCCTTCAAATTTTAACATTGTTACATTACTTCAAACTGTCAAAGGCAACCCCTTAAATTGATTTTTGGATTTTTTTTAGGTACTTAAGGAGTGTGGAGTTGAAGCATGCTGTTGTTTTTTGGTGTGGTAAAACTGTAGAAGCATGATGTTGGTTTTTTTGGATGTGTGGAGTTGAAGCATGCTATTGTATTTTGGTGAAATTTGGGGAAGCTGTACATAGGACTTTGTTTGTTAGTCTTGGTGTGCAAATATGGTGTGATAATATTGTATAGATAGCAACTGATTTAGGTTGTCTATTGTGAATGTTGTAATTGATTTAGGATTGCTGTAGTGGGTTTTTTGATGTAATATGTAGCTTTAATTTTCTATTTTTGGGCTGTTGATCATCACATTTCAAGGCCAAATTATGTATTTTTCATATATATGTTCAATGCAAAAGTGTTTAACTCAGTATGTATGGTTGTAGTACGATCTCTAATGTTGATTTTGTGTAGGATGTGTTTGTATTCAAACTTGAAACTTTTCAGGATGTATGCCAATTTTTAAGAAATTTTACTTTGCCGTATGGTTGTAGTATGATCTCTGATGTTGGTTTTGTGTAGGATGTGTTTGTGTTCAAACTTGAAACTTTTCAGGATGTATGCCAATTTTTTAGAAATTTTACTTTGCCGTTATACAGCTAAACCCTCAACATTCAAACAATTGTTGCTGAACTTTCAAACGGTTTAGGGGCATGAGGGTAATTTCACTATATTTAGAAAATAAACTAAAGATAGGGTCATTTTTGGTTTTTTACACATCTATTTGGTTTTTTATTTGTTAAATAATGTAAAGTCAAAAGTTCAAGGGTATTTCAGTCATTGTTACTTGTTACCACTGTGTCAGATCCATCAGTTATTAACGGTGTTAGATTAAGGGTAACAAAACGGGATAAATTAAACTAAGGGTACCAACTTAGAGTTTTCCTAAACTGCGGGTGGGATTATGTCGTTTGCTCAAAATAAAATAAAAAATGCCCCCAATTTCTTTGCATAAGATTTCAGCATCTACCGTTTCAATGCAAACAAGATTTGTGATGTGACTCAACTTGGCAGAAAGGACACAACTAAAATTCAGCTGTCTAATTAATTTACACTGGTATTCGAGCCCTCGTAAGCCAGTATGAACACCCCTATCAATACTATTACAAAACAAGGACAAGGATTGGGTGACAAATACAATCAAAGGGTGGTTTCAGGTTACAATGCTAAACGAGATTCAGGTAGATTTATATTTATTCCTTCTTTCTAAATGAATGGAGGCACCATTTCACAAAATATTTGAAAAACTTTTGAAAATTATATTTAGTGACGTTCATTTCAGGTTACAATGCTAAACGAGGTTCAGGTAGATTTATAGTTATTCCTTCTTTCTAAATGAATGGAGGCACCATTTCACAAACTATTCGAAAAACTTTTGAAAATTATATTTAGTGACGTTCAAAACAGAAGGCTGCAGCACAGATATCGAAGGCAGCTTGCAGAGAGTGGTGAGGAAGGAAAAGTTCGTTTCAAGTGGTAGTGTTTGGCTAAAGGGATAGGAGCTGATTGTCAGAAATGGCAGTTTTGTGGCATCTTATCAGTAAGCAGTCAGTACCTCGACAGAGGACTGAAGTAAACTTATTTGTATCATCTAGTACAAATGGATAAATCTAACTATACATCACAAATACTTAAAAGAGTGCAAATCTTGAAGTAACTGATATGTTACAGGAGATAAATGATACTACAAAAGCTAAGACGAAAGAATGCAAAATCATCTGACTAGACGTACCACTCTCAAAATACATGAATGAACACTAGCATGTTCAAAAATACTATGAAAAATATACATAAACAAAATGGGTTATATGCATAATGAATTAAAAAGTTGAATGTTTTTCGAATTGATTCTTAGATTTTTCATTTCTTTGTTTCTTGATTGTGTATAATGCTCAATTCGGAATCAAAAGATTAATAGTACAAACCAACATGAGTGGACCTTTCGTCAAAGAATCCTACCTTGCTGCTGGTTCAGGAAAACTTCTGCCAAGCTGCTTTTGCCAAAGGACATGAAGGTCTCCACCAGGGCAATACATGATAAATTATCTGAAGTAAACTGGGCATATAGCATAGGGAGAAAAGGATGATCTAGCATTCTCAATATTTCTCTTTCTGTTTGGGCCCTTGGCATCTTCTTTCTTCTTGCCAAAAAGTCATTGTCCATAACCTTTTTAGGAAATAGGCAATTCACTACAATTAGCTCAGCCAGATACACAGTCCCTATGTCTCCACAACCAAGCTTCTGTAAGAGATTGAAATGTCTCAACCCTAAGGCTCCATGCTGCACCCTAACATGCCGGATAGCTTCCCACCTTACATCTTTTGACATGAGAGGCCTTGGCCTTACCACAACCTAATTCCGCTTAAATTGTCATCATCACGTTGCTTGTGCTACTACTATATTCACCAAGGCTACTTTTAGAACTCTAGGAAAATTCTCCCTTTTCTCTTGATTTTGTGATCTTTTTTGCTTTCACAATGTTATGCCTGAAAAATATAGGGCTGACGTAAGGTCCAATCAGCCTGCAAAAGTCAGAGCATGGGTACACCCGCAGCCTGCTTCTTTCAGAATAGTGGGCGCACGCTAGGCCAGCCATGAGCTGTGGTGACCCCACGTGTCCAATCCCTGCTCCAAATCGCACAAATATCTCTAGAAGGTGGGCAATGTGACATAAAGAGGGATCTGCATGGATAATCCCACCAACTCACAAATCTAGTAATCATTTTCTCAATGTATCCCACTATAAATTGAGAGCTCTTCTCTCATTCAGGGGATTCGCTCATTTTTCTTAATTGGCTATACTCTCTCTAGAATATATAGCTCTCTTTTTCTCATGTACTATCATTGGTAAGTCAATCCGCTACCCCTATCATTAATAAAACATCAGTGGATGTAGGACTTGCTACCTTAGCATCCGAACCACTTTAAAAGTTGTTTCCATTGCATTTACTCTTATTTTCCTTTATATTCACGTGTGTCTTCTAGGCCAACTCAGCATTTCACACGTGCGTTTCGTTGGTGTAAAAATCACGCATCAACAGTTTGACGCTAGAAGAAGGGGCCCTGATTTAGTGTTCATCCTTCATCAGGAGAATCTCTAACTTGCCGGTCCTACAATAACAAATGGCCCGCCAACCTGAACCTAAGCAAACCAACCAGGGTATTGAGGGAATCCCCCAGGTCCAGGGGCATACCTCTTCCAAAATACCTTCAGTTCTGCAAAATGCTGCAGGGGATATCTTGTAAACCCCGCGTTATTATTCCAATGCCTTAAGGTATGAAATTTACTTTTCAAGTAATTTTCTTTTTTTTTTAATGGAAGGGTAAAATGGTCAATTTACATGTATTTCGAGATGTGGCCATTATTAAGTGTAAGGGGTGATGTCATTGAAGAGAAATGAGGGTAGAATGGTCATAAAGTTGATTGATATGGTTAAATGGCGTAAACGGTAACCAAGGGTATAATGGTCTTTTCATACAAATCCATATGTAATAAGTATCCATAAAAGTGCATTAAGGGTAAGTTAGTCATTTACCTAATGGGATTGCTTAATTGTTAAGTGTTTTAAAGAAGTCAAATGGCATTAAATGAGTGCTTATCTTTATGTTGTGGTGGAAATGACCAAAACACCCTTATATGGAAAATTTATATCAAACTTTTATTAACCAATCACATTAGAGTAACAATTGAATGAATATTTACAAGATTTTAAGTGAGAGGAGTAGGCCTTTTACACCCCAAGTGCATCATCTTCTTCTTCATCTCTCAAATCCACCACAAAAGCCACTAATTCAAGCATTTTATTCTCAAATTTTCATAGGATTTCAAGTTGGTTTTCAAAGGAGATCACCATCTACACTTAAAGAACTTCAATTTCAGAGTTTAAGGTGAGTTTCAAAACCCTAGTTGTTCTGATCTTTTAGTTAAAAGAGAAATTTATAAGTGGTTATGTGTATAAGGTAGAAAGGGTGAACCTTTGGAGCTAAGGAGGAGTGTCCTTGTGCTTTGTATACTAAGGTAAGGAAAAAATCTCCCTTATGACTACAATTGATAACACCTAGGGTTTATGAAACTTACATTTATTTATGTTAATATGAGTGTGATGCTATGTTTTGGTTATGGATTGTTTAAATGGGTGTGTTGATTGGTGTATGTGTGCATCTGGAGGATGATTATGCCAATTAAGAGATTTGTAGTTAGACGATGTTTTGGCACTTTTTGGTTCTGTAAAAAGGGAGGTTTTTATGGCCTTTTATACTAAGAATGATATGGAAAATGATATGAATGTGCAAATGAAGGTGACATGGTTAAAATGAATAGAGTTCGGATTTGGCTTTTTGAGACTTATACTGTACATGCTTCACTGAATCAGTCATAACTGAAGTTATAGGAGTCCGATTGAGTTGATTCTTGAAGTGTTAAAAAGTTGATAAACAGACCTAAAACTTTTATGTTTTAGCCAAAAATAAATTCGAATTACAAGATAATGGAAAAATTGCTTGAAAGTGACGAACTGTATGACATCCACCTTCTTAATGGAAATTCCCATTTGTTTCTAATTCTAATAAACCCCTGAATAATCTTACTACTGAAATTCCTTGTATTGTATGAGAAATTGAATGAATTAAGTTAAGAAGTTTAGTAGGAGAATATAGTATGATTGAGCATGGGATATGTTAGTCCATATGTTTGCATTCATAATGGTAATGCATATAGCTTATTTAGTTGTCTTATGAAAAAATTATGAAATGTTAAAGAATGAATTCCATGAGTCTCTTGAGGTATAAACCAAAATCAGAGGAATGGAATTCTTATGGAAACCATGAGTCCTTTGAGGTGACGACCAAGAACAAGGTAATGGTTTAAATGAATCCGATCGGATAACAAAGACTAATGAAACCATCAAGTATAAAGACAAAAGAAATAAGCATGCCATGTACATGAATATTTCATAAGTCATATATGTTCTATGTTATATTATGTATGATTATGTTATGACTTATGTTTATGAGAAAAGTCCAAAGTGTATGATATGTTTTATGAACTTGTTATGTTAAAGAATGAAGGTCATATTTTGTAGGTAGGTAAGGTCCTAAGTAATATACTTGTATAATGATGTATAATGAACCTTAATAGTTTATAAATGGCCATATTCCTTACTGAGCGATTAGCGCTCACCCCACGAAATGTTTTAAAATGTTTTGCAGGTAAGGATTAAGGCATGAAGCTGGGAGAGGATTCCGAGGGACGCTATGAGCATGAAGGGATGTTTTAATTATGACTTTTGAATGGTTTTGCTAGTATTTAGTGTAGTAATTATGTTTATATCTCATAATGTAGTAAATATGTCCATGTTATTATGGAGTATATATGTTTGTGTTAATAAAAGAAATCAAATTGCTAGTAAATTTTGTAAAAGTGTGTATGTTCTGGTAAGTACTACTATGGATTTCATAATGTACTCCAAGAAAGGAAACTATATTTTTGACTTGTACAATGAACTTATTATAGTTTAGAAATTAAAATGTTTTAAAATAAAAATAGATATATTTTTAAACTACAAGTTTATTCTTTTAATAGGATTTTAAAATAAACTTCTTTCCTAGGCGTGCGTTTTCTAGGTTAAGGGATACTTAGGAAATACTCGGCTAGGGAGGGGTTTTACATATCTCATCAAGTTCACAACTTGACCTTGCCATTACAAGCTACTTGGAGAGGTTTGACAGTACTCTCTAGACGGTCAACCGAAGGTTGGACCGTTTGGACCAAGGCATGCCATCCAGATCAGCTGGGGTGGTGCAACCGCCAAAAACCCCTGCAGGTCGCGCGAAAGCGCGGCAAAGGGAAATAGCCCGTGCCGCGAGCACTGCAGCGCGTAGACGAAAAGGTAAGCAAGTGGCAAAAAACGGGCCTACGGGCTCCAAAAGGCCAGCAAACGCCGACCGCGTCCTAAGTAGAATACCGATCTCGTTAAGACTCGGTGAATGGACGCAGCCCGAGCTGTCCCATGCCACATCGCAAGTACACCCCCATAAAAGTGGGGCAATTCTTATCACCGCCAGCAAAACGATCTAGATCATCATCGTGCGAGAGGTTCCCACACTTCGCGGGGCGGTTCTTACCACCGCGAAGGTCATTAAAATACCTCGCACCGTTCATCGCCATCACACACCTCTAGTCAGCGTGTGTCGAGAGTGGCCAGAACCGCTAGCCGAGGCGAAGAGGAACCCAACCTTCGGATTTTCCTCAACCGTGATCGCGAGGGCCGAACTCGCATGGGTGAAAGCAATCCCCTAGTGGCTCCATTGCCACAAATTGAGGAGCTGCAGCGAGCTCTAGACAAACTAAGAGCTTAGCAAAATGAGCAAGCGCAGGTCGCGTCTGCGTCCCCCTTCTCTCCCGAAATGCTAGTTGCTCCACTCCCGCCAGGATTCAGGATGCCCGACATGCGGGCGCTCGATGGAAATTCTGATTCGTAGAATCATTTATATGAATTCAACGACCTGATGAGGCTTCACTAGGTCTCAGATTTGGCGAAATGCCGTTGTTTGGCAGTGACTTTATCTTCTCATGCCAAACGATGGTTCAGGTCGCTCCTAGCGGGATCGATCAGTTCGTGGCCTCAGATGAGCGCGACGTTCCTAAGGCACTTTCAAGCAAATCGAAAGTTCTCGATGCCTTTGAGCTACCTCAGCAATATAAGGCAAGAAAGGGATGAATCCCTCCAGTCCTACATTGATCGATTTCACAGAGAACTGAACAAGGTAGCTCATACTCCCGAAGAGTATGTTCGTACTCTCATCATAGCAGGAGTCCGACCACAAACCGACCTGAGGAAAGAACTACAGGCTGAGGACGATGTTTCCCTCACAGAATTCTATAACCTTGCAAAGAAGTACCTCTAGATAGAAAATTCATTGGCGACGCTCCCCGGTTGCGACCTCGGTGCTTCAGGCAGTACATTTGGTTGCGACTTCGGTGCTTCAGCTTCTTTCCTTTTCGCAGAAGGGCCGCTGACGATCGAAAAGGAAAGAAGCCTCGCAACAAGCCCAAGAAGTCTTATGCTCCTGTCCCTCGTCGCGATCGCGACAGAGAAAAATATACGCCTCTGAATGTATCCGTCTCGACTATTCTTGATAAATCCGAAGAAGCCAGCCTACTCGAGGAACCTGAGCCCATGAAAACTCCTACGACACTCAAAAATAATAAAAAGTACTGTCGCTTCCATTGGGACAATGGGCATCACATAGATGAGTGTCGAGCTCTCAAACAGGCAATCGAAGAGCTCATCAAGAAGGGGCATTTCAAGGAGTATATTGACGACTCTACTCCTACGCAAGAGACAAGTCAAGAGGAACAGGGAAAGAAGCGTCGTGATCGCTTAGGGTATTGTAGTGTCAACTTGATCTTCGGGGAGCCGCACCTCGCGGGGAACACGCGGGGTGCCCAGGAAAGTTATGCTCGCCCGACTCATCAAGACCCAATCAGTGTGATGAACACGTCGTAGCGACCACAAAAGGTTCGCAAGGAGGAGCCAATTGCCTTCTCCGAAAAGGATGCAGCCCATCTGCATCACCCCCATGACGACGCACTTGTGATCACGCCCCTCATAGGGCACCATAACGTTTGCAGGATGCTAGTGGACAACGGAAGTGTTGTGAACATCTTGTTCCAGAGTGCTTTCGAAAGAATGAACTTGGACGAGGCCGACCTGAAGCCCGCCTCGATCCCTTTATATGGTTTTATAGGGGACCAGTTGATCCCCAAAGGAATGATCCAACTTCTAGTCACGCTGGGTGACTATGATGAAGTGACTAAAGTTACTGAATTCCTGGTCATGGATTGCCCATCTGCCTTCAATGGAATCCTGGGGCAACCTCTACTAAGAAGCTTCAAGGCAGTCACTTCTATATACCATCTCAAGATGAAGTTCCCCACCCCGACGAGGATAGGGGAAGTCAGCGGATGGCAAAGTGCATCTCACGACTTCTACATAAAGGTAGTGCAGATGACGTGTAAAGGGAAGGGTATCTCGCGTGGTATTCCCTGATAGGCTATGGCATTCAGCCGAATCGAGCCACAGTCAGGTCCAGCCGAGGACAATATGGATCCTTAGATTCATGAAAGCCCTTCCAACAAGTCGGTTGAGGATCTATCCGAAGTATCACTCAATCAGAAGGAGCCGAGCCGAGCCAAGTATTAAGGATTGGGAGCAATCTCAACCCCAAGCTCGCCTCCGAGCTGATCAGCTTCCTAAAAGAAAATATCGATGTGTTCGCCTGGTCGCACACAGATATGGTCGGGATCAGCCTGGATATCATCTACCATGCATTGAACATCGACAATGAAGCTAAGCCAGTTCTCTAGAAGCAAAGAGCAATGGATCCGGAGCGGTATGCAGCCTTAAAGCTAGAGGTGGATAACCTCCTCCGAAACGGGTCCATCCTGAAGCACTCTACCCGACCTAGTTTGCCAACCCGGTCTTGGTAAAGAAGCCCAATGGAAAATGGCGAACCCGTGTCGACTTCAGTGACCTCAACAAGCGTGCCCAAAAGACAGCTTCCCACTGCCTAAGATAGACCAACTCGTAGATGCCACCTCGGGGCACAAGCTGCTAAGTTTTGTGGACGCATACTCGGGATATAATCAAATTCTGATGTACGCACCGGATGAAGAGCATACATCCTTTATTACAGATCAGGGACTGTACTGCTATAGAGTTATGCCCTTCGGCCTCAAGAACGTTGGTGCGACCTACCAGCAATTGGTCAACCGAATGTTCTCCGAACAGATTGGCAAGTCAATGGAGGTCTATGTAGATGACATGCTGGTCAAACCCCATGTCGCTTTAGATCACATAACGCATCTCGCTGAGATGTTTGACACCCTTCGACTATACGGAATGAAGCTGAATCCTCTCAAGTGTTCGTTCGGAGTACCCTCGCGAAAATTCCAAGGATACATGGTTAACCAACAGGGGATAGAAATCAACCCTGAGAAAATTCAAGCTCTCCTCGATATGGAAAGCCCGACCAGCAAAAAGCAGGTCATGAGTCTAAATAGGCGAATAGCGCCACTTAGTCGCTTCATATCGAGGTAAACAGATCGATGTTTGCCGTTCTTCAATGTCTCGAGGGCCAATAAAAAGTTCGAGTGGACTCCCGAGTGCGAACAGACATTCCAAAGTATAAAAGAACACCTCGGGAAGCCACCTCTCTTGTCCAAGCCTCTCCTGTAAGAGATCCTTCTCTTGTACCTGTCCGTCTCGCAGTTCGCGGTCAATGCAGCCTTAGTTCGGGGAGAGGAAAAGGTCAAATGGCCAGTGTATTATGCGAGCAAGCGTCTGTTGGATGCCGAGATGCGGTATCCAGAAATGAAACGATTAGCCTATGCCCTGCTGATCGCTTCCAGAAAGCTGCGACCTTTCTTCCGCGCCCATACAATCCATGTAATGACTAATTACCCGCTCAGACAGGTCCTCTAGAAGCCAGAGGCATCGGGTAAATTGGTTAAATGGGCCATAGAATTAAGTCAGTTCGATCTGAAGTACAAGCCTAGATCGGCTATTAAGGGGCAGGCTGTTGCTTACTTCATTTCAGAATTCTCCTATCTTCCAAGTGAGTTAGAGCAATGACCCAGCCGTAGCCATCCAGAAATCGGGCCAAGAATCTATCGACTGCGCCTACGTTGATGGATCATCGAACAGAAAGAGGGCTGTTGCAGGTCTTCTCCTTTTGAGCCCCGAAAAGGCTCACGTTCACGGTATCCTCCTGTTCAGATTTAAGGCAACCAACAATGAGGCTGATTATGAAGCTCTACTCGCTAGATTGCGGTTGGCTAGAGAAATGGGCGCAACCACGATCAGCATCTACAACGACTCCATGTTGGCTGTTAACCAGATCTTAGGAGAGTACCAAGCCAAGGAAGATAATATGATCCGCTATTTGAAAGAAGCTAAGGTCGCACTCGAGCCGTTCAAGCATTTCACGATCACTCATTCCCAGAGATAGCAACTCTGTGGCAGACGCCTTAGCAATGATAGCCTCATCGTTGGACTCAGAGGCACCAGATAGCATTCCTGTTTGATTCATCAAGGCCCCAAGTATCAGCCCAATTGAACAGGCCGTGAATGTAACAGAATCAGATTCCTGGATGACTCCCATTTTCCAATACCTCAAGGATGGGACCTTGCTTGATGACAAGGTCGAAGCAAGGGTTCTGCGAACAAGATCTGCTCGTTACACCCTCATCGAGGACCAGCTGTACAGGCGAGGGTTCAACACCCCTCTCCTCCGATGTGTAACCAGCGACGAAGCAAATTACATCATGAGGGAAATACATGAAGGGATCTACGGTAATCATATCGCCACACGATCTTTTGCAAACAAGGTTGTTCGTCAAGGGTACTATTGGCCTCGAATCCAAGATGACGCCTACAACTTTGTCAAAAAATGTGATAAGTGTCAACGGTTCGCGAACATTCCACAAGCTCCCTCCCACAAGCTGATAACAATGACTAGCTCCTGGCCATTTTCCATGTGGGGAATCGATCTCATCGTCCCGTGCCAGTCGGTAAAGGGGAGTCAAATATGCCGTGGTCGTGGTAGATTACTTCACCAAATGGGTGGAAGCCGAACTGCTAGCTGCGATCACGACCAGAAAGCTCAAAGACTTTGTTTTTAAGAACATTGTGTGCCGATACGGAATTCCTCATACCTTCATCTCAGATAATGGTAAACAGTTCGACAACGAGGAGTTCAAGCAGTTTTGCGACGAGCTAGGCATCCATAAAAAACTTGCCTCAGTCACAAGACCACAAGCAAACACTCAAGTCGAAGCTGTCAACAAAACCATCAAGCACACTCTGAAAGCCAAACTTGGCGCAACCAAAGGGAATTGGGCCGACGACCTCCCCGAAGTCTTATGGGTGTACAGGACAACTCCGAGAACCTCTACCTCAGAAACCCCTTATTCGCTAGCATACGATTGTGAAGCGATGATCCCTGTGGAGGTAGAAACTGGTTCACTTCAGAGGGACTTGTACAATGAGGCCGACAATGAAGCGCTTATGAGAGCAAGTCTAGACCTTGTTGAAGAGCATCACAGCAAGGCATCGCTTAGAATAGCAGCCTATCAGCAACGCGCAAAGAGGTTCTTTGATTCAAAGGTCAGACAAAGAGACTTCTAGGTCGACGACCTCATATTAAAGGAAGTTCTTCTCGGTACTAGGGAACCAAGTATGGGAGTGTTGGGACCAAACTGGGAAGGTCCATACCACATCGACAAAGTGATAAGATCGGGGACTTATCATCTTAAAAGGTTGAATGGTTCCAAAGTACCCCGAGCTTGGAATGCTGAGCATCTTCGACCTTACTATCAGTAATTCCGAACTCAGTTTTCCTTGTAAATTAATTTTTGATCTTTGTAAATTATTTCCTTGTAAAGTATTGTTCTGTTCGCTTGTAACAATCTTCGCATGTAATCTTGCTCGTATAAATGTGTAATCTTGTTCTTATATACTTGTTCCAATACTGTAAGCAATCAAAATGTACTCATGTATAATAAAGCGAACATAAATTGTAAAAGCAAAATGTATTTCATTAATGCGAAAGTACAGCAGGCAAAATGATAAGACTATTAGCCCTAATCTGACTCCTCGAGGACCGACCTCATCATCCTAAGGTTGGTTGGCTGTGGGCTTCTTCGAGGCATATCCCGAACCCTCTGTCCGATTGGATTTTCGGGCGGCCGCCACTGCATCATCCTCCCGTGCCATGGACCTGAGAGTTTCTTGCCAATCCTCTGGGAGGTTGGACATATCAATATGCGGGTTCTTCGGCCGCAAGGCATAGATAGACTCGATTGCCCACTCGACAGCCTTCTCCTCGACCTCCTCTACCTGTCTTTGCATCTCTTCGGTCAGGGAAGCGACCTTTCCCTGACTTATCTGAAGTTCAGCCTCGAGAGCTTGCCTTTGCTTCTCGAAGGCATTCCTTTCTTGTTCTGCTCGCCATGCCCGCAAAGAGGTCGCTTTGAGCTCCTGGTCCTTCTCTCCGACCTCCCTGGAGAGTCTGGCTATGGTCCTTTGAAGCTCCTTTATTTCCTCCCCATGTCTCTCGAGCTCCGCCTTTTGGAAGTCCACCGTGCGAAGAGCCGCATCCCTTTCGTTCAGGTACTGGTTCGCCGACTCAGAGGATAGGTTTCTTTCTGTTTCGATGGCTTCCAGGCTTCGCTTGAGCGTTGCGTTCTCTTCCTTCAGTGCGACCTCTCGCTTTACAACTCCCAGCCGAACCTTCTCCAAGGACAGCTGCATGGTAAGCAGGGCCTGCGAACAAGGAAAAATAGCAAGTTTATCAAAAGAAACTAACGGAAGTCCTCACCAAGGGCAGTTCGTTTACCTTGCTTAAGTGCTAGATAGATGTGGACATTAGGTCCACATCGCTGGAGCCTACGGATTGCTCAAATGCCTCCGAGAGTCCGCACTCCAGCAAAGTGTAGACTATCAACTGTAGGTACTCTGGCAGGTTTCCCAGCAAGTCTAGCACTGGAGTATCCTCCTTCGTGCTTTTTGCAGGGGTCGTTTCGCCCGTCGGTTCCTTACCCGACCTCCTCCCGACATCTGGCTGCAACCTCCCGGGTTGATCGCCCTCAGATTCAGTCTCAGACTCTTCGACTTGAATTTGCCTTCTCTTTTTTGGTCGTTGAGCCGTTGTCTTTAGCCTTGGGCGAACAGCCGATGGCTGAGGGGCCTTCGCGGATCGGATCGGTGCGTCCTCCGAAGGTTGCTGAGTTCCAGCAGGTCGCACCGGAGGGCCCGATGTGGTACCTTTAGCCAGGGGATCGACAGGAGCCGTATCGGTCGCCTTGGCTTTCCTTGAACGAGGAAAATTGATTTGCCTTTGTCGCGGCTGCTCTAGCTCCTTCGGAGGCATGGTCGCTGCATACAAGCATCGTTAGTAAAAGCATTTTATTTCACAACCAGAAAAGAACCAGTTAGCAAGGCTTACTCGATGGGGGCTCTAAAGACGCGTTTGCGTTGAAGAAACCGCATTTCCGCAGATTCGCGGTCGTCACAAGCTTCTTCGCGTCGCGCTTGTCCTCGGGCAAGAAGCCGAAAGATATGATCCTATCTGGATCGAAGAGCAACCCTAGATCGGTCGTCTTGTTAACTGCCAAAAAAAACAAACAGGTCGTTAGAAAGAAAACGCATTTCAAATTTAATCAATTCGCCAAAGGAAAATAGCCTACTCGGATCTTGAAAGCGAGCGGGGTTGTCGTAACGAAAGAAGAAAAAATTCGTTTCATAGGCCCCCGCATTGCTAAGGTAGCTGTGTATCCCCTTATCGATAGAAGGTCGCCTGGGCAAATAATAGGAATCATTGTCCTTGCTTTTCTTCAAGTAATACGAGCACCTGAGCTCCGTCGCAGTTAGCTCGCCTAGCCCATTCTTGCGACACGCGATGTACATGGCAATAGCAATAACATACGCGTTCGGGGTGAGCTGCATCGACGCTATCCCGAAGTGATCCAAGACCGACCGACCTGACAAAAGGGTGGAAGGGGATCAATCCCCCACCCTTGACGATCTCCTCGGAGATCGCGGCCAACCCACGGGATGGATATCGCGATGAGTGTCCCACATCGCAGAAAACTTCCACCTCAATGCCGTACTGTTTTATTACCCTCTCGAGCTCTTCCTTGGTAAGTATCGAGTAGACCTCGGAAGTGACACTCGGAGCACCCTGCGAGGACGAACCGGTTCCTTCCTCGGATCTGGTCATTGAGGGGTCCATTCTATTGGTCTGCAAAACCGACAAACAAGAGGGTCATTTAGCCATCGTACGCTACTCCATACGATGACGTGGAAGGAAAAACTCTCTAAAACCTAGAGAAAACCCTAACAGCATGATTCGAGCTGCCATTCATGGCTCGAACCCGATATGAGCGTCTCGTCTCCGATTAGCTATCGGAAGACTAACGCCATTTACCAACCATGGAGAATAACAAAAACAGGGAAAGATTCTTACCTCTCGGAGTATGAAAATGGCTTCTACTTCGAATATCGAAAAAACGCTGGTTTGGAAGGCTAAGACTCCAAGCTTGTGAAAATCTCTTGCTCTCTTTGAAAAAGACTCTGGTGACATTGCCTGAGAAAGATCTGAGTTTTTATAGCAAATGAACCGACGTTTGTTTTTCTCGGAATCAAAATGACATTTGGGCGGCAAAAATTTCTCACCGTTGATCACGGCCACGTGTCGCAGATTAGTGAGGAAGAGTGAGCGTCACGATTGAAGAAGATCAAATCTTCTTCTTTTCCATTGAAAAACTCAAACGACGGCACTCTCTCTCTCTCAACATTAATTGCGCCCCAATCTGCATTTAATGCTCTGATAAGGGGCATCGTTTCAACATGTCACGTATTTAATGTTCCGATAAAGCGGTATACAACACATTTAATGCGTCTGGCTGGCACTTATCACGCACAGGACACGTCTGCCAGAGCAAAGACTGCTTCCTTAAATGCACCCATACCAAAAGCACAACAGGTAACACCTGACGAAGTCAGGTCACTCATCCTTAGCAAGCAATGACCATGCGAGGTCATGTTCGCAAAGAGTGCTACCCCAACCTCATTTCAAACAGGTCAGAAACACCAGAATTTTCAGATCATCCAATCGCGGTATGACTTATAGTTTCCAAGGTTCGATCCCCAAACCTTAAAAACTAGGGGACTTTTATTATGCTTGAAAAATATAGGGTTGACGTAAGGTCCAGTTAGCCTGCAAAAGTCAGAGCATGAGTACACCGCACCTGTCATAGGAATAGTGGGGCGCGCAGCAGCCCGAGAGCCGTGGTGACCCCCGTGTCCAATCCCTGCTCCAAATCACGCAAATATCTCTAGAAGGTGGGTAATGTGACATAAAGAGGGATCTGCACGGATAATCCCACCAACTCATAGATCCAGTAATCATTTCCTCAATGTATCCCACTATAAATTGAGAGCTCCTCTCTCATTCAGGGGATTCGCTCATTTTTCTTAATTGGCTATACTCTCTCTAGAATATATAGCTCTCTTTTTCTCTTGTACTATCATTGGTAAGTCAGTCTGCTAATGTTACCTGACCCCTATCATTAATAAAACATCAGTGGACGTAGGAGTTGATACCTTAGCATCTGAACCACTTTAAAAGTTGTTTCCATTGCATTTACTCTTATTTTCCTTTATATTCACGGGTGTCTTCTGGGCCAACTCAGCATTTCACACGTGTGTTTCGTTGGTGTAAAAATCACGCATCAACACACAACAGCATTGCTTCCATTACGGTTGTCCACAGTAAAGTCCAGTTCACTTGTAAATGTATCTGCATTAGTAGAACTAACTTCAACAGTACTACTAGCCATGTCGGACACTGAAGAATCTTGATCGACTAGATTACTTGCATTCTTCAGAGCACACTGGCATCTCTGGTAAACCAGTTGAGTGTTACTAGGGCCCAAGTCCCTTTTAACTTCATTGTACGTATTAGAACTAAGAGCAACTGAAGTCTCATTCTGGCGGAAGGGTATAACTAAAACTCGACTAGGGTGGAACAGAGAGAGCATAAGCCAACTAGACGTCGTAAAATTGTTATCTCCAATTCTTAACTGTCAAAAAAAAAAAAAAAAATTTCCAAACCTCTTATGGTAAATTACATTCAGTAGGAAAATCGTCTATTCTTAATCATGCATATCTTTGTTTGGAGTGTAAAATTGGAGTCTATTACCCAGTGCTTGTACATGATTATATATGCACATCATCTTATTTCCTGCCAATAGACTTACGCAATATGTGAAGCATAAAAGGAAACAATCCTTTTGTAACTTACATCTGGAATGTCAAAATCACCATCTCTCGCATCACACAAATCTAATGAAATTTTCCGCAGCATTGGCATCTGTGGTAATTATAAAAGGAACATCAATTTATAATGGTAGTCGAAACTTACTTCAAGAAAAGAGAAAAGCATAAATGAGCAATTAACATTGGAGTTATGGACCTACCTTTTCCGAAGCATCAAGAATGAAGTTTCTCGGTATACCTGGGCCCTGTATGTTCAAGTAAGCTACAGATGTCAAAATTTCGAAATGATATATTAAAATTTAAATTGATTTAAGCATCAAATATTCAGTTTTAGTTTTCTCTAAAAAGCACAGAGTGCAACAACTAAGATCATAAAACTAACTGAGAATTATATGAACATCATACCATTGAGGATAATTTATTGTAATTTATGAGTAATATATAAGATAAATGTCTCTCTGGAAACTGAATATCAATCTCTTTTAAAGAAATGATACAGACATGAAAAAAACAAAAACAAAAATCACAGCAAAAAGTGTGATGGGTTTAAGCCACAGACGCATAAATGCACAATGCATTTCTAAACAGGGTCCACATAGTTAAATCAAGTCCTCCCTAAAAGAAGCCAATCACAAACAAACCAAATTATGTTCTTCATAGTCTACATGGACCTCATTATGTTCTTCATAGTCTACATGGACCTCCCGGTACTCCTTGAACATAGATCATAAGAAAATCATAAAATCAGGCTTCCACTGAAGGGCTAGGGAGCCCCTAAAAAGCAATTACTAGAAATTCAAGACGTCTGTGTACAATCTTCCATTATTCTAGCAGTATGTTAATAAGTCCTTCAACTGATTTTGAATAAAAAAAAATGCATGCAAAACACGAGAGAAAGCAGCAATTAAAGGCTCACATTATGATGCAGTAAGAGATCCTCAAGAGCTATGCAATTTAAGAGAGAAGAAACCCCATCTACCGTTATATCTCCACATTCCTGTGAAACAAATACGAGCACTTAATGAGTAAGAATAGAAACTAATTGTAAGCTTAGCTTAATGAGTTTGTAACAAGATGACCAAACTCTTGTGAGGTATAGATCACATATACCCTTACAAAACTCACTTAAATGAGAGTCATCATAAGGCCATTACAATACGAGTCAACATCAAGCAAATGATCATCAACTGCACTAACCCGAAAAAGCTAAGCCTTCATTGATACCATACATGTTACGATTTGAAATTTGGCCAAAACAACAATTGATTAATAAAGATTAAAGACAGTCTTTGATTATATCAAACTTTTAAACAAAAGTAAAAGATAAAATAAACAAGAAAAATGGCTAAAAGAAAACTCACAATTAATATGCTGAAGAAATTTTTTACAAAAGATGTCTCCTCAAATGCACACACCTGTCCTTATATAGGTAAAAGGTGGAACTTAAAGTCAGACTTCAAACATAATGAAATAAAAAAGAAAAATGCTACGGACACCAATACTTTGCACCGAATTTTTACACCGAATGACGTGTCTACTGAATTAGACAAGTCAGGTATCACGTTAACAAATATTCCGCGAATGAACGGTCATCCATCAAATATGGACGACTATCCATTATTATTGGACGGCCGTTCATTTGAAATGGACTTCCATCCATATTATATGGACGGTCGTCCACCTAGAGTGGATGCCCGTTCATAGTTTAAACTAAAAAAATTTAGCCTAAATTGTTTATGGACGCCCATCCTCTTATGAGGACGACCGTCCATAATTATAGATGGTCGTTCTCATAAGAGGATGGGCGTCCATCTTTTAATATTAACAAATTTTAAATTTTAAATTTATTTAATGCATTAATTGTGAATAATTGAGTTTGTGTCTTATTCTTATGACACTTGTCCAATTACTTTGAATATAGACACTTTAATTGAGTTAGTGCCTTATTCTTATGACACTTGTCCAATTACTTTGAATATAGACAAAAATTTAATGAAGATAGCGACATTGACTTTTTGGATTGAGACTCAAATATTGGTGTAATTTTTTTATAAATCAAACAATGGACAGGGGTCCATCTAAAAGGGACGCCTGTCCATTGAATATGGATGACCGTCCATAATTTTTGTTTTAAATTTTTTTTATTTTAAACAATGGACGGGCGTCCATTCTAGGTGAACACCCGTCCATAGTAAATAGACTCTCGTCCATATTATATGAACGTGAGTCCATTGTTATTTTTCTTTTAAAATTGTTTGGACGGGTGTCCATCTTAGTAATTAAATGGACACCCGTCCATATAATATGAATGGGAGTCCATTAAATATGGGCAGGAATCCATAAATGTTGGACGGCCGTTCATTCACAAAAGATAAAAACCTTAACAAGGTGGACTAGCCCTACCAAACCCAAAAGAAAGACTTTTACACATTAAATACAAACTAGAAAGACCCTTGTGTCTTGGATACCGCCGGATTCAAACCAGCCCCAAATAATTCTGCTAACAGAGAGAAAGATAATTACGAACTTTGGGCCATTGGGTCTCCATAAGGATTATAATTAGGATCTAACTCATGACCATGTAAAATGAAGTCTATATCATCAAAAAAGGCTGAGAGAATACTAGACTTAATTTCCTCTTAAGAAAGTCATTTCCTCTTTTCTTTGATGATGGAAGAGATATCAAGTATCATTGAATTGGTTTTCTTATCTTCCTCCCTATCAAAATGGTCTTTCTTCCTAAAAGAGTGAGGTTCACTCTTAGGTTTCTAGGCAATTCTAGTGAGAGAAAGTAAGTCCTAGTGTGTGAGAGAGAGGTTCCAATTGAACCTTGTGAAACAATTGTGTGTAAAGGTTTAATAACACTTGGAGGAAAGCTATTTGTATTGGATTTGCTTTGTTGGGTGATCAACCAAGGGAGATAATAGAATACTCCAAGAGGGATAGCTTAAAAGGAGTGGACATAGATCGGGCTGAGGCTGAACAACTATGTATCGTTGTGTTTGCTTTTCTTTTCCCTTATCTCTTTACATTTGTGCAATATATTTTTCTGTTTAAGCATTTTCAATTGCTTGCCATTTGCCATATTCATATATTGCACTGGAGAAATACATTTAAGTCACTAATAGTTTTAATTTAAGGATATTGTGATAAAGTAACCTTTGGAGGTTTAAAAGGCTAATTTACCCCTCTTTTAAGTCATTCGATCATTCATTTCTGATAATTGAAAGGTCCAACTATCAGTTTCTTGAGTTTTAGGGGGTGTAAATGGCATTAACCTTCATTTCTAATAATTGAAAGGTCCAAATATCTACACTGATCATAAGAGTTTAAAGTACTTCTTCACTCAGAAGGAGTTGAATATGAGACAGAGAAGGTGGTTAGAGCTGGTTAAGGATTATGAATGTGAGATCAAGTATCAACCGGGGAAAGCCAATGTCATAGCCGATGCCTTGAGTAGAAAAGCTTATCTGTTCTAGCTCACTAAGCAAAAAGAGTTGCTAGAAGAAATGTGTAGAGAACAGATTGAAGTGTTTCCAGGAAGGATTGCCAGTTTAGAGGTTCAGTCTACTTTACTGGAGGAAGTCAGAGAAAAGCAAATGGCCGATGGGTGGTGTCAGAAAACAGTTCAGCAAGTGCATGAGGGCAAGATATCAGAGTTTCAAGTAATAGATGGAGTCTTCTATTTCAGAAATCGGTTGTGTATTCCTCCGAATGATGATTTGAGAAAGAGAATCCTTACAGAAGCTCATGACACACCATACACTGATCATCCTGGAGCAACCAAGATGCATCAAGACATAAAGAAAGGCTATTGGTGGTCAGGTATGAAGAGAGACATTGCAGAGTTTGTAACTAAATGTCTGGTTTGTCAACAGGTGAAAGCAGAACACCAACGGCCGTCAGGGTTGCTTCAGCCACTTAGTATTCCAGAGTGGAAATGGGAGAGTATTTCGATGGATTTCATCACAAGTCTCCCTAGAGTTCAAAAAGGGTATAATGCTATATGGGTGATTGTGGATAGGTTAACCAAGTCAGCCCATTTCCTTCCGAAAAGGGGTAAAGCACCACTACGATCGCCTTGGCTCGATTTACCTTAAGGAGATAGTCAGGTTACATGGTGTGCCCAAGACGATAGTGTCTAATAGAGATTCCGGATTTGTTTCAGCTTTCTGGACGAGTTTACAGATACAATTGGGTACCTGTTTAGCATTCATTACTGCCTATCATCTTCAAACGGATGGCCAAACCGAGAGAACGAATCAGGTGCTCGAGGACATGTTGAGAGCCTGTTGCATGGATTATAGAGTATCCTGGCATGAGATGTTACCCTTAGTGGAGTTTTCCTACAACAACAGTTATCAGTCTACAATTAAAATGGCGTCTTACGAGGCTTTGTATGGTAGACGATGCAGGTCTCCACTACATTGTGATGAGGTAGGTGAAAAAGATGAGTTGAGTACCGCTCTTGGGCCAGAGGTGACTCAGAAATTGATAGAGGATGTAAAGTTAGTCAGAATCAGAATGAAGCAAGCCCAAGATCGTCAGAAGAGTTATGCCGACTTGAAGAGGAAAGAGGTGGAATTCCAAGTGGGCGATAAAGTGTTTTTGAAAGTTTCCCCCTACAAGCGAGTGATGCGCTTCGGGAACAAAGGGAAGTTGGCACCGAGATATGTAGGTCCATTTGAGATTCTGCAAACAGATTGGCACTACCATACATGATGTTTTCCATGTCTCAATGCTACGGAAGTATGTAAGTGATCCCTCCCATATCCTGAGTGTAGAGGATATTGAGTTAGCAGAGAATCTTGTGTATAAGGAACGTCCAGCTGAGATTCTAGACCGAAGGATTAAAGAGCTTCGGAACAAGAGTATTCCATTAGTGAAAGTCCTTTGGAGAAATCACAAGGTCGAAGAGGCAACTTGGGAGGTAGAACAAGACATGCAGAATCACTTCCCAAAGTTGTTTGTATGAATTTCGGGGACCAAATTCTTTTAAGGGAGGGGGGGGGGGAATTGTAATGCCCCACTTGAGGTATGTAGCTAATGTTTCTTATTTTGCTCTTATTTGAGTCGGTTTATTATTACTATTGTTTGGTTGGCCCTTAGTTGAATGGAGGTATTGGTTTGGTTGAGTGTTCACCCTGGAATTATGAAGAATTGGCAAAATTTTAGGGTTACAGGCTTCGTCGGGCGAAGAAGAAGCTTCGCCGCGACAAAGAGGTGTTTTAGCCTGCGGTGAGCTGCTGGAGTGTTTCGCCGCGGCAACGGGTTGGCTGAAAAATTTATGGAAGTTTAGATATTTTCTTCCCTAAGGACAATTTGACCATTCTACCCCTAATTAATAGGACAAGTGGGGAGTAATGTAACAACTCCATTCACTACAAGAAAACTGGCATTCTGCGTCTAGCAAAATTAGACGCAGAAAGTCACATTTAGATGCTAAGCCATTTTTAGCGTCTAAATTCGGTTGTCGCCCCCTTAGTTGTAGTAGGCTAGTCGCAGATTCATAGCGCGTCTATATTATGGTTTAGACGCAAAAACTTTTTTTTTTTTGCGACTATCAAAATAGTCGGTAAATGCTGGTCAAAATAGTCCCCCAACTTAGACGCTAAAAGTTGAAGGGTAATTTGGTAAAATTGTATAGCGACTAATCAATTAGTTGCAAAATGTCAGTTTTAGTGTCTAATAATTTGTCGCAAATCCCACACAAATTAGACACCAAAGGTGTAAGGGTAATTTCGTAAAAGGCTTTCGCAACTATTTTATTAGTTGACGAATGTATCTTTTTGTGACCAAAATTTAGTGGCTAATTGTAACTCTTTTAGACGCTGAATGTAGAATCCAAACGGTTTTCGAGACTATTTTATTAGTGGCCGAATATATCTTTTGGTGACCAAAATTTAGTAGTTAGTTATAGTAATTTTAATGCTGAATGTGGAATCTAATAGGTTTTCGCAACTATTTTATTAGTGGCCAAATGTACCTTTTGGTGACCAAAATTTAGTAGTTAATTATAGTCATTTTAGACGCTGAATGTGGAATCCAATAAGTTTTTGTGACTATTTTATTAGTGGCTGAATGTATCTTTTAGTGACAAAAATTTAGTGGTTAATTGTAATCATTTTAGACGCTGAATGTGAAATCCAAAATGTTATCGCGACTATTTTTTAGACGCTGAATATGGAATCAATTATACTAAATTACTTTTTGCTACTAAAACATTACTTACAGAATGTATTTTTTTAGAGCATTTCATATTGACCTCCATCGGAATGCAATTATGCTAAATAACTTTTTGCTACTAAAAAATTAGTTGCAGAATGTGTTTTTTTAGAGCATTTCGTATTGACCTACATTATACATTCAACATGAACAAAATAATGGACACAATATAAAAATCTGATCACTAAATCAAAAATCATATTTTCATACACACACACACACACACACACACACATATATATATATATATATATAGTCCATACATGGATTTTTATGCATGATGAGCAATAAAAATCCAAAATGCACTATCACATGTGCATAACCCAAAAGAACAGCATGCACCCACATTTTCCTTTCTCTACCTATCTATCTGTGCATAACTAACAAAAAAATGCCCACCCATGTACACCATCTAACACATATATGCAAACAATCCTAAAAAGATGGTTCTACCCCCATATCAAAATATCTACTGTCCATACAACAACAAAATAACCATCAATACCGTTAGCATGTCAAGTGTCACAATTGCAGTATTTGAAATAGTTGTAGCTGATGAGGACGAGTTTTCATCAGTTGGAGATGGCAAGCGCTTTCCAATTGGAGCTTTATCGATTGTCAGAGTTCAAGGGTTATAGTTAGTGCTTCATCATCTCCAACAGACAAATTGTCGGGTGTTCAAGGCTTTTTATTTTCTCTTTTTGTTGATCAAATAAGATGAGGTCCTCCAACCTGTTTAATCTTATTTTCTTGTTGATGCACAATGCACCTTAACTCGCTTCGCGCAGGTGGGATTGATGCTCAATCTGTGAAAATGCAAAATTCTGGTTAAATCCGGAAGCTTTACCCTGAACTTCCTCACATATCTCAGCTTCTTTTTTCACTTTCCCCTGCTTGTGTTTCCTCTTGCAGCTCTATCATTTTTTCCTACCATCAATTGAATGCATAATCAATAAGTCAACCAACAAACTAAATAGCAACATAAAAGAAAGACTACTCAAAGTTCACAAAATATACCTGCAAAGACCAAACAAAAAATAAAATTGATGGAGTAGAAAAGCTAGTATCTCACAGATTATCAATCTAAACTTCAAGCGTGTCAATGATCAAACTAAGAGTGAGATGGAATGCAGGGGTAAAAAATTAAGAATGGAAAGAAACATGACAGCCATAACTTAATTTACATAACAAAAGGCAGTATATTCAATTGTAACACTACAAATGCCAAAAATTCTATATATTCCAAAGTGCGAATAGAATAACCTTATCAGGATTGGAAGCCCAATCCTTCAAGTATGATAGAAGCTTCAGAGCATCTACAAATGGTAACGCACGATAAAATAAATATCAAACTTTCAATTAGAAATTGATCAACAAGAAAATGATAAATGGATTACCTCAACAATCCAAGAACTACCGTAAAAACTGTTTTTACTCACCCAATGAGAAAATATGTGAATTTTTTTACATGCCCTCGACAAAAACTTTTTTGACTTTTAGAAGCAAAGGTCCAATTTTTCTTCCTCTTCTTTTTTCTCCTTTGTCGATTAGCAATGGTTTCTGAACCCACATAGTATGAGACTATTATAGATGCTCTGGATTTCTTACTAGTTTATTTATTTATTCCAAGTAAGCCAAAAACTAGCATCTTTGAGGTAGAGAGGGAAAAAAAATATACCAAACTCCAACAAAATAAGAATTTAATTGTGGTGACAATGATGAGATATAAGCTAAATACAACATTTTGATAAGCACCCTAACTTGGGCAACTTACATATGCAGAGCACTTAATCTAGAGCTTCAGTTGAAACATGGGAAATGCAGACCCAAGGTATTAAATAAGCTGATAATAAAACTAACCTACAAAAGGTTACTAGTCAACTACATTAATGCTCATCAAGAGCAATTTACGAAAAGCATTGTACTCTAGATTTTCGTCAACACAAAATTGTAAATAATTTAGCACAATGAAATTGATAACATTTGGTTCCCCTATTTATATTGCTTTCTTTTTATCCAAAGAACATAATACTATGCGGGATGGCAAGAAAATGAATGAAGCGCTATTGCTTACCAGCAAGGTCTGCTCCAGATCATTAGTCTTAACATTTGAGAGCGTACGGAGAACATAATGTGAGGGAGAGAGCCCAAGCATTCTTATATCTGGTTGAAACTCAGCAACATTTCCCCCTGGTTTTCTCTTCCTAAAAACCACAAAAATAAAGTATCAAATGCAATAAAAATGTTATAAGTTACTGTTAAAGTCAGCCCATATTTTATTATAGCAACTGTATTTTGTATACGAGATTGGCATCACACACTTAACAAAAAGCACTAGTAATTGCAGATTAACATAGAGAATTTAAAGCAAAAATTGTGAGCATTTGATCCTAATGATTAACATATTTATGGAAAACAATGCTTTTTTAAGAGCAATAACAAGGACATTCAGACTTAAAATTTGTCTTAAAAAAACAAGATAAAACTAATTATTTGACTGTGCAACCTGAGGGAAACTACTCATGAACTCCTATCTTACCTCTCTTCATTATGAGAGAGGGAGTTTCATCAAAGAGGGTAAAAAGTAGTACAGTGCATAGTAACTCTTTCTTCTCTGATAAGTGTTGCAGTGGTTCTCTCATAAGGGAACATTAATATACCTCATAAGACTTAGGAGAAAACAAGGCAAGCACAAATCGATCGGGGATGTGCTATGGTTGCTAGATAAAAGGAATGTTACTATACCTCATGTTGAGCAATACGATCCAATTCTTCTTTTGCTATGTCTAGAGCTTCAATAATCAAATCGATTCTTGTAAGGGTTTCTTGAGTTTTCTTCCCAAACTAAGGCCATGCTCCCTCTTCGGGAGTTCTTCCTTGGGTGCATACTGCTTTCTGCATTGTCAAGGTCGACTCAAACATTTCCTCCAGCCTCTTTTCTTTCTCTTCCTGCATTTTCAGGACTCCACTCAGGCAAAAATTATGGAAAAAATAGAAAAGCCAAAGCTTAACATGACTACAATCAGGAGAAAGGAACAACAACATCACTTTCTTAATACCACATTATCACTGTAATACTCAGAGACAAGAAAGTACCTCAATGAAATTGGCTCTTTTGTACGATCCCAATGACGTATAGATCAATCATGAGATCCTGTGACAATAAAATCACCACTGTTGCTGATCGCAAGACACCAAACATCTACATGATGTCCTTCTAGAGTTAAAAGCAACTCAAACTTATCAGCATCCCAGTATTTGACAAGGCGATATTTCCCAACATTAAACATGTAATGGGTATTGCGAACAAATTGCACAGCCATGACATAGCCACAGCCACAGAAATAGGTTGTTTAAACAAATTTACTCCAAGTTCTACTGTGGCACTATTCAAATTCAATATACTAGAACATAATCTCATTATTCATTTATATAAATGCATCACCTATCAGCATGAGCTTAAATGGATTTATGACAGTCATCAAAATCCAACCCCCAAATCTTCAAATTAACAACAAACATAAAGATAGGAAGATTATTACAATGAAACAACCTAATTCATATTTGCAAGTCCTGTATGAAAAAAGACTTATGTTAGACAAAAGAAGTCATGGAAAACAGAATATTTATTTTTTTAAAGATTCAAACAAAAAAATTATAAATTAGATATTCTTACTATAATCCCACATATTGAAAGCAATACACAAGTCAAAACAAAGAAAAAACTAAAGTAAAAATTCAAATTGGG
The DNA here is from genome assembly GCA_026225825.1 of Pistacia integerrima. Classification (NCBI taxonomy): domain Eukaryota; kingdom Viridiplantae; phylum Streptophyta; class Magnoliopsida; order Sapindales; family Anacardiaceae; genus Pistacia; species Pistacia integerrima. Next base: position 15,595,375 of record CM047746.1, read on the forward strand.
CAGTATTAAAGAAAACAATAAACCTTCACTGCGCAGTCCAAAAGTGCAAGAACAATATACTTAGCATCGGGACTAACAACAATAGCTAGAACATCATCATTCATCTTTGTAGTCCTTAGATTTGACAACAAGAGGCTTAGAGTCCCTGTGAACCAACAGAATCAATTTAGCATTCTAACATATCATATACTAAAAATGCTAGAATCTCAAATCTCTTATCATATTACAAGCAAATGTTTTAGGCATGAGTGCTTTGATTTATCTGCAGATATTATAGAAGTGCGAAAAAAAGGATAAACAAAAAACGAAAAACAAGCCACCTGGGCGGTTTGGGTTGGGTTTTAGGAAACCATTCAGGTTTTAATAGGTTGGATTACATTTTAGTGAACCTAACATAATATCTGCAGATTGGATGAATGAAGGAAGCCAAGAAGATCAAGAAAGATGTCAATTCAGTAAATAATGAAATGTAACTTCTGAAAACTATCCAAGTATACTACAAAAAGGAAGAAATGAAACTCTTGTAACAAAAGGATGCAGTGTGGACAGTGTTCTAGTTTTCCCAGTATCTTAGTATTGATAGATAATTACCGGGCAATCCGAGCACATACATGCTTGTGATATTCAAAGACAAAGTAACTTGCAGAAACAAAGTTTCTTTATTAGTTGTTTTCCGTTAAAATACAAAGAGGTTGCCCTTTCAATCAAAATTGCGTTTTGGCCAAGCACAACCAAGAAAACAAATTAAAAAATTGAATTGAAAAACTTACATGTAAACATTAATGACAATACCAACTCCTTAGACGCCACTAAACCACCTGCATAAGCATCTGATCAAAATTGTTCCAGCCATGCGAATTAACTGGGGTAATATCATTTCCGCTCCCGATCGGTTCTCTCCATGCAAAGAAATTACTTTGTGAGTAATGTAGAATATTAAGATCATGGCTCAAATGGATTGTGGTATTAAAGGATATTAAAATATGGTGGGTCGAGATCACCAATAAGCAATTATCATATTGATAGAAGTAGCTTTTTCCTCAGTTGTGTTCTAAAGTCAAAGAGTGAATAGAGCCTAGCAGATTTTGAGTCAAGGAAAGAAGTTTCAAGAGCAACTCAACAAACACTACATTTACAACAACAAATTCCACTCTTAATGATAACATTTGATGCCTTATTCATTCAAAATCAATCTTCCTACATTGATAACATTTGATGCCTTACACATTCAATATTTTTGTGGTAATGAATGTATAAGGCATCAAATCAACATGTTCAACTTGGTCAATTACTGCTATCAACAATGAGTACCCACCATTGTTATCTTTTTTTATGGATAAACGAAAACCCATCTCACATTACCAAATCATGTCGCCTTTTTCCATCCTTATGCTCCATTTCCTTGGCTTAAAATTTTCTTTCATAATTTTGGTGCTTTTTAAAATTATTATCAGAAAGAAAGTCAGAAATAGTTAACAATCCTCAATCCCCTTGTTGAAGATGGTTTCACAAGGTTAACAAGTACAGTTTCAAGGCTAAACACTTAAGTTGCGAACACTAAAAGCTGGATTTATTTATTGGCTTCGTTAGGAAATCAGTTGAGCTACTCTCGTGAGTAGGCCCCTGATACAAGGATGCTGGATTGTCCCTTCATTATGTTTGCCAAAATCAAACTGATTTTTAGCAGCCATTACAGGAAACCCAAAGCATTTTTCAGGGAGGCGATAACATTCTTTCCATGTATCAGTAACAGGAGATTGATAAGCAGTAATGTAACAAAAATCAAGAAACAAAACATAACAATATTGATTTACAAAAGAGAAGTGGCTTATTCCTACACGATGAAACAAAAATCAGTAACAAAACATAACAATATTAACCGGACGACGTCAAATTGAAAAAGACAAGAAACGAATCCTTACCTAAATCAAAGAGCGTGTTATGGGTTTGAGTTTAGATGGTGTCGCCGTCGTCGTGGCGCGACGGAGCTGGGTTTCTAGCCGTGAAACAAAGTTCCTGGAGAGTGGAGAGTGTGATTGAGTGATAGATTGTTTGGGTATGGAGTCTTTAGGCACTCGTGTGGGTGGTAAGTGAGAGAGAGAGAGATCTAATCAGTGGAGAGGTGTTGCAGTGGCAACTGGAGAAGTCTTGACTTTAGAGGAAAAATGTAGAAGAAGATGCGAACGGCATGGAGAAGTGGAGACTGTTTTGCGTTTTAGGGTAAAATTAGTTTGGGGCTTTTGTATAACTGGGTTTACTATCTTTTTTATTTTGTTTAATTCTAAGTTTCAAAAATTTTTGTACAAAATTGTTTACTTTTTTTTTTATTTTACCCTAAAACCAGGATTGAGGTTTTGCTTTTCTTTAATTGTAAGGATCTAGGGACTTTTCAATTTGTTTACTTTTTAAATTTTAAGGAAAAATTGTTTACTTTTTTATTTTTATTTTTTTTAAATTGGAAATTCAATTATTTGTATTTTAAGAAAAAACTGGTTTTTACATTTTTCTAAACATCCCTACATTTGGGTGTTTGGGATACGCCTCATCAAAACTCACTTAAGTTAACAATCTCTGTCGAAATAGGCACAAAATAAGTGCCAGAGTCAGTAAACGAGTTCGTTGTCTACTGAACGAGAGTGGTAGAAACTAGAATTATTATTCCAATGGGGGAAGGAGGTCGACTATGAGGGTTTATACACATGAGTGAAATAGCTGTTAAGCAAAAGTTTAAGGGAAAAAATGGTCATGTCAGATGAAAGAGAAGACAAAAATAAAATCACTCATTACGAAGTTAAAGCCATTCATTTAGGAACGTCACTAACAATAGATGCTTAAACAAATTAAAGCAAATGTTGTGAAAATACGGATTGAAAATCAAACAATAAAATTGAAATACCATTTGTAAAAGAACGAGCTTTGACATAAAAATTAAAATTGATTTTGGTTACTATTAGTATATATTATTTTTAATAAATAATATTTAGTAGCTAACATTTTGGTTGCAAAAAAATTCTATTAACAACTATAACTTTAGTTGCCAAAATAACATACCCAAAATTTCAATTTATTTTAAGCGGGAACATGAGGTGCTCAAAATTTACCATACATTTAGCAACTAAAATCTTAGTTGCCAAAAGAAGATAATTTGCAACTAACTAATTAGTTACGCAACAGTAATTTTAGTCACAAATTAAAATAATATTTTTTCATTTCACCGGAAAAGTTGGGGTAAAAAAAATTCATAAACTTTTAGCGACTAAATACATTTTAGTTGCTATACATGAGTTTTTGCAACTATTTGTAATATGCACAAAATAATTAGTTGCCAAATGTGCCTTGGGCCCTTTGTAATTATTGTCAGAAACTTGGATATTTTGGTAATTGTATTATTTTGTAACTAAAAAAATAGTTACAAATTAATTAATAAATATTTGCATCTAATTTAGCAACTATTAAGTAGTTGCAAATAATTGTTTTCTGTAACCATAATTTTAGATTCAATGTTACCATAATTGAAATCAGATTCAATGTTACCATGTGAGAGAACTAAAGAATCAAAAATTGTACTTACGGGAGGTTAGGGACTGCCTCGTATTCGATGAATGAACGAAACCAAGAAGATCAATTGAACGATGAAGATGCGTGGAGTAGAAGAGATGAAGTCAGGTTTTGCAGTTCGGAAATTCGGGCAACAGCAATTAAGATGAAAACGCGTTAGATCGAAGAGATGAAGATGCGTGGGGAAAAGATGAAGTCAAGTTCTGAAGTTTGGAAATTCGGGCAATAGCGAGGGCAAACATGCGTGGAGAAGAGATGGAATTTGGGTTGTGCGTTTGAGAAATTTTGGGAAAAAGCTAGGGCAAACAAGCGTGGAGAAGAGATGAAATTGAAAAAAATGCTTGCTTTATATAGGTTAGGGTATTCTGTAAATAACTTAAAAAAGTAAGGGTTTTAATTAGTTATTTAATTTTGAAATATAATTCTATTATGGAAATAAGTCAATTTGCAACTAAAAATTTAGTCAGTAAAGAATTAGTATTAGTTACCCATAATTGAGGTCCGTCGGGAATAAATAATTTTGGGGGGAATATGAATTTTTTAAGTTAAATTAGCAACTAAATCAAATTTAGTTGTTGTATATGCTTTGGGGCCCTTGTAATTACTGTCCAAATATGGGATATTTTGGTAATTTCATTTTTCTATAACTAATCATAATAGTTACTAATAAAGCCCTAATTATTCGCAACTAATTTAGCAATTAAATTAGTAGTTGCAAAAAATTGTTTTTTGTAACAAAAAATGTAGATGCAAAAAGCCATATTTTAGATGCAAATTATCAAATTTTGGAGGGAAAAATCACTCGGAAAAAATTGCAACTAAATTTATTAGTCACTAAAGCAACCGGTTCTGTGACTAACAAAATAGTCGCAAAAAATTAACTTTAGATGCCAAATGTTGGAACATGTGGGCCCCAAAATTTTAATCCTCTTTGCTCGACTAATGTCAATTTAGTTGGTAAATGTAGCCTTTTTGCAACTAATTCTGGTTAGTTGCTAAAAAATTGGTTGCAAAATGTCAATTTTCTTGTAGTGATTCTACTCATATTCGTTTAAAATATATATAGTAAAAATACATGTAAGATAGCATAAAAAGTTGGGCCCAAATTTTTCTTTTATTAAACATATACATTCTTTATACAAAAAGTTGTATCATGTACAAAAGCATCAAAAACAAGGTAAACAGTGTAGCCATTTCCTTCACTTGCTGACGCCCATCCGACTGTATCCTTACCTAGATCCTGCAAAAACATAGGAAACAACGGGGTGAGCACAACTAATGCTCAGTAAGTAAATCCTCTACTCATATATCCCCGTAACTCTCTCTCTAATTTTTTCCTTACAATTCTCATTTACTCTCTCTTTTATACTTCTCTCTATTTACTCTTTCTCTTAACTCTTTTTACTAGCTCTCTTTTGTAAGTCACGGCCTCATCTTACCGGAGGCATGGCCAGGACTCGCTCCCGCTCTCCATAACTTCTACTCATTCTATCCGATCGGACTCAGTTATGCATGGATTCGGAACCCTTGGCCATGTGAACGTATAAACTCTATCTCGGGTACTCTCGGGTATAGCCCTCATCTGCATGCACTCTCACGGGCTACGCCACTTCTCTCTCTCATACTCATGCCGCTCTCTCAATGCGACGTACATGCGGGAATACTTTACCCATTACTCACGGGTTCCCCATTGCATAACCTACTCTATTCTCTTTTTCTCTCTTTTCTCTTAATAAAGCTCACACTCAAAGTTCTCTACTCTTTTTCTACTCTTTCTCTAATGCATAATTAATGCATATGGATGATTCATGCTCATTAATGCATTCATGAAAAGCACAAATGCAATGTTGCATCAAAGACAGTCATTCTGTGCAGGTCACACTCAAGAAGGCATAACTTGAGTTATACACATTGGATTGCTGCGATTTATGTCTCGTTTTAAAGCTTAGAGATAGGGCTATAACTTTTATGTTTTGGTCTAATCCCATTTCATTCTGTAAGATTCCCAAAAATCACTCAGAAAGTCACGGCTGTGACAGGGCAGTTTAGTAACATGTTTTCACTTAGGTATTTTATCAAGCAACGCATGTGCATATAAACACTCTACTATAATTACTACTCTACTTCATTCTCTAGCCATCCAAAATGGGAGAAAACTCCCTCATATAATCATAATCCCTGTCAAGAAAAGCACTTCAGAATAGGTTTACACAACATCTCTCAAACTTCATCTCAATTTCCATTTCTCAATACACATTAGAACACTTCTCATACATGAAGTGCATCCAACAACCACCAATTAGCTACTCATCTCAACTCAATTCCTCAACAAGCATAATACATATTTATACATGCATACATCTCTACTCAATCTCTAAATCTCTACTCAAAAGCTTATTCAAAACTCAACTTGGTTGGATTTACTTACCTTGTAATGGAGAGATTTCACTAACACTTTTCCTTTCCTTTGATAGCTTGTCTCTTCTCTACACCTTTAAACAATAAAACCCTAAGACTTCAATATATATATATATATATATAAGCAAAACTTCACATCTAAAGCAAAAATCCTTACCTTAGGGTGCTTTAGATTAAGTTTCTATCCCAAACTACTCAAAAAGCTCTCTAAAATTCTTGAAATATCTTGAAATATTGAAAAAAAGAGTTGAGAGGAAGTGGTGAGCAGAAGTTGGCGGTGGAGAAGAAGAATGAAGGGTTTTCTAGACCCAAGCCCTTATTAACTCACAATTAACACATGTCTTCCCATTTTGCCCTTGCTCTTTCTTGGAAATTCTATCTATGTCCCTTAGTCAATTACAATAATGCCCTCATTTTTATTACATTCTCCATGAAATTTTATCTCTTTCCACTCCCCACAATTTCAACTAATTTTGAGTAAAAAGACCATTTTACCCCTAATGAAAGTCTAAGGGATTTTCTTCATATTTTTCTCAAAATAACTTTAACAAAAATTCAACTAAGGGCCAACCAACCAATATTAACAATATATCAACCCAAATAAAAGCAAAACAATAAACATTCAAGCAATACACCATAACTTAGCTACGTACCTCAAGTGGGGAGTTACAAGTAAACTGTAAGGAAATTTCATGGAAAATCAGTTGGTGTGGGGGGTGTGATTGTGATGAATTAAAGGATATAGATGGAATTCCCAAGGAAGAGTAAGGGCAATATGGGAATGCTTGCCCATAAGTTGAGTTAAAAGGATTTAAGTCCTAGCAAACCCTTCATTCTTCTTCTCCACCGCCATTCTCCTTTCCTACTTCCTCTCAATTCCTCTTTCATTAGTTCAAGAGGACTTTTTGGAGTGATTGGGGTAGAAAATCAAGCTAAGGCATCCTAAGGTAAGGATTCTTGCTTTGGATGTGAGGTTTTGTGTATATTTGTATATTAAAGTTGTATGGTTTTATTGTTTAAAGGGTAGAGAAAAGTCAAGCAAGCAAAGGAAAAGAAAGTACTAGTGAGAGTTCTCCATTACAAGGTAAGTAAATCCCACCCAAGTTGAGGTTTGAGAACTTTCTTGAGTAGAGATTTAATAGCAATTATGTATGCATGTTATGTGCATGTTATATGCTATGAAATTGAGATTATTTATCAATGTTGTGATTGAATACACTTCATTTAAGAGAAGTGTTGATATGAGTTGATATGTGATGAGAAGATGTAGTTGAGATGAAGTTTGGAAGGTTTTGAGTAAACTTTTTTAGAAGTGTTACTCCTTGGCAAGATTTATAGCTATATGAGGGAGTTTTCTCCCATTTGGGATGGATAGAGAAAGGAAAAGAGCTATGGTTATAGTAAAGTCTTTATATGCACTTGAGTTGTTTGATGAAATGCCTAAGAGAGGTTTGAGTATGAGTAGTAAGCCTAAATTCCTGCAATATTGCATGTTGGCATCTCATAAGTGCATTAGGGGAGATGAACCATCCATATACATTAATTGTGCATTGAGGAGTGACTTAAGAAAGAGTAGAAAACTTTGTGAATGAACTACTCTAAGAATAGAGAGAATAAGAAGTGCTAGTGCTAGAGTAGAGTGAACGAGAAGAGCACTAAAAACGGGTAGGTGCTTTGTGATCTCCACCCGATAGTTATGAGAAACGGGTTGACGCTTTGTGATCTCCACCCGATAGGTCTGAGAAACGGGTTGACGCTTTATGATCTCCACCCGATAGTTATGAAAGATGGGTTGATGCTTTGTGATCTCCACCCGAAAGTCACGAAGAGTGGGCTGGTGCTGTGTGAACTCCACCCGGCCGTGCCTTCGACAAGATGAGGCCATGACATATAGCAGAGGTTAATAGAAAGAAAGCTGTGTGAAAGAGAAATAGAAATAGAACTAGTGTAAGGAAAGAATTAAGAGAAATAGTTACGGGGATAGACAAGTAGAGGATTTACTTACTGAGCATTATTTTGTGCTCACCCCGTTATTTTCCTTTGTGGTTGCAGGATCTAGGTGATGCTGCAGTCGGTTGAGCGTCGGCAAGCGAGGAGCAATAGCCACACTGTCCCCTATTTTGAATAGCATTTTGTAAATGATACTCTTTTGTACAAATAATGTATATACATAATATAAGAAAATTTTTGGGCCCATTTACTTTTATTATTGTACATGTATTTTATTAGTATACAACAGTTATTACAAATTCCCCTTAACAATAAGGAAATCAAAACTCCTTTAGAGATAAGAATATCATGTTGAGAAATTTCAAGTACTTGGATAATAAACTTGCCCAACTATTTGATGGATTAGATTTATCATATAAAAAATAAATTTATAAAAATATAAGTTGAAAAGTCTTCATTATCTATTAGATGAAAATTAGGCTTACAACATTAAGATATAAAAGTAAGGGTAAATTGGTAATTTCCTTGTTCAATTATGGATATTATAGGCGGGTAAACTTGTTATATTAACTGCAATTTGGATGATTTTTTATTTTCTAATTCAATTTTGATTAAATTATTAGAAATTAAATAAGATAAATATGGGGTGTCAAAAGTATTTGTAAAGAACTAGAAATTAAACTTAATTTTGATAATTTATTATAGTGATAAATTTGACACTATAAAAGTTATTAAAAAGCAGAGTTTCTTTACCTCATTAATAGGAGTGCCAATATATCCACTGGAATAGATTTTTAGCTCCCATCTAATTTATCATTATCTCTCACTTTTAAATTTAGTTTTTCTTTTGACAAGTTTAATTTTAATTAAAATTACTAGAAATAACATTATAATTTCTAAATACACGTATACTCTATTTTCTATTTTTGTTTTAATTTTTAACACTTCATCTTACATAAAACCTAACCCTAAATTTTCATAGTCATTGAAACAATTTGTTTTATTTTAAATATTTGATTGTTTGATGAAAATATAATACTAAAACTATTGAAAAAATATTCTCACAATGAGATAGATATGAATTTATAAAAGTAAAAGTAAGTTTCAAATTTGAAATTAGGAAACTAGGAGAAAAAGTTTGTAAACAAAAAACCTAATTAAGTTTGAGATTGGGGAAAAATGGTGTAAAACCAAAAACCATAATTAAGTTTAAAATTGGGAAAAATAAACATAATTAACCTTATATGGCTATTTTTAGTATTAAATGAGGTTTAAAAAGATTTTTTTTCTTTTTTCTTTTAGGAAAGATGTATTTAGCAATGGGGGATACTGATCAATTGAATAGGAGTTAAAAATCACTTTCCTATATCCACTCATCCATTTTTTCCTATCAAATAGGGATGAAAATACCCAGACCTAGGTGTCAGGCTTGCCCGAGTTAGGCGTGGATTACATTTAAAAATTCCTAGCCAGAGCCCAAGGCTTTAAAGAGTTATCTATATTTGTAATTTTTAGGGGGAACAGGCTTTGATAAGCCTTGGTATACCCTGAGCCTCAGCCTAAAATATGTGTGGGTACAGATAAGGTTTTCTAATACATCCTTACCATCAGAGAGTTACATAATTAGTAACTAAGAGCATCTCCAAATGACTCTTTATATAATCCAAACTTTTTATTATAAAGAGTTTGTTCATAAAAACAAGAGTCCAATAGACTCTTTATTCTTTAAATATAAATTAAAGAGTGGGTTTAGCTATCTACATCTAAAGACACAAATTTTAATCTTTATCCCAATTTTATTTAATAAATTACAAGTTTCTATGCATTTTATTATTAATTCTCTCTCCTATTAAGTCTCTCTCTTATTTATTAAGTCTATTTTAAAAAGTTCATTGGATTTGAATACAAAATTTGTTTTTTATATTTAAAAATTAATAAAGATGATCTTTATTTATGTGAACTATGCTCTTTATTTTAAATTGCATATTTCACGTAAATAAAGAATATCCTTGTTAATTTCTAAATATAAAGAACAAAATTTATATTCAAATAAAATAGACTCTTTAAATTAAACTTAATAAATAAGAGAGACTTAATAGAAGAAAGAATTAATAATAAAATACATAGAAACTAGGGCTGTGCAAAACCGGATACCCGAATATTCGGGTACCTCTAAAAATGTACCCACAAACCGAACCGGTTTTAGAATACCCGGTTTTGCGGGTGCCCAAAAATTCAGGTCACAAACCGGGTATCCGATTTTGTAACCCAAATTTCATTAAAATTACACAGCAGATTAGCAGAATGCAGAATTATATCACTTTGAAATTCATGTGTGTCAATCTTAACTATTATTCGACAATGTCCAACACAAATCATTGAACCATACTAATCAAACACATTCCAACAAAAAAGTAATCTCTAAACCATTATCATATATTCCCTGGGACCAATTCTTTTGATGCAGATCATATTGGAAGAATGGAAACAAATTACTTTCTTCAATTGAGCACCGATTTTGAGTCTTGACAAAATAGATCACAGGGGAATCTATCCTGGTAGAAACCAAAACGAAAATTCTGCATAATTTTATTCCAACAGTCCTATATATAGAGACTCAAGAAATTAGCACAAAACCCTGTAGGAAAAAGAATTCAACTTAACTATAAAAAAAAAGAACATCAAGGAGTTAGATTCTCAAACAGAATTTGCAATAGTCAGTCACAAACCCAATATTGAGAAGAATATCATAAAGCCAGCTGAGATTTGAATGACCTTACGGCTTTTAACACGAGTGCTTCCAAGCAGCCCCACATTTTCTCTGTTGTTTTTCTCAAAATTAATCTCATCTGCATTAAAAGCAAAAATTTTGAAGGAAAGGGAGAACACTTACACGGGGACTGAAGAACTAGTCAAAGTTCCAAAGAGACCATCTAGTACTGTTGAGAGTGAGAGAGATGAGTGCGGCTGTGCGGTGCAGATGCAGATTGCAGACTAGAGAATTTGAGAGTGAGAGAGATGAGTGGCAGTGTGGCTGTTGAGAGTGAGAGAGATGAGTGGTTGAGTGCGGCTTGTGCGGTGTAGATGCGGACTGGAGAATTTGAGAGTGAGAGAGATGAGTTTGAGTGCGGCTGTGCGCCTGTGTGCGGGAGCTGGGACTTGAGTACTTGATGCAGTGACAGGCTAAACTTTTAGGGCATAAGGGATTTGGGCTTTTGCCTTTGAAAATCTGCGTTTTTTATTTTTTTATTTTTATTTTTTAATAAAACCGGTTACTGGGTACCTGGTTACCTTAAAGCAAATAACCGATACCCGAACTGGAAATTCGGGTATCACATTATAACTATCCAAAGACCAATTCCAAGAATTTTGGTGCAGTTTCGGATTTGGTTCGGTTCGGTTAACGTTTTTTTTTGCACAGCCCTAATAGAAACTTGTAATTTATTAAATAAAATAGAGTAGAAAGTGAAATTTGACTCTCTAGATATAGAGAGTTAAACTAACTCTTTAATTTATATTTAAAGAATAAAAAGTCTATTAAACTCTCGTTTAGGATCGGCATATGGTGCTCTAACGGCAACGGGTACATTTCTCCCTCCTCTCCTCTTGTCTCCAACGCCCTCAATCTCAGCAATCTTGCCCAAATTAAGAAACCTTACTCTCTCTTCTCTCTCTTTAGTTTACTGATCAGAATGAAGCACTTCATGCAGCCAAGAAACACAATCTTGAGAGAGACTCCCTCAAGTGAGTTGCCATCTTTGTTGTCTCAAACCCTAATTCAAAATTAAAGTCATTGCGGAAGCAAAAATCATCTAAAGAAAACGCTCTACTGTCAAATCTGAACTCACTTCTTCCACCTTCTCCGACACCTTCCAAGATGAAGAGTCTGCTACCCCCACAGCCGCCCAATCCACTCAAGCGCAAGCTCGCCACTGATACACTTCCCAAGAACGTAATGGTTGGGGTCCCTGACTCAGGTGTTCAAGCAGTTGTTTCTATCTTCTTCTTTTCAGTGGTTATTTGATATTATCTTTTTTAAATTTTGAGAGAGTTTGGGGAAAAAGTGACTCAAGCTTGAGAGAATGTAAATTTTGAAGTTTTTTTTAGCTTTTATTTTGTTACTGAGAGGAAAAGCGAGAAATTGTTGAGCTTTTTTTTTTTTTTGTTATGTACTAGAAGAGAGAGAGAAATTGGAAATTTGCGTACATGGTTAAAAATAAAAGGATAACTAGGTTATATATTGCTAATATTCTTGAATGTTATTAAGTAGCTTTACAGCCCAACTATATACAGAGTAGATTCTAATGTCTCTAGTTTTGATGGTGTGGATTAGGTGATACTGTAGAGGTGGGCATTTGGGACTGGGTCCAAAAACCCAGCCCCAAAACCCAGTCCTAGGAGGCCTGGTCCCAAAACAGGACCAAGCCTAAGGAGGAGGGCCCGGGCCCTCCACTGGGCTCTCCTCCAAGGCCTGGGCTGGGCCCAAATTTTTTTGGATTTTTTCAGTTTAGTCCCTTGCACAATCACATAAAATCCCCTATAAATTTTAAAATAAACATAAATTACAAGAGTTAAAATGAAATTTTACAAAATTTATAAGAAAAAAAATTACTAACTAGTGTAGCAGCAACGGTTATAATTTTTTTTAATCATTGACATGGTAGCCAATGGTCATCACCAATGGTTATAATTTATATTATAACCTTCTTTTTTTTTTTTTTCATTCCACCCCACCCCCCCACAACACAACTACACTATAAATAACCCTAAAATCTTTCATTTTTTCAACACTAATCAATCTCTCTACTCCAAATCTCCAATCAAATTCTCATTTAATTTATATTTATATTTATAATTTATTCATATTATTTATTTATATTTTTCTATATTTTTCTATTTTTCAGTATCATCATAATTTCATATTATTATTTAATTTCTTTTCATTTTAATTATTTATTATTTTATCATAAATTTATAATGGCTTCCCCAAATGAGTTTTACGTTCCATCCACCGAAGAAATGGAAGGGTTCAATCCATTTTCACCATTTCCTCCAGAGGAAGTAGCTGCAATTCCAGAACCACATTCGGTTGGGACGAGGTGTAGCCAAACACATGCGAGCTGCGAGTCAATGGGCACGGGCATAGCCCAACCCCCCCGACCGTAAAAAAGGGTCGTGTCCGATGTATGGTGACACTTCACCAAATCAAAACGGCCAAAGCCAAATGGGGAGGGGGAAGAATCGTGTGGGATATGTAATTTCTATGGAACCATTATTGGCGCTAAGAAGGGGACTTTGACGATGCGATGACATGTAGAGAAGAAGTACCCCCAAATAATATAATTGTTGGATACATCTTCAAGCGGATCAGTTAGACAAATTCAAACTCAACTTAATTTTAATCCACAATCCTCAACTCTTTTAACATGGCAATACAATGCACATGTTGCACGAGAAGAAATAGCAAGATTCATAGTTGCTACGGACTCTCCCATTTGCTTATCTGAAAATCCTTATTTTATTCACATGATTAAAACTGCATTTTGTCTAACATATACCCCTGTTAGTAGAAATACAAGTAGAAGAGATATACTAAAACTTTATAACAAAATAAATAATAAACTTAAAAAAGAATTTCAAAATTTTAGGAATATATCTATTGCACTTACATCAGACATATGGGTTTGTAGATCAAAAACTGATTTTTTCTCTGTCACAATACATTTCTTAGATCATAATTGGAGTTTACAACAAAAATTGATGGGTTTTAAACCATTATATAAAAAACATAGTGCTGAAACTATTTATTTTACAATTCTTGAAGTTTTGCAAGAATATTTATTAACTAATAGAGTTATAGCGCTAATGCTAGATAATGTAGCTGCTAACACCGCGGCAATCTCTTTAATTGAAAAGAGATTGAATCTGCATGGTGATGGCAAATTTTTTCACCAGAGATGTACTTGCTACATCATCTATTTGATAGTTAAAGCAGGTTTAGATGCTATACATTCGAAGATGGAGAGGGTGCGCACGGCTATCAGATTTATCGTCAACAATAGCAATAAAAGATGGTAGGAGTACGTTAAATATTGTAAGCAAGAGGACCCATCGGTTCGACCTTTGAAGTTATGTACAGACATGCCTATCCATTGGAACTCCACCTACTTGATGTTGGAAAAAGTTTTGCCAACCACGAAACAAATTACAGATTTTGTCAATCGGAAGCACTATCTAGAGGAAGTTGTCAGCTATGATGATTGAGCGGTTTGTGAACTTTTTTATCAATTTCTTCAAATTTTTTAGCTACTAATACATTAAATGGTATTTATTATCCGACTACTAATTTAGTGTTAGATATTTTACTTCAAATTGCTAAAACTTTTGCTCAATATAGATATAATAATGATTTAAGGGAAATTGTTTTAAAGATGGAAGAAAAATATGAGAGATATTGGTTAGATATTCCATTCTTATATGGATTAGGCCTTGTTCTAGATCCTAGGTTTAAATTACACGTAGTTAACTGTATAATTACTGAGATAGGCCAGCATTTAGGACATGATTATACGTCTTATTTGACTAACTTTAAACAAAAACTGGATAGCCTTTTTTCTTTATAGGAGAACAGCTACAATGGAAGTGGAAGTGGAAGTGGAACGTTCAAGAGAGAGGATCCGAACCTTAATGCAGCCCTCCGTCAAGGATTGAGCAAGTGGACATATGTGGAACGTGGCGGAAGTAGCAGCTCCAACTCATACATACATGGACCAAATGAGCTGAATCCCTACCTACAAGTGGACCTGTCCTTTATAACAATGAAGGAGCAACATGATATGGATATTCTTTAGTGGTGGAACCAACATGAAAGTCGATTCCCCATTGTAGCCCAAATGGCACGTGATATTTTATCTGTGCCAGTTTCTACAATTGCATCTGAGTCAACATTTTCAACGAGTGATCGAATTGTTGAAGACATAAAATGTTCTTTAACCGATGAGATGATTGAAGTGATAACATGTTTACGGGATTGGACTCATGCAGAAAGAAGACTACAATAGCACCCTGAAGATCCCGAACTACTCGAACTCTTTAGGAGTATAGATTTGAATGATGTAAATATTGTTGACGATGAAAATGAATAATTTAATAAAAAAAATTATTTAATTGTTTATTTGTGAAGCGTGAATGTGTGAAATGTGAATTTATGATAAAAATTAAAATTAACTATTAATATTTTTTTTTAAATTAATTAAATTTTTAGAAACTTACTAATCTACCCCTGAAAAATACTAAAACCCCCTATAAAATTTCATTTCACCCCTAAAATATAAAAAAAGAACAAGAGGGAAAAAGAAATTATCCAGGCCCATAAGACCGGTCTTGGGCCCATCGAACCATTCCTAGGGATCGACCCATGAGCTTGGGACCGGTCCCAAGCCCATGAGCTACTAGTCCCATTTGGGACTAGTCCTTGACCAGCTCTAGGTGATAGTCTGAATGAGACTTGTAAATAAGGAAGAGGAAGAAGGGGAGATGATAGTACAGAAAGTTGGCAATGATGCTTTGAAAATAATTGGACAGACATTCACATTTGATTCATTCTTGACATTGATTCGACACAGGTATTATCTCTTTTCTACTTGACTATTTTCATTATTACCATAAGGTGCTCAAATATAGGTTTGTTTTGCAGCTTGTTGGACTCCCTCTCATTGAAAATTATGTAGTTGAATTTGACAGTTCAGTGTTTGCCTATGGGCAGGTACCTTTTATCTTGCTTTTGATTCCTCTCCACTCATATTTTATTTTACATGTAATTATGCCATTATCTTTCTTCATGTGTCTGAAAAATTGATTACACCAGACAGGAAGTGGAAAGACTTATACCATGTGGGGACCAGCTAACGCATTGTTGGAAGAAAACTTATCAAGTGATCAACAAGGCTTAACTCCCCGTATTTTTGAGCGACTCTTTTCCCGCATAAATGAGGTGAGGTTCAAGTTTTTCAAGATTCAACTTGTCGAGGTATTAATCCTCTGCATTTTCATGATATTAACCCCTTCTACTTTCTTTGTAGGAACAAATCAAGCATGCTTAAAAGCAGCTAAATTACCAATGTCGTTGTTATTTCCTTGAGGTTTTGTGACTGGACAGTATCCCTTTTTGTCTTGTGAAATTTAATGTTGCATGTCCTAAGATATCCACTTATTATTGCAGATTTACAATGAATAAATCCCAAATTTTTTGGGTCCAAGCCAAAGAAATCTTCAGGTAATAGAAGCACTCACATCCAGTAAAAGACCTACATAAATTTAGTTTTCCTTGACCCTGTTTTGCTTCTCCCTTCAGAAAAGAGAAGATGTCAAATCTGGTGTCTATTTGAAAATTAGACAGAGGAGTATGTATGCACAATGAAGGATGTCACACAACTACTGATAAAGGTTTGCTTTGTTTTTTCTTCTTGGACCGCATAGTGAGGATGCTTAAGGCGGGTTCCTAGCATTTGAGACTTTTTAGAGAATGTCTATAAAAGAAATGTTGTACGATTCCTTGGCTAATACAAACATGTATATATTCATTTTCCTTGTCATTATAGTGTTTGTTTGCTTGACAAATTTAATTCCATGTTACATTGACTATAACGTAATATGTAAACCCAACATATAGGAATTTTTCCTGGTGCTTTAATTTATTTTAAGGGTTTACTGCATGTAATGCTTGGCAACTTTATTTGTTTTTCTTTTTCTTTTTTAAGGTGATAGAGAAATACTGAATAATAAATAGTACTGAATAGTAAATAGTATTTAAGTATTCCATCAATATGTACAAACATATGATATACTAACACAGAATACAATATTAAGATGACTATGCTTGTACAAAAGTGTCATGTCTAACATACATTAAGATATAAGAAAATTGAAATTTTAATTTCTTCTGATACCCATCACTTTTGCTGAAATCCCAAAACCCATAAAGTTTTACCATTATTGCTGCCCCACAAAATTTTCCAGTAATGGCATAACTTGACTGCTCCATAAGGTGAGAGAGCTTATAATATCTGCATGCACCTATTGGGTACTTGTTGTAAATAGGGAGCCATGCTTATTGTGGGCCTGACTATACTAGAATAACCATCATTCAACTGTCATGATAGGTATTCTATCATTGCTTATCTAATATGTGAAAAATACACATTTTTATCTGTTTTCTGTATATTCTTATGAAAGGTTAATTTTCCTTTAAGAGCTTATTTTAACACTGTTGCTTCTTGCACATTTATGCTCTTGTTTTAGGTACTTCATGATGTAGAGTGTCTTAAAATGGAAGATGAGGAGAAGGTCAAGATTGAAGAGACAGTGTCTGCTTCCATGGTTGTAGAGCCATCTTTTCCTTTACAAGAGAAAGTAAGTACTGAAGAAACTGAAGCTAAAACTGAAGTTAGACCAGCCTAATTTCATTTATCAACTTTCTCTTTTAATTAGGAGTCAAATATTTACCATATGGCCCTTCTAGTATCTTGCTCCTTTCACTACATCAAAATTTCTAATTTGCTAATATGGTTGTAATATTTTGTTAAATTTTATTATGAGATTTAAATCATCAATGTAGGGAAATAGAGGCCACAGCCTTCCTTAAAGTTCTTCATTTTTTGCTGTTCTGTTTTATGTTGTGGTGTTATCAATATTTTTTCCTTCTCACAATATTATCAACAATGAGATGCAGGAGCCCATGATTAACACGTACGCCAATTTTAGAGATGATGTGCTTCCACGCATCAAAAAACTTGGCTATAATGCTGTTCAGCTAATGGCTATCCAAGAGTATTCATATTATGAATATGTGTGTTTGCCTATGTTCCCTGCGTCACCAATATTCTGTTCGGACAATTAGTGAGTTTCTTGAGTTATATTTTGCAAGTTGTAACATTTCAATTTTGCATTGGGTACCTGAAAACTAAAATACTCAAGGCTTTGTTTGTTTCATTATTTCGCCACTATCCTGTCCCTATTCCAAATACAAATGTAAATTTGTTTCCCTGTTTTCAAAATCATATCATAAATTAAGAAACTCTTTTAAACCCCCTAGGTTTGTTAATTGACAAAAACAAACCCCAACAAAAAAAATTATGAATTAACAAAAACACCCCCACCCACCCATAGTTGCCAGATTCTGGCAACCACCGTCGGTGGTGGCCGGGATCTGTCACAATAGCGCACTACCGGCCGGAACTGGCAGTGGGTAATGCATCGATCTAGCCTTTTCGGCCGGATTTGGCGATCAATGACGACCAAGAGTTAGCTGCCGTTGACTATCAACAACGACCATACCAGATCTATGGCTAGATATGACTATCAACAACGGCAATATCTTTGGCTGTTGTTGACGGCCATATCTAGCCATAGATTTGGTAGGAAAATGCCAGATCCGTGTTGGATCTGGCCGCAAAAGGTCAGATCGACTCACAACCGCCGACTGGCTGGTGGTGTAACGCCAGATTCTGGCGGTAGTGGCTGGAATCTGGCAATTGTGGGTGGGTGAGGGTGTTTTTGTCATTTTATAAATTTTTTATATATTGGGGTGTTTAGTTAAATTAGCAAACCTAAGGGGTTTTTTTTTGTTAATTTTTAAATTCTACCTCGTAATAATCACCTAACTCTACCTACCAATAATATTCCAAAAATACTATTCCAAATGACCAAACTAGGGGTGGGCAAAATTTTAGGGTAGAACCGAAACCGATGGGTACCCGGGTGACGGTTCTGGTTCCTACCCGAAATCGTCCATAACAGGGTAGGTTCCGGTTCCAAAAAATTGGAACCGATACTATGCGGTTCCGGTTCAGGTTCCAAATCAAAGGAACCGGAACCGAGACTAAATAATACAATATTAAAGAATAGGGTTTTTTTTGATATTTTGCATATCATATAAATATATAATAAAATTTTGGTTTTTTTTATCTTAGTATAAAAAATCTTATTAATTTTCATTAGAAGATCAATTTTTCAAAATATTCTTATTAATATTTAAGTTTCACTTATTACTTGATTAAAAAATTAATATATATTAAGACATTTACCTTAAATAATAGCTTTTAAATATTTATTATCGGTGAAAACAAACAATTAAATACTTATAATCAAGCATCAAACATCAAGTAAATATAAACAAATATATTATTTAATGTTTTGCACTTAATTGTTAGGGGTGTAATTGTATTTTTATAAGGGTTTATTTGTCATTTTTTAGAAAATAGGGGGTAATTATATTTTACAGGATACCCAGAACTGGAACCAGAACCTATGTTCCAAGTTTTTAGGAACCAAAACCAACGGTTCCAGTTCCGGTCCCAAATCAAAGGAACCGACCGGTTCTAGGTTCCAGTTCCGGTTCCTTTGATTTCGGGCAGGTACCTGGACCTGCCCACCCCTAAACCAAACAAACACACCCTTAACTTTTCAGCTAGATTAAGGACATAGTTATAATAGTCTCTATGTGGAACATACTCAGGAAATAATTAAGTGCTTGTTTCAAATTAAATTAACCTTTTTCATATAAAGAAAAATGTGAAAACTCCATTCACTAAAAACTGCAATTCTGATTATTAGAAATTAGTAAGTTTATCTCCATAAATTAATTGAGGGTTATAATTATTTCTCAAGATATGCTGTAAAACTTTGTATTTTGGGCCTACAGTAAAACGTTATATCACTTCCTGCCTTATATGATTGAAAGGGTTTGTTGTCTAACAACTGATCTATTTATTCTTTTGATAAGAAATTCTGAAAATCTTACTCTTGGTTTTGTTGTTCTAGTTTTGAACAATGACTGTGCGCATGCCACATTTTGTATGGATCCGTTGGTTATCTAGGGCTGGTCTTTCTTTTTTGTGAACAGCTTGTTCACTTCTAGTAAATCTCCTTGTCTTTCCCATCCTATTCCGTAGGTGACTAAACCCTCTTATTCTTAATTATGTATACTTCGAATTTTTGTATAGCATTTGTCAGAATCCATATTAATGGAAAATCCTTTTTGGATTGTTTTACAAGAGTGTGACAGAAAATATTCCCTTTACACAAAGAAGGGATATAATAATGAGGATCTGAAGATTTAGCAAACTAGAGTGCTAGTATATAGAAAAAGTAAAGGTCAAGCTATTGTGACAAAATTTTAACTCAAATTTATGCTACAAATTCTTAACCATTAATTCAATGCAGTTCAATGGTTTAGAAGTTTCTGAGTTGGCATTAAAAATGACTACCTTTATCTTCTTTCTCTTTGTCTACAGGAACAATGGCCAAGAATTTGTATTACAAATTTGAGATAGAATAACCTAGCTATGAATAAATGATTAAAATTTATTGGAAGCTTATTTTTTGTCAAGCTAAGATTCTTATACCTTTTTTTTTGAGATAAATGCCAACTTTCTGCCCTGAGGTTATTCTGTTAAACATATGGTTTTTTTTCGTGCAGGTTAGTGGAATGCCAACATTCTGCATTCCTGTTGAAGATGGTGGTGTCGGATTTGATTAAGTATGTTCCTATTAGGAGTCTTAAACTTGTTACTCGTTCAACAAACTTTAAGCTTTTTATTATTATTATTTTATTAATGCATTTGGCATACAAATGTGTGCCTTGTCTTGGTACTGTGTAGGAAAAGGGATGAAGACTGGCAAATGGGTGACATTGTTCACACACTGGCCAACAGAAGGTGGTTAGAAAAATGTGTTGCTTATGCTGAAAGTCATGACCAATCTTTAGTTGGTGACAAAACAATTGCGTTCTGGTTGATGGACAAGGTTAGTTGTGTTCTTACAACTTATAGCATACAAAATACCATAGACCTTAGCCGTACTCTTGCTTATCTACATCTTGTTCACGCTGAAGGACACAGGGTACACACCTTTACATGTGCCGTAGAAATGCTTTTTGGTTCTAGAATAAGAACTTTGGATTTGTATAAATGAAATTATTGTCAGACACCTCTGCTTTATAGTTCATTGTTTTTTTGTGTTTTGAAAAACTAATTTTGTTATTTATGCTATAAAAACTAAATTTCCACATAGGCATTGCACAACATCTTTATTAGATGGAGCTGCTAATATTTCTTTAATGAAATTTAAATTACAAGCCTATTCCCTCATTATATCTCTTCTTAAAAGTCCATTCAAATAATTTATAGAGCATGTTATCAAATATGTTTCTTTTGATGCACAGGTGGTACCACTAGCATGAGAAAACTTATAGTGAGAAAATTGAATGGTAGTTAAAGTTCTTGGATATGAATGCAATAATTTTTACGTTCTGGAAAGAAAATCTTTTTCACTCTTGAAAGGATTTGTGTATTTGAAGAAAAATTAAAGAAGAATCAAGAAGAAAGAAAATGTGATTGGGTAACTGAATCTTGTTCTGATATTTTCAACTACAACTACTAAGCTATTACAGATCTGCTTTTATATAAGCATTGTAAAACAGAGTAGAATAAAACGCAGTGTTGTTTTAAGACTTTGTCTAAAACGCTGCGTATTACAAACGTGAGAATAGTAACAAACTTCTCTTCATCTCATTCTCTGCTTAACATCTTCCCTCAAAACAGACTTCTCTTCATTTCATTCTCTACTCAATATCTTCCCTCAAAACAGACTTCTCTTCATCCCATTATCTGCAGAAAATCAACTTTTCCTTTCTAGAGAATCAGTCACATTTAACTTTTCTTTGAGAATATTGAACCTTTGTCCAGGCAAAGCTTTTGTAAAGCATTAGCAATTTGATACTTTGAAGCTACATATTGAACACACAACTTCTTTTCAGCAACCAACTCCTGCACATAATGAACATCTATTTCAATATGTTTCGTCCTGGCGTGGAAGATGGGATTGGAAGAGAGAGCTCCTGCACTCATGTTGTCACACCATAGTACAAGGGTTTTATTTATAAGAATTCCAAGTTCTTTGAAGAGATTCTGAATCCATACCAATTCTATGGCTGCCTAACTTGAGGCTCTATACTCTGCCTCTATTGAAGACAAGGCAACAACCTTCTGCTTGCAAGAGGAGAATTGAACCAAATTTCCTCCAAGATAGATGTTGTATCCAGTAGTTGAACGTCTGTCACTCATGTCATTTGCCCAATCAGCATCTGTAAACCCTTCTAAGAGAAAATTCTGGTTTCTTGTAAAGATTAAACCATGCTGGACAGTGCCCTTAATGTACTTGAGAACTCGCTTACACGCTGTCCAGTGAGCAACCGTGGGGTATTGTAAGAATTGACTTAGTCTGTTTACGACAAAAGCTAAGTCAGGCTGTGAAAGAGTTAAGTATTGTAAACCCCCTACAATGCTTCTATAAACTGATGGCTGATCAAAAGAATCACTATCTTCTTTGCCTAATTTAGTCCCTGTTGCCATGGGAGTATTGCAAGGTTCGCAATCTGCCATTCCAGCCTTTAGAAGTAGATCCTGAGCATACTTAGACTGAGTGAGTAGTAACCCTGAACTATTTCTGTCAACCTCAAACCCAAAGAAATAATTCAATGCACCTGAAGCCTTCAAACCAAACTTCTTGTTGAGATCTTCCATAATTTGAGCAATCAAGGATGAATCAGTACCTGTAATGAGTATATCATCCACGTATACAAGCAAGTAGATGATTTGGTTGCCTTGTTTGAAGTAAAACAGACTTGTATCTGAAATAGAGCTGATGAAACCCCAATCAGTTAGAGAATTCTTCAGCTTGTCAAACCATGCTCAAGCTTGCAAACATGGTGAGGAAACTGCAAATCAGAAAAACCTTTAGGCTATATGATGAAAACAGATTATGTTAGTTCACCATTCAAGAAAGCATTGTTAATGTCTAGTTGTTGAATTTCCCATTGATTGTGGACAGCTAGTGATAGAATGATCCTGATTGTGGCTGGTTTAACTACTGGAGAAAATGTATCGAAGTAGTCAAGGCCTGGGGTTTGTTGAAACCCCTTGGCTACCAATCGGGCCTTGTACTTTTGCAGTGAACCATCAGGTTTTAACTTGGTTTTAAAAACCCATTTGTAGCCTACTGAGTTCATTCCTGAAGTAGAAGGAACTAGCTCCCAAGTGTTATTGCGAAGAAGAGCTTGAAATTCTTCTTCCATTGTTGTTTTCCATTCTGGAATGGTGAGGGCTTCAGCAGCTGTTTTTGGTTCAGAAAGAATGCTCTGAGTGGTTAAATAAGCCTGACCTACAGTGTGGCTTGTTGAAGCCTGTGAAGTTTTGGACCTAGTCATCATAGGATGATGATTAGCAGTTGTGGTTTCCTTTGGAAAGGGCAGCACCACTTCAAGTTGTAATCCAGGAGAATAAGGATTTGGAGAACCATTTGAGACAGTTGTAGACATCTCAGCAGTGGTTGAAACTGCATCAGAAGTAGAATGAGGTACTAAAGATGAACTGATAGTGGGATTAGCAATAGGCACGTTTTCTTTTGTAAAAGGCAATACCACTTCCAATTGTATTCCATGTGAACAGAAGTCAGGGGGCACACTTAAGTGAGTGGAATTTACCATATCAGTAGTTGTTGTTTCTACAGGTTTGCTTCCAGTGGGAATGTCATGAGAAGTGAGGTGAGATACTGAAGAATTAGGCATGGTGTTAGTAGAGATATTGATGGTTTCTCTATAGTTTTCTATTGAATCGTCAAGAGAAGAATCTGGACTAGAGCTTGAGCTGATGCAGTGATTAAGGGTCCATGATGAAACATCTCTTACAGTAGACTCTAGACTGGAACTTGAGCCTACAATGTCAGAATCTTTGAAAAGAAAATAGTTAAATCCATCTTTAAAAGGAAATGTTGTTTCATTAAATTTGCACTGTCGAACAATATAAACCTTCCCTGAAGCTGAAAGGCACTTGTATCCTTTATGGGCATTGTTGTAACCTATAAACACACATCTTTCAGTGTGATATGATAGTTTATGTCGCTGGTATGGTCTGATAAAAGGATAACAACAGCATCCGAAGACCTTGAGATCAGTATAAATTGGTTCTTGCTTGAACAACTTCTGAAAAAGAGACAGGTTTGCAATTGGAGCTGAAGGCAACCTATTAACAAGATAGGTTGCTGTGTTAAAGGCCTGCCACCAGAGACAAAGAGGCATGCCAGCATGTGCTAGTAAAGTCAACCCAAATTCAGTGATAATCTTATGTCTCCTCTCTATTCTTCCATTCTGCTGGTGTAAGTATGGACAAGGATGCCTAAAATGGATACCATGTTGTTGAAGATAACCAGCAAAATGTCTAAACTCACCTCCCCAATCAGTTTGTAAACACTTCATTTTAGCATTCAACTGATTTTCGGCAAAGCAATGAAATTGAGTAAAGAATTTGAAAGCTTCATATTTTAATTTCAAGGGATAAATCCACATGTACCTACTATAATCGTCTACAAACAACATATAGTATCGAAACCCCTCTGAAGAATAAACTGGTGCAGGTCCCCATAAGTCAGAATACACTAATTCAAGTAGACCATTGGTTTGAAGATTAGAGGCATGAAAAGAAATCTGATGCATTTTGCCAAATTGGCAAGCTTCACAAAAATTCAAGCTTTTATTCTTATTAGAATCACATACAGAAACTTTATTCAATATCAACTTTAAAGTTTTCTCATGTGGGTGCCCTAACCGAGCATGCCACGGAGTTGGAAGACTAACAGCAACATCCAGACAATCTTTATTCATACAGTTATGACCATTATTGTGATTCTCAACATGTAGACTACTATTACTACTGGAGGGGATATCAGAGTTGGCCGAAACAGCAACATGACAGTGTGCATCACATGCTTTAGTGCTAGCACTAGGTGAAAGGGAAGCCATACTGGGAAGTGAGAGTTGAAGCTGATATAAACCATTCTTCAGGAAGCCTTGAAGTAGTACTTCTTTGGAGAGTTTATCCTTAACAAGGCATTGATCAGAATAAAACTCAACAATTACACTATTATCTTTGGTTATTTGAGATATACTCAACAAATTCTTGGCTATATGTGGAACACATAACATGTTTCTAAGATGAAATAACCTTGAAGATGACTTAGAAAATAAAAGGGACTCACCTGTGTGTGTAATAGGGACAGATTGGCCATTCCCAACTTAGACTGTGGAGCCACCTTGATAATTGTTTTTAAGAAGCAGATTAGTGGCATCGGCAGTCATATGATTTGTGGCTCCTGAATCCACATACCAGGTTTGGTCATTAACAGTGTTTGGAGTAGCTATGGACAATTGATTAAGCTGTCCTGAAACACTTGAAAGAACATTCTCTACATAGTCATGATTAGATCCTGTAAGACTTCAACAACCATTCTGAAAGTTTGTTGAACTAGAGCCCTAAATGCTTTGAAAACCTTGACACTATGGAGAACTCTCTTGAAAACCTGAAGAATTCGAGTAAGTGGAAGGTAATTGTTGCATTGTCTGTCTAGGCAGATTCTTTGCCGCAAACATGGCTTGAGCTGATTCACTTGATTTTCCAGGATTCTGACTATTATGAGATGGCATTAAGGGACTAGTAACAGGTATAGGAAAACCTTGAAATCCTTGATCAAACCTGTGATAGCACTGTACTGCAGAATGTCCTCCTTTACTACAAACTTGGAAGATTAGTTTAGGCCTAAAATAGCCTCTGCCTCGACCCCTATTTCTCATCATATATGGGTTATACTGAAACATGCTAGAGTCAAAGTTACTAAATAAGTTATTTGCTAGTATAAATTGAGACTGGTAAGGTAAAGAAAATTCAGGTCTGGGACTTCCTTGACGCATGGGATTTCCAACAAGCTGAGGCATATTAGACACATTAGAACCCATTGGTGCAAAAGAGTGCATCGACATGTTAGAAGACAACGGTACATTAGACGGCATGAAGGTCTGATTTGACAGATTCACACCTCCATTCATACCTGATACAGGTTGTAAATTTTTGTTCTGAGATACCAAAGACACATCATTGCTTCCTTGACTGAATCCTTGTTTAGAAACTACAAAAGCTGAACCAAGCTGATCATGAATACAATTGTAGGCATTATGTTGTCTATCAAGTCACATCTCATGCTTATGAAGTAGAAACTGAGCCTCTTGTAATGTAGTGTTACTACTATTAGAAGTAAGGTTAGCAACTACTACATCATATTTTGGTCCTAACCCGTCAAGAATGTACAACAACAGCTCCTCATCATTTATATTTACTCCACTTGCAACCAATTTATCCCCCAATTCTTTCATCTTTAGTACATATTCACTAATACTACATGAATCTTTCTTAGTAGTTTGTAGTAAGTTTCTTAAATGTAGCGTCCTAGCTTTAGAAACTGATTGAAAGTGCAATTCCAAAATGTTCCAGATTTCATAAGCAGTATTGCATTTAGCTACGTGTCTAAACATTGATTCAAAGATAGTGGAAAATAACCAACCAACAAGGAATTGATCAAATTTCTTCCAAGTAAAATAGTTAGGGTTTGGTTTCTTTACTGTCTCCCCTGATTCATCTGACTTCTCTATCAAAAACATTGAAGGACAAGCTTTCTCTCCTGTAACAAAGACATCCAATCCATGAGAGGTTAACGCTAGCAGAATTTGCGACCTCCAGAATGTATAATTCCTCTCCAACAACTTGACTGAAATTGAAGGTAAAGTAGGAGTAGCAACTGTAGTTGCACAACTTGTAAAAATGGAGTCCATTGTTCCTAAAACTGAGGATGAATTAGCTAAATCAGAGTTTGGATTCACCATAGACGCGTGTCTAGGGCTCTAATACCATGAAAGGATTTGTGTATTTAAAGAAAAAATAAAGAAGAATCAAGAAGAAAGAAGAAAGAAAACGTGACTAGGTAACTGAATCTTGTTCTGATATTTTCAACTACAACTACTAAGCTGTTACAGATCTGCTTTTATATAAGCATTGTAAAATAGAGTAGAATAAAATGCAGTGTTGTTTTAAGACTTTGTCTAAAACGCTGCGTATTACAAATGTGAGAACAGTAACAAATTTCTCTTCATCTCATTCTCTGCTTAACATCTTCCCTCAAAACAGACTTCTCTTCATTTCATTCTCTGCTCAATAACTCTTATTTCATTTTCTAGTAAATAAGAGGGATTACAATTTATTTTAGGGAACAGTCCTTTCAAACTCCTAATTAATTGTAAAGCTATCAATCCTAGGTTTTATGGTTCAACCATTACTAACTAGAAATTAGTGATCCAACAATTATTCACAAATATTTCACATAAATGTAAGATTTGATTTTGTCTAACTTTTTTCCTTCTCTGGAAGAAATTAACCAGCTTCTCCCTACAATAAGCTTATTTGAAAAGTAACATGGTTCTGAATTTTGATGAACGAGCTAGGGTCTTGATCTTCTGTCCTAAACTACTTTTATCATGTTGTGATCTTTAATTTCCACGCAAAGATCAATAATTTGGATATCATTAAGATTTATCGCTTTGGTCATTTTGATAATTTAAATTGATTTAGGGCAGGAGATGGAGTCATCATTCTTGATGGTCATAAATCTACTCAATTGTCTCATTCTTCTGATTTCACATTTTTTTATGTGTAGCATTAAGTTGGAGTTAATCTCAGTAACAGTGCATTAATAACATCATTGAGGAAAAGTTGTGTGATGGATACAATTAAGCTTTTACACTCATAATTTCAAAATTTATCTTAGATTTGTGCCTTTCTGTAGGATATGTATGATTTCATGGCTTTGGACAGACCATCAACTCCGCTTATAGATCGTGGAATAGCATTACACAAAATGATCAGGCTCAATACTATGGCACTAGGCGGAGAAGGATATTTGAACTTTATGGGCAATGAATTTGGGCATCTTGGTGTGCATTTGATTATTAATATTCTGTGTTTATGTCTTTGCATTTCTACCATCACTGACTTAGCATTTGTTGAGTGTTAAGCTCTTAAATGACTTGATGTTATTCTTTTCTGTTGTTAATTTATATAGAGTGGATTGATTTTCCAAGAGGTGAGCAGTGTCTTCCTACTAGCGAAGTAATTCCTAGGAACAATTTCAGTTATGATTAATGCCGGCGTAGGTTTGATCTAGTAAGTTTCTCCCTCAGTTAGAATTTTAACAATAAATCTTGCAGAGTTTTAAAGGGCGTACCTAAAATATTTGCTTACTTTCATGTTGGCATCATTAAATTAATGAATTGCACGTAAGTTTTAATGTAGACATAGAGTGAATTTGAGAGACACTAAATCTATTATTAGCAAGAATAGGCTTACTATAACTAAAAAATTCGGTGAATATATTATGATGAAGAAAACCACGTGCAAAGTTTGCTAAATAAGATTACTTGGCCGAGATATGGTTGTTCATGATCATAATGAGGAGAAAAAGAGTTAAATCTTTTTATGGAAACCTTCTTTGACCATATAGTGCCAAAAGAATCATGGACCTATATACTGTATTTAAGTGTATATGAATTCTCTTAGGTCATGGTTGGTCGGTGGAAAGGAAAGGAAAAGAAAAAGATTGTACAATGGCATGGAAGAGAATGAGAATGAGAACATACATAGTAATAAAATAAGATTTCCATAATTTGGTTACAAAATTATGGAAAAAAGTAAATCATAAATAATTTGGACAAGTTCACTTTCTCGGAAATATTTGATATTTTTATCTTTTCATGTGGGGAATTACAAATTATAATCTAAATTTAATATTTAAGCTAATATGAAATATCTTAGTATTTACTTCATAAATATATGAGATTTTTTTTTTTTTTTTTGGTAGTTAATGCGCCTATAAGGTAAGGACTCAAGGTTCTTATTCCCAAGACTAAGTAAAACTATTGAAGGGATCCTTAATATTTTGGACAAAGAAATCCAAGTCCTTATCCCATGGTTTCCTATGAAACAAAAACCATTAATCTACTTTCCAACTTCTTGGTGCTTATCATTTTATTTTCAACTTATCAGTCCTTTGTCGTTTTACTTTTACATCTAACCTAATCACTTAATTAACATACCGTTTTAATTCATATGATTGTTTTGTTGTCTAATTTATATGATTGGCTTGTCATGAGATGTACATATTCTATCTCTTTTAGAAGTTACTTTTTTTTTTTTTCCTTTTTATGACATATAACATCTTTGCATTGTTTTAGTAACTTTCACAGATGGCATCCATATAATTCTTAAAAGTAACTATATATTATTGGGTGTTGGATACAACCAGGGGGATGCAGAATATTTAAGATATCACGGAATGCAAGAATTTGATCGGGCGATGCACCATCATGAAGAGAAGTATACTAGAAGCTCTAACTGAACTAAATTTCTTACTTGTATAATTAATGTCAAAAAAATTTGGAATTGTGCAATGTTATGGTATTTATCCATTAAATATTTATTATGGTATTCTATGAGTTATATGAAGGCAATTATAATATATTCATCATATTTTTCAGTACACTTTAAAGACTTTTTAGAATGAAAAATAGATCTACTAGTTAACTGTTGTTGCAGTTTATGACTTCTGAGCATCAATACATATCACGTAAAGATGAAGGAGACAGGATTATTGTCTTTGAGTGGAAACCTTGTTTTTGTCTTCAATTTTCATTGGAGTAACAACTATTTTGACAACTGAATCGGCTGCTTAAAGCCAAGAAAGTATAAGGTAAGCATTAACTTTTTTTCACTTTTTCATGTTTTACCTTTGATACTTCTAATATTTTATGCATATGGTTATTTTTTCTTACCTAATTTTTTTTTTTTTTTTTTTTTTTGTAATAATCCAATTATTTAAACAGAAAGTTTGAATCTTAGATTAACTTTTCTCTCAGTTCTAGATTTCATTTTTACTTATTAGGGTGTAGTGCATTCTAATATCATTTGCGCCAATGAAATGTATTCAATAATCGGTTCAATAGGATTTTAATCAACTTAAATTTCATGAACCTCCATGTGCAAATTCTAGGCTTCTTGAATTTATGCTTTAAATCACACCTTTTATTTTTGTCATTTCATAGCTTTACTCGTGACACCTCTCTCATAGTGACCTAATGGATTCTTTTACTAGAGAAAGTTTTTAATCCTAATTTATAACTATTTTGTCGACTTAACCTTCACATATCGGGTAAGAAAACTGAATTTAATTGCATTTAATATTGTAAATTATAGTATTACCCGATATATTCACGAGATATGAACTTAATATTTTGTTTCTAATCAAGGTAAGAAAATATGTAATAGCCCCAAATTTGTATTTTATTAATTACTCTATATCAAACAGAAGTTATCTTTAAACTAAAACTTCATATTGTAGATTTTCTTAGAATGGTTAAATTTATTGTCATTATTCTATCTAATTTTGTAATTTAAATTAAAATGCTTCTACAATTGGTCCTTATGTGCTCAGATTTGTTATAATTAATCATTTTGTGAACTTGATTGTTATTGATTTTGGGAAGCAAGAATAATAAAAATCGTATAGGGAAATTATACAAAATATGACCCATAGATCTCAAGAGTACATCCTGGTTTTGCAGCATGATGTTTGAGTCACTTCATAGGTGCTTGTGCTTGGTGCTAGCAACTGTAGAAGAAATGTTGAGGTTGTTTTCTCTGTTATTAATTTCAAAAAAATAAAAAGAAAAATCTTTCCTTTTCATTTAGATGATTCCAAACAATATTCTTGAAGATATGTATTAGTTGCTATTTTGCTGAGAGATGCCTGTTAAACTTGTGTTTACAGTGTTCTCATCTCCTTGATGTATTCAATTTGCACACTATACACAATTTCATAAGTTTACTTTATAAGAAAGCCTCACTGCTCAATGAAGTAGAATCTATGGAAGCTCCAACTTGGGATATAGTGCGAGGTACATATGTTTCCAAAGAGGGATGAGTTAGGTCTTGTGGTTTTTAATTGGCCGTTTTCCTTGAGTTTTAGATTTCCATCTTGGAGTAGGATCCAAGTATGGTCCACATGAGCTTGGTTAAACCGATAAATGCATTTTGCTTGGGTTTTCCCATCGTTGAGGATTCCTAGTTTGTCTGATTTCTAAAGTTTTACTTTTAATATTGCATGTTTGAGGATAATTGAGGGGAAGAGGTCAGTTGTTTATGGAATAAGATTTGACTTTTTATTCTGTGTTGGTAATTTTTTCTAACGAATATTAAGATTTATCATTTTGATGGAACTATGGCAATTGGGGAGGGAATGTAGGATTAGTTTGGAGTTTGTCCCCCTCCAAAGTTGTTCTTGCATATTCTATAAACATCTTGTCCACTCTTATGCTTCCTCTTTTCCTTAGTAATATGCATTTCTGTTTCACGCAATATACGCAGCTAAAAGGCTCCTTTCAAAAGGATTTTTAATTCTCCATTCAGAACTACCATCAACTATGCTTCCTATTTTTTTTTTAAGAAAATTTGTCCATTTATCATAGTGATTTTAGCTATTTTGTGATTATTGTTCAAAATTTATGGGAATTAAAATAATCCAAAAGAATAAAGAGGAAATTTGAGGTTTTGGTTTTCTTTCTTAAGTTATGATTTACTGATTTAGGGGCATTGCTAAATTAAGGTGTGAAGTTATAATTGTTGCGTTTTGATATATTATAGTTAGAAATTTAATTGAGCTAGAATCGTTTTGATTATAATTATTTCTTCATCCATTCAACTTAAATTCACTTTATTTTATAATGTTTGCAATTAGAAATTTAAATTAGCTAGAATTAATTTGATTATAAGATAAAGTTTTGCAATATGCAATATAATTGGCGTTGATTTCCTTACAAGTAATTGTATTTAGTAATTATGTGTATCATAGGAGAAAATTGATGATTTATTTTATTTTAGTTTCCAATCAGGGTTAGTAATGAAATTTATTTAATTCTTTTATAAATAAGGATTGCATTTATTTTTTCCTTTTGAGATGTTCATGTGAAAATTAATTGTTTTATTTTATTTTTTGTACTTATGATTTTTTAACTATGGAAGACCAAGTGCATCCCAGAGGGTGAAAAAAAGAGCATTTGAGGAAGATGATGGTACTGTAGGGAGGAAATATAAATTTAAAATTCTACTACCAAATGGGGCTAATGTAGAATTAACTCTATGGGAACCCTTCCTCCGAATGCCCTTTCAAGACTTCATTAAGTTGGTGAAAGGTGGATATTTTCGGGCTTGGCAAGAATGCAAATCAACGAGTCGGAAAAGAACAATAAATTGGAAAAATGAAGGGCTATACCTTGAAGATGCCTACGAGAATAAGATAAGAAATATAATGGACTTTGGGAAGTTCAAGCCACATAGGTACCATATTTTACGGCTAGATGTGAGTATTCGTAGTCTAAGTGTTTACCCTGTTTGATTATAAGAGTTTTCATGCCACGATTAAGTGAACCTTTAATTTGTTTATTTCTTCATTAGGATGGGTCTAGTGAGATTTCTAGTACTTTCGACTTTTGAGATTAGTAATTCTTTATATTTCTGACTTTTTGCATATTTTTGCTTTATTGTTGATTTTGAACAATCATTGTGGTTCTTTGTTCATCTTTTTTGTGCTTAACGAATAAATTGTATTCAGTTTTGTGATGGACTGGTTTGTTTACAGGGCATGTGGGATTTGACGCTAGATACTGATCTGTTAATGGAGTTGCCAAAAGAATACACTCTTAAAACTGCTCTTACAAATTTGATTGTATGTTGTTGGATGCAATTGAAAGAATTGAAGAAGTTTTGGCCTTTTGGCTTATCTTTTTGGTTTTTGTAGTCGCTTATTCTCTGGTGCTCATGTACCAAGATAATTCCTTGCAAGCCATATAGACTAATCATGAAAATGATATGAGATTAATTAGGTATGACATTTGTATGATGACCATATTTTTGCTTTGCTGCCTATTATATTTACTCTTATGTGTTTGTTTTGTGGATGCTTGATTTTCATGCTATTTATTGCATATTTCTATTTTTCCAATTCTTTACAACATGAACTTCAAATCTGTTATCATCAAACTGGCCTAATGGACATGCAAATTAATTAGTTCATATGTGAATTGATGAACTTCATTATTTTCCAGAATACTTTTGTTTATCGTTCACTTCATTGTAAATAGAGATGGTAAGGTTTGACCACGAAATAGATAAATATATATAAATTAGCTTTCTTTAGGGAAAAAAAAAAAAAAATTATCATGTACCATAACATAAAAGTTGTTATGAAAAGAATAATACAAATGAGAGCAAGAAAACAATTGTCACTCTGAAGAACCTTTTTTTTTTTTTTTTCCATTGTTTGGTTTTCATTACTTTTATTTACAAAATAACCAAAATAACTTTGATTAGTTGTGTGGTCATTCTCATCAAGATATTAATTCTGTCAGTTCCATATATCTTTCCCTAGATTAAATGTGGTTTCTGCTTATTCCACCAAGAAAGGACGGAGCTTAATATCATATTGTTTCAATCTAAGTGATGTCCTCTGTTTTCAATCAATGGGACAAAGTTGATGTTGTCATACAATTTTATCATGTTGTAGTATTCTATCCTCGTATTGTGTTTACATTGTGTTTTTTTCTAAACTTTTTTCATTTATATTTTATATGAAACATGTATTTTCAAAAGTCCCTATTGCTTAAAAATTTGCTTAAAGCCCCTATTGCTCTCCGTAGTAGAAATAGTTTTAAGCATACTTTATTGGTGTTGTATTGCATATATCAATGGCTTCAGTGGTTGCCCTGGAGTTTTACTCTTTGTGATGAAGGTCTCCATGAGTTGAGGTGTAAGAGTCATGAAATTGAGCACCTGTATATCTGCTTATAACTAGTTCTTTATTCGCTTTTCAATTGGGTTGATATATATGGTTGTTTTGGTACATATATTCAGGTCACTCAATTGTCATAAGTTGCTATAGCCTGGCGCAAATGTCCTTTTACATTTTAATGCTTGGTATGGGATGATCCTTTTAATATCTTTGCAGAGTGCATATTGCGGAGGATAGAATATCAATTTTTGACACTGGCCCAGGAATGGATAGTAGTGAAGAAAACTCTATCCTTAAGTGGTATGTTATAGATTTCAATATTTACTTACAAAATTCCTTTCTTCTTTTAGTGCCTGTGTGTGCTTGTTGGATATTTCAGAGGTTGAAACAGGGCTTAAGCTTCATTTTCTGATAGTAAGGAAAAGGAAAATTTTTTACTGCCACATTTTAAGCTTTAGCTTATTTATTTTACAATTTCGTTGAATATTGATGTAGTTCCTTGAAAAAGTAGGAATGAAAAAATTTCCAAGAGGTTTACTTTTTATATATGATAAGAAGAAAAAATTAGTTTGTTTGGAAATAGGAACATGTTAGAGTCATGAAAGTGACTCTATTTTGGTGATAAAAATACTCCAAGTGTGATTAAACTAAAGTATATTGAGACAATTAAAGAATTTATGAATTTATTCACGAAAATCGTTTCCTAATATTTTTCTTATGAATTTAACATGTTTGGAATGATTTTGGAAAGGATATTAGTTGATATTAGGTTGTGGTTTATGGATTAGGGGTGATTTTGTCTCATTTATGCTGTTTAAAGGGTAAATTGTCATATTTATAAGGGCTGATTTTGTCACATTTAAATTATACAGGGACCAAAGTGATATTTTGCATTTTGTTCTATAAAAGAAAACGAAAGGTCGCGTTTTCCAGGAGGCGCTGTTCATCCATTTTCCGACGACGGTTCGTCTTCCTCGTGCACAGATCTTCATCGTCCCGAATCACCACCGAGAGAACCATCATCGCCACCGTGACGCTTCATCTTCCCACAGTGACTTTTCGCATTCCAGCCGAGATTTCGCCATTTTTCGACGACGGTTGGGCTCTCCAGGACTTGATCTTCCTTCCCCACGGCTGGATCTACCCATTCCGATGTTATGTGATGTTATGTGATGATGCAATTTACACTCTTATGAATCCATTTGTTGAGGAGATATCTAGCTTGAGTGTCGTGTCTGAGATTCAGGAGGTTAGTGCGTATATAGCTAGGTCGCCCACTTTAGAGCGTCGACCTTGGAACATCAAGTATGAACCCTTACCACCTTTATCTAAGACGACACAACTGAGGTCAATTGAGTCTCCACCAGTCTTAGAGTTGAAGGCCTTGCCTGATACTCTAAAGTATGTTTTCCTAGGACCCAACAAGACCGTACCTGTGATCATTGCCGCCAACTTAGATAGTGAGCAAGAAGAGAGATTAGTGGCGGTCTTGACAGCACATAAGGACGCAATCGATTGGTCGGTAGCTGATTTGTGAGGGATTAGCCCTTCTTTGTACATGTATCGCATATTTTGTGAGGAGAATTCTAAACCAGTGCATGAAGCTCAAAGAAGGTTAAACCCAAACATGAAGGAGGTGGTGAAGAAAGAAGTGATCAAATGGCTTGATGCGGGTATCATCTACCCTATATCTGACAGCCAATGGGTGAGTCCGACCCATGTTGTACCTAAGAAAAGTGGCCTCACCATTGTTGAAAATGAAAAAGGTGAGTGAATTCCTACCTGTACTCCCACAGGATGGAGAGTTTGCATTGACAATAGGAAGCTCAACGTACCCACTAGGAAAGATCATTTCCCGCTCCCATCACTACAAGAAAACTGGCATTCTGCGTCTAGCAAAATTAGACGCAGAAAGTCACATTTAGATGCTAAGCCATTTTTAGCGTCTAAATTTGGTTGTCACCCCCTTAGTTGCAGTAGGCTGGTCACAGATTCATAGCGCATCTATATTGTGGTTTAGACGCAAAAAGTTTTTTTTTTTTTTTTTGCGACTAGCAAAATAGTCAGTAAATGCTGGTCAAAATAGTCCCCCAACTTAGATGCTAAAAGTTTAAAGGTAATTTGGTAAAATTGTATAGCGACTAATCAATTAGTTGCAAAATGTCAGTTTTAGTGTCTAATAATTTATCGCGAATCCCACACAAATTAGACGCCAAAGGTGTAAGGGTAATTTCGTAAAAGGCTTTCGCAACTATTTTATTAGTCGACGAATGTATCTTTTTGTGACCAAAATTTAGTGGCTAATTGTAACTCTTTTAGACGCTGAATGTAGAATCCAAACGGTTTTCGCGACTATTTTATTAGTGGCTGAATGTATCTTTTGGTGACCAAAATTTAGTAGTTAATTATAGTAATTTTAGATGCTGAATGTGGAATCCAATAGGTTTTCACGACTATTTTATTAGTGGCTGAATGTATCTTTTGGTGACCAAAATTTAGTAGTTAATTATAGTCATTTTAGACGTTGAATGTGGAACCAATAGGTTTTTGTGACTATTTTATTAGTGGCCGAATTTATCTTTTAGTGACAAAAATTTAGTGGTTAATTGTAATCATTTTAGATGCTGAATGTGAAATCCAAAATGTTATCGCAACTATTTTTTAGACGCTGAATATGGAAGCAATTATACTAAATTACTTTTTGCTACTAAAACATTAGTTGCAGAATGTGTTTTTTTAGAGCATTTCATATTGACCTCCAGCGGAATGCAATTATGCTAAATGACTTTTTGCTACTAAAAAATTAGTTACAGAATGTGTTTTTTTTTAGAGCATTTCGTATTGACCTACATTATACATTCAACATGAACAAAATAATGGACACAATATAAAAATCTGATCACTAAATCAAAAATCATATTTTCATACATATATATATAGTCGATACATGGATTTTTATGCATGATGAGCAATAAAAATCCAAAATGCACTATCACATGTGCATAACCCAAAAGAACAGCATGCACCCACATTTTCCTTTTTCTACCTATCTATCTGTGCATAACTAAAAAAAAAATGCCCACCCCATGTACACCATCTAACACATATATGCAAACAATCCTAAAAAGATGGTTCTACCCCCATGTCAAAATATCTATTGTCCATACAACACAAAAATAACCATCAATATCGTTAGCATGTCAAGTGTCACCAGTTCTGGTATTTGAAATAGCTGTAGCTAATGAGGACGAGTCTTCATCAGTTCGAAAGGCAAGTGCTGTCGAGTTGGAGCTTTATCAGATTTCTCTAGTTCAAGGGCTATAGTTAGCTGCTTCATCATCTCTAACAGGACCAATTGTTGGTGTTCAAGGCTTTTTATTTTCTCTTTTTGTTGATCAAATAAGATTAGCTGGTCCTCCAACTGTTTAGTCTTATTTTCTTGTTGTTGCACAATGCACCTTAACTCTACTTCTGCTGTAGTGGATTGATGCTCAATCTGTGAAAATGCAAAATTCTTGTTAAATCTGGAAGCTTTACCCAAAACTTTCTCACATATCTCAGCTTCTGTTTTTTCACTTTCCCCTGCTTGTGTTTCCTCTTATAGCTCTATCATTTTTTCCTACCATCAATTGAATGCATAATCAAGAAGTCAACCAACAAACTAAATAGCAACATAAAAGAATACTACAGCACCAAACAAAAATAAGTCTGATGGAGTAGAGAAGCAAGTATCTCAAACATTATCAATCTAATACTAAAAGGAAATTTCTAACATAAAGTTTTTCTTATACACATATAAGCAATAGATTTACATTCACATATCCATGCATAAACATGCTAAGTAATTGGAAAGATAAGGGCTATTGCATTTTCTCTAACACATAATTCTGCAAAAGGCATATTTATAAATCTGTGTTTTAATTCTGCAAGACGCAAAACAAAGCCATATGTATAAATCTGTACATATGCATTTCCCATTTTCAAAGTGTTTTAAATCTGTACATATGCACATAAAGATGCCAAGAAATGATTTTTATAACCACATAGGATAGGAGTTTCACTTTGATGAGGCAAAGTCAAATTTTGGGACTCTGTTTAGGCTTTTGTATTTTTGAAATATAAGTGCCTTTGCTTGTAACAACCGTTTGGGGGAAGCAATAACTTGAAGGACAGAATGACTCTGATTGAATCAGACCCAAATAGCTTTTTCAAAGAGTCTTTCTTTTTCCAGATACCCCAAATAGCTTTCTTGCTTCCTCCAAATGCATAATAATTTAATGAGGATTAAGAGACAAGACTTTGGAATGACCCAAACTAAACCATAACTTTAAAGCTACAGAATATTGAAGAAACAAAAGATTATAGTTTCCTACTTCCTTCCTACACTTAAACACTTCAATTTGGAGAAAGATATATAAATCACAAGCCATCTTGATTGAATCACATCTATTGTATTGAGCTTCCTCATGAGTTAACAGCCAAGACAGAAGTTGAACTTTAGATGAAACTTTTGCCTTCCTTCTAAGCTCTAAAAGTGGAAATTATAGCAAGAAGCATCATTGATTGACCAAATAAAGTATGTTCAAAGTAAAATACCCTGATGGTTCTAGATTTCATGCTTTATGTTCCTCTTTCATATCATCTAGATGATGTTCTCTATTTGAGGCAGAAGGGATGTTAACTATCTTCATCATCTTTCAAGTCAAGAAAATTCAAAATTCCACCCAAATGATTTATTAGATAAAACCAGTCTACTCTGAACCTTATTTAATTTATTTTTGCTCTAATTTATCTACATCATTAAATCCAGACTGTTAAGTTCAATCCAAACAGATTATAAACCATGAAATAGGTTTTTCCTACTAGCCAACCACAGCAAAGTTATAAAAGTTTGGTAACACTCAGGAAAACTAAATGCCAATATCAAACAAATGCGGAAGCAGCAACATAATTACAGGTGATCAAAAGATGAAAGAGAAATGCAATGAGACTCAAATTAAAACAAATCCAACATGGCAGTATGGAACAGTTACGAAAAATGATCAACTTACATATAGCTCTCTTGCCTGTTCATTAATCCACCCTTTCTCCACGCTCCAACGAGTGTCATGAAATAATTGTATAGGACCGACAGATTCCCCAACTTGTTGCGCCTTAACAGTTCATATCGTCATTGACCATAAATTGAAATAAATTTAGTAAACAGGACAACAATGTTGTATATTTGTATAGGTGAGTCATATTAAATACCTTTTCCTTTTTATGCTAGATAGAGTTCTTGGAACCACCGCGGTGGTTACACCTCATCTTCGACCGGTTCTCAGTGTAAGTTTTTGACCGTGCCTAACACCACAAAATCAGGAAATTAAAATACAATACATATAAAATAACATTAAAAGCCATGTTGACCTTACCTGAAACTTTTCACTTGAAAAAAGGTCACAAAGATATATCCAATCATCAGGATCTTTAATTTCTTCTGGTCTATTCTGTAATGCTTCCTCCTTAGTAGCATATGCTTTGAATTTCTTGTGTAGGGCACTCCGAAGCTGTTGAATCTCTTACACAATTTGTGCTTCAACCATTTCAGTACATGGGGCTCCATGACATCAATGTCAAACTTGGTCTAAATTCATCAATAATGTACATGCATTAAACTTATATGGGTATTATATATTATTTTCATAAGGAAGTATGACAATATGGATAATGATATTAAACTACATTACCATGATACGAGCAATCATTTGTTTTTCGACATCGTAGGAAACTTTCTTCCAAGTAAGCACTCTTACGAGGGCATAATTCCTCGCAACTATTCCTACCTCAGTACTCAACTTTGATGCATTTACTCCAGTAGGTACTCCATCTTCTTTCTGAAAGTCTACATGCAACTTTGACTGCGCTGTTTCTAGGAGTCTTTCACATCCAACTCCTCTACTCCTCCCTCTCACGTTCTTCGCCACTATATTCTCTACAAAATCAAAATAATGCATCAACAGTTAATACTATGTTATCACAAGGACGGTTTACATGTTGGTAAAGTAAAATGTATTCTTAAATTTTAAACAAACATTGTTTTAAAATCCAAGTATATATTTCAGTATGCTTATATGGACCAATATCATAACTTTACCAGTGATTGTAGCAATTTCAGGTGTCGGTACAAGACTATGATTCTCTGGAACAACATTTGCACGTCTAGCTAGGGTCCTTCTTGTACCAGGAGCCATCTTAGGAATCTGCAAACATCAACATAAATCCATCTTCTATCCATTGTGACCTTCTAGGTTCGCAAACAAAACATAAATTCAATATCATAAATATGTTCTATCACAAAGACAATACTCAACCCAATTAAACCACATTCATCCATACAAAGAATATAGTACTAGTGATAATGTAAATGGGTCTAAACGATCAATAAATTAATTAAATATCAATTTACGTAACTTATACCTTTTTGTTATGGTTCTAGTAGTTGTGGTGCCCGCAGTCTTCTTAGCCTCGGTCTTCAAGTCAACTTTAAGATCCTCAAAAACCTTTTACAACAAAATAATTAGGTTATAATTTTATAATTTATCAAGAATATGTCATTTTTCTTATATGAAAAGAAATACCACACTCTAAATTATTAATGTAGGAGGTCTCTCTTTGGTACCTAATTAAATATATATATATATATAAAACGTCAACTCTCCGTAGAAGTCAATGGAGACAAAGATGGCTATGGAGGCAAGCAATAAAAAAGAAAAAGAATATGCAACTGGCTGATTAATTAAAGAGATTAGGTAAGAATTACAAGGAGTTCAACAAGTAACACCATGATTTAGACATTATAAAGAGTCTTAAATGATAGAATCAGACTTGTAGAACAGTAGGAAAAAGCAAGCTTTACAACTTTAATTATTTTTTCGTTGAGCATGCCTTATCCTCACAATCTTATAGATATTAAAAATTAATTATATAATTAATAACCAAACTTTGTTATCTTCACTTTTTATAAGAAAATTATTAAAAATTAAGAATTGTTGTAACTGATGATTCATCAAATTACACTACTAATTAAAGCCTTCTATTATTTTTACTTGCCCAAAAGCACTTAACAAATTTTTACTTGCCCAAAAGCACTTAATAAATGTATATGTGTAGTTCTCAGCTCAGAAACAATATTTAATTTTAGAAGAAATTAAAGGTATTAGATATAGCTAACTTATACTAGGACTTACTTCAAAGTTAACTAAGCAAAAAGCATTAACATCTCATAATGAGCAGGCATTAAAAATGTAGATATTCCCTTTCAACCAGAAGGCCCACCTCATCATTACTATATACTACCTAATTAATGTTTGCTTTCACTCAAAGCATGGTTAACTGATCTGCACTTTTTATGATAAAATATCCACCAAGTTCCTGTTAGTTGAAGAATAACATTTGAATTCATTATTCAAAAAATGATACCTAGCAACCAGGTCAGAAGGTGAGGGTAGAGTGATGCCAAACCCTTTGGCAAACACGACTAGTCCTTGAGGTTTGGCCTAAGTAACACTGGGAGTTAGGTCTAGTAAAATTTTCAAGTGACATACCACAAAGAACGAAATTTTTTAATTTTCCTACGGCTAATGTATATTTTTCAATGAGTTCTATCATCAAATCCAAAACCATAACCAATGCAATACTCAATAACTAAAGTAAGCCAGCAATTTAGATGAATTACCGAGTTTCTACTCTTGAGTCTTGACTCCCTTCCCTTCACAGTATCTTCATACAAGCTGAAGTACAATTGAAAGTTTGAAACAAACATTCACCTTCATTTCCAGCGAACATTACATATAGATAAAACAAAACATTTCATACAACATTTATTTCCTATATTCTCCTAAAACTTCATAAAATCCAAGGTAAAATTGATTAAAGTTCTCTTCATATAAATCATATAGCCTAAAGTATAATATACTTTGAATGTAGGTTATCATGACCTAGATATTTAAAATTCAGCACCACTAAAGAAAATTAATATAGTATTTGCACTATCGAAATTCATAGAAGAAAGCATATAAGTTGGTAAGCAAAAGGAATATGTTCACCTTAATATCCAGACTCGAATGTAAACGAGAAACAAAGGAAATCATGAGGAACCAATGACCTCAATTTCCCGTCGATACTATGATAGTCATTTTGAATTTTCAATTGCATTCATTTCTATTGAAAGGTCACCGCTTTAAAACTCATTAAGTCATGGCTTCAATAAACTTTATAATTTTCCATACAAGTGAATACAAGAAGACAAGCAACATATATTGCGTATAGGAAGGTATTCGGCCAATAAATATCACCAGAATTTCCCAAAATAGACAGACTAATCAAAGCAGAATAAAAAAAGATAACAATTTCGAACCAGCTGTGTCAAATAACGTCAGCCAAAAGTGGCATAAATAACATTACAAGATTAAAGGTCTCAAATAGTTTGTCCACATTTACAGTACACTCAAACATAATTGAAATCAGATTCAATGTTACCATGTGAGAGAACTAAAGAATCAAAAATTGTACGTACGGGAGGTTAGGGACTGCCTCGTATTCGATGAATGAACGAAACCAAGAAGATCAATTGAACGATGAAGATGCATGAAGTAGAAGAGATGAAGTCAGGTTCTGTAGTTCAAAAATTTGGGCAACAGCGATTAAGATGAAGACGCGTCAGATCGAAGAGATGAAGATGCGTGGGGAAAAGATGAAGTCAGGTTCTGCAGTTCGGAAATTCGGGCAACAGCGAGGGCAAACATACGTGGAGAAGAGATGAAATTGAAAAAAGTGCTTGCTTTATATAGGTTAGGGTATTCTGTAAATAACTTAAAAAAGTAAGGGTTCTAATTAGTTATTTAATTTTGAAATATAATTCTATTATGGCAATAAGTCAATTTGCAACTAAAAATTTAGTCAGTAATGAATTAGTGTTAGTTGCCCATAATTGAGGTCCGGCGGGAACAAATAATTTTGGGGGGAATATGAATTTTTTAAGTTAAATTAGCAACTAAATCAAATTTGGTTGTTGTATATACTTTGGGGCCCTTGTAATTACTGTCCAAATATGGGATATTTTGGTAATTTCATTTTTCTATAACTAATCATAATAGTTACTAATAAATCCCTAATTATTCGCAACTAATTTAGCAACTAAATTAGTAGTTGCAAAAAATTGTTTTTTGTAACAAAAAATTGTTTTTTGTAACAAAAAATGTAGATGCAAAAAGCCATATTTTAGATGCAAATTATCAAATTTTGGAGGGAAAAATCAACCGGAAAAAATTGCAACTAAATTTATTAGTCACTAAAGCAACCGGTTCTGTACTAACAAAATAGTCGCAAAAAATTAACTTTAGATGTCAAATGTTGGAAC
This sequence comes from Pistacia integerrima, assembly GCA_026225825.1. Classification (NCBI taxonomy): domain Eukaryota; kingdom Viridiplantae; phylum Streptophyta; class Magnoliopsida; order Sapindales; family Anacardiaceae; genus Pistacia; species Pistacia integerrima. The sequence continues at coordinate 15,638,474 of CM047746.1, forward strand.
ATGTGGGCCCCAAAATTTTAATCCTCTTTGCTCGACTAATGTCAATTTAGTTGGTAAATGTAGCCTTTTTGCAACTAATTCTGGTTAGTTGCTAAAAAATTGGTTGTAAAATGTCAATTTTCTTATAGTGCATTTATTGACCAAATCCTGGAAAAAGTTGTAGAGCAAGCTTTCTATTGTTTTCTGGATGGCTATTCCAGATATAACCAAGTACCAGTTGCCCTCGAAGACCAGGAAAAGACCACATTCACATGTCCTTTTGGTACGTTTGCCTTTCGTTGCATGCCCTTTGGATTATGCAATACACCAGCAACATTTCAAAGGTGCATGTTATCGATATTTTCTGACATGGTGGGTCAATTCCTTGAAGTCTTCATGGATGATTTTTCTGTGTTTGGTGCATCTTTTGATGATTGTCTCGAAAAACTTGAGTTGGTGTTGAAACGTTGTAAAGAGACAAATCTTGTTCTTAGTTGGGAAAAGAGTCATTTCATGGTTCAAGAGGGAATTGTCTTAGGTCATGTAGTTTCCAAGGAGGGGATAGCAGTGGATAAGGCAAAGGTAGAGTTGATTTCTCAACTACCACCGCCTTCGTCGGTCAAACAAATTAGATCTTTCCTAGGCCATGCAGGATTTTATAGGCGTTTCATCTAGAATTTTAGCAAGATCTCCAAGCCTTTGTGTGATTTGCTTGTAAAGATGTGCCATTTGTTTTTGATGAATCTTGTATGATTGCCTTTACCATTTTGAAGGAAGCGTTGACCACAGCACCCATCATGCAACCTCCTGATTGGAACCTACCTTTTGAAGTGATGTGTGACACGCCAGACTATGCCATTGGTGCAGTCCTTGGCCAACGGGGGAATAAAAAGCCCGTTGTGATCTACTATGCAAGCAAGACCCTCTCCAATGCTCAATGTAATTACACCACTACGGAGAAAGAGTTGCTTATAGTAGTGTTTTCCCTTAATAAGTTCTGGTCTTATCTTCTTGGGTTTAGGATAGTTGTCTTTATAGACCACGTTGCAGTTAGGTATTTGTTAGCCAAGAAATAAACTAAGCCTAGACTAATTTGATGGATTTTGTTGTTGCAAGAGTTTGATCTAGAAATCAAAGATAAAAAAGGTAGTGATAATGTGGTCGCCAACCACTTGTCTAGACTCTTTACAGAGTATATCCCTAGTCAATGTTTGAATGAATCTTTTCCAGATGAGCAACTGTTTGCGATATCCCAATCCAAAGCACCTTGGTATGCCCATTAGGGTAGACCAAAACTCAAAAAGATCATTTTTTTGCAACCATCAAGCATTTTTTTTGGAAAGACCCGGACCTTTTCAAGTTGTGTGCAGACTAGATAGTTAGGAGATGTGTTCCCGACCACGAGTTTAGTAGTGTACTTGCATTTTGTCATTCTTATGCTTGTGGTGGTCATTATAGTGGCAAGAGGACCACTTTAAAGGTCCGCCAGTGTGGTTTCTATTGGCCCTCTCTTTTTCATGATGCATTCTTTTATTGTCGTGCTTGTACTTCATGTCAAAAAGTAGGGAATATTGGTAGACGATATATGATATCCCTGAATCCTATTTTGATTGTGGAAGTGTTTGATGTGTGGGGTATTGATTTCATGGGTCCATTTCCCTCATCTTTTAGCTTTGAATATATCTTGCTTGCAGTGGATTATGTGTCTAAATGGGTAGAAGCCATTGCCACTAAGACCAATGATCATAGGGTGGTCGTCAACTTTGTTCAATCGCACATCTTTAGCCATTTCGATCATCCGCACTCCATCATCAGTGATGGTGGCTCACATTTCACTAATTGACACTTTGGCTCACTATTGAAAAAGTACTCAATCACCCATCGAGTTGCCACACCTTATCACCCTCAAACTAGTGGACAAGTGGAACGTGCTAATAGGGAAATTAAGATTATCTTAGAGAAAATGGTACGGCCCGATCGTAAGGATTGGTCGGTGCGTCTGAATGATGCATTTTGGGCCTATCGAACTGCATATCGTACCCCTATTGGCATGTCCCCTTATCGGTTAGTTTTTGGGAAAGCATGTCATTTACCTATAGAACTTGAACATAGAGCATATTGGGCCATAAGGAAATTCAATTTTGATATGACCACGGCCGGTGACCATAGGAAACTCCAACTTTTAGAGTTCAATGAGCTAAGACACGAAGCTTATGAGAACTCTCGTATCTCTAAAGAGAAGACTAAAGCTTTTCATGATAAACACATTGTTAGAAAGTCATTCTCTCCTAATCAAAAAGTGTGGCTCTTTAACTCTAAGCTTCGCCTCTTTCCGGGGAAGCTTCGGTCACGATATATAGGATGGCCCTTTTATTGTTCTTAATGTTTTCCCTCACGGAGCTGTTGAAATCCGAAACCCAAAAAGGGGACAAGTTTTTAAGGTGAATGGCCAAAGACTTAAACCTTACGTCGATGGCATTAATGATGGAGAGGTGATTGATGAGTGTTCTTTATTAGAACCACATTAGCCATGTCAGTGCACTGAGTCTGGCTGAAGACTTTAAACTTAGCGCTTGTGGGAGGCAACCCACCTTTGTAAATATGTTTTTACTACTTTCATGTTTTTGTTGTTTTTGTCTTTGCAAGGATTGCCATGTTTGGAAACTCATTAACTAGTCCAACGCTACGCTTATGCATGCTCCACAAACTCTGTTGATGACAACCCCACGTATCTCTCCACCTTATATGTTATTATTGTTAGATTTCTTGTTTCTCAAATATGTTGGACGATTTTAATGTTATTGATCATATTGCCATTTGAGATCATTTGATGCTAACTTGGGGAGGATATTTGTAGTTGTGGGTCATTGAGGACAATGACATTTTAAGTTGGGGAGTGTTGATTTGATTTTTTATTTTTGTGAAGTGTTGTTGATGATGCTTTTGTGGAGATTGTGATATTTTTGTTAAGTGTTGTTGGAGATTGTGATATTTTTGTTAAGTGTTGTTGATGATGCTTTTGTGGAGATTGTGATAGCTTTGTGAAGTGTTGTTGATGATGCTTTTGTGGAGATTGTGTGTTGAATGGATTGTGCTTAAATTTTTGTGGCATGATGATGTTTTTTGTTGAAAATATGTTGAATCTTACTCTTGTAAGTCCAAAAGTGGTTAAAGTGAACTAAAGTGAGTTATTTTTAAAAAATTTCATGAATTCATGCATAATCACCATTTTTGAAGTAATTGAGATGCTAGTTGAAAGGTTTTGTGAGGTTTTTGAAAATTGTTTGTTGCAACATGGTTTTAAACATTGCACTATTGGTTCTGTTTTGTGCTAGGTTTGTCCATAAGTGTGGTTAAACACCAATTTGTGTAAATGTCATATGTTTTAGTGTTTATGCAAGTCTCCCACATACTTTACATGCCCATGGAGCAAAGTTTCATTTATTATCTTGCGTGTGTTAAAAGTGCTTAAATGTTGCTTGATGATTTGGTTTTGATTTGTAGCCTAGTTGACTCGAGTGAGTACGCCCGAGGGGTGTTCTACACCTAATCCCCTAAAGCTATCTAGCTTGGGAGCGGTTGGCCTAAAACTCATTACATGGGTCCTCTAGAAAGCTTAAAAAGTCATTACATAGATCATAAGCTTTATGAAAAAAGAAATAAAGTCTTGACTTGTAGCCTAGTTGGTTCAGGTGAGTAAGTTCGAGGAGTGTTCTACACTTAATGCCCTATAGCCATCTGGTTTGGGAGTCATTGACCTAAAGCCCATTACACAGACCTTCTAGAAAGCTTAAAAAGTTAAGACAAGAAAAAAAAACAAACAAACAAGTGATGAATGAAAAGAAATAATATGTCAAAATCTTGTGTGAAAAATGAGCATTATGTTGCATGTACATAAGTTGGGGAGTTTTGCATGACATTTTAACATTGTGATATAAATGTGAAATGTGTGTTTGAGAAGCTTGAATGGAGATAGGCAAATCTTAACATAAACTTTAGTTCTTTATTTAGGATCGTGTTGTTTGCATGTTAGGTTCAAATTCTTCACTTTACCTTTTGATGAATGTCTTGGTTGTTGATGAATATGGTTGTGTATGGTTTTGTGAGAATGTTGAAAGAGTTATTTTAACTTTACTCGAGAACGAGTAAAGAGTAAGTTGGGGAGTGTGTTAGAGTCACGAAAGTGACTCTATTTTGGTGATAAAAATACCCCAAGTGTGATTAAACTAAAGTATATTGAGACAATTAAAGAATTTATGAATTTATTCACGAAAATCGCTTCCTAATATTTTTCTTATGAATTTAACATGTTTGGAATGATTTTGGAAAGGATATGAGTTGATATTAGGTTATGGTTTATGGATTAGGGGTGATTTTGTCTCATTTATGCTATTTAGGGGGTAAACTGTCATATTTATAAGGGCTAATTTTGTCACGTTTCAATTGTACAGGGACCAAAGTGATATTTTGCATTTTGTTCTATAAAAGAAAACGAAAGGTCGTGTTTTCCAAGAGGCGTTGTTCATCCATTTTTCGGTGATGCTTCATCTTCCTTTCCGACGACCTCCGGCGACGGTTCGTCTTCCTCGTGCACAGATCGTCATCGTCCTGGATCACCACCGTGAGAACCATCATCGCCGCCACGATGCTTCATCTTCCCACATCGACTTTTCGCATTCCAGCCAAGATTTCGCCATTTTTCGGCGACGATTGGGCTCCCCAAGACTTGATCTTCCTTCCCCGCGGCTGGATCTACCCATTCCGAGCTTTAACCGCGGCGAAAACCGTCGGAATCCGCCCTCTAGCCGTCGTGCCTCTTCATCTTCCAACCCAGATCTTGCTCATTTTCGATGACCTTTCACCTCCCCAAGACTTGATCTGAACTCCCCATCACCAGAGCTTTCCATCGGTACCTTCAGATCCCATTTCCGCCACCATTTTCTAGAAGACCCACCGAAAAATTAACGTTTTTCGACGAGTGTGACTGTTCGTATTCCGGGCTGTCCGTTGGTCATTTTCGCCCCTTCTTTGCATCATATCACTGTCGGTTACCTCCTCTCCGCCATGATCAACTTCGTTTCCACCGTTTCAGCCTCCGTCATCACCACTATGAGCGGCTAAGTTCCCGGTTGTCTGTTACGGCGTAGGCGAGATCGAGATTGACTCCACGGCTTTGCTCATCAGCTCTCAACTAGTTGGATGAGCCTGATTATAGGACATTTGGTAGTATTGTGCTTCGGATTATATTTGTTTTCGTTTCATGTTTGATTTTGGTACTTTAATATGGTTTGAGCATAATCTGTGATGAATATTGTTGTCCATTGTGATTTAATGTTTTCATAGAACTCGCTGAATGATAAACATTGGTTTGAAATAATTAAATGATGAATATTGCTTTTCATTACTTCGCATCGATTGTAATTGAGTTGTGTTCAGATTTAATTTCATTTCTACTGTTGTTGCGTTTATTGTGAAGTTGGTTGTTTGGAAGATACGTGTTGACAAATTGTATTTGTTAATCGCGTACCAACTGGTGGTATTGTCTTGTAGTGTTTATTGGCATTTAATGATAGTCTTTAACCAATCAAACTTGAGTGATCAGGTGAGACAGGATAGATTATACCTAGAGTGTCGGCAAACTATTTCATTGATTTACCTTGCCTTGTAGGTTTAGGGGATCGTAGAGGGTGGAGGAGAATTGTGTGAATTGGTCTCGTGTCGAACCAAAACCGTAACGACAACATTTTTATTATACAGTCTTTATTAGTTTTAATTTCACTCTTTTATTATTTTCATTTAGTTTGTTTAGTTTCATTAATCAAATTGCCAATTTCATTTCCGCTACTCAAAATACATTAGGTTGTTAGTCTTGCTCCCTATGGATTCGACCCTGCTTACCGCTAACTACAACATTTAGGTTTAATTTTGTGATCGTGACGACCGGTTCGACAGAACATAAGCTTACAGCCAAGTGAAAGAACAACTTCCTGTCTATCTCTCCAACCGAAACCAAAATTTTGGGAGAAAGGAGAAGGAAAGCTTGACAAGAAAGAATAGTTGCTTAGTACAGGCTATTGGTTTCATATATGAATTTGTAAGAATATCTTACTAGGGTAGACTGTATAAGCACTCATCGATTTTCTTGCATGTGTTTTATATTTATGTAATTTCCAAATAATAATTACATTTAATGTTAGATATAATTGTTCTTTGCCACCGTGCACATTTTTAACATAGCTTTGATTTACAAGGTTTTTTTCCTAATTATCATGGCTGCCTCAGTCTTGGATTATATATTATTCATGGTTCATATGTGTATAGAGATGGCAATTGTACTCGGATTTCTGGATACATGGCCCGGCCCGTACGGGCCAGACATTACCGGCTGTTTGTGTGGATGGGCACGGGCTTGGGCATGGTTTTAGGGCCCACCCCTAGGTACAACTAGGCCAAGGATGGCCATCGCCCGCCCCGCCCCACCCAGCCTAGCCCGAGTTTTTATCATTTAAAAAAAATTAAAATTTTATTTGATTTGATTATGATTTTAAAATAAATTTATGATAACAATCAATTGTGATTTTAGTCAAACCCAAGCTCCCTTGTCCACCATATTAATTTATACACACAAAAAATATAGTGATTAAAGCAAGAGATACTATTAATTAAGTTAATATGAATGACAAAGAAAAATATATCAAAGATTACATATAAGAAAATAAATTATAGAAATTAACATGGGCCGAGATTGAGAGTCACAAAAAGCCCGTTAGGTCGAGCTTGGACATTACCCGACATCCCGCAACAAGCCCGCACTTGGCTCAAGCCAGGGTCATAGGGTTGGGCCTGGGCCTGGGCTTGGGCCAAGGGGTACCCGGTCCCAGCCCAACCCATTGTCATCTCTATGTGTAGGGGAAAGATGAGTGCTTCACATAATAGGACTTCCAAAGAACATGGTGTAGGAGGCAAACCTTCATAATTAAAGGTAAAGTGTAATGTTGTGAATATTTTTGTATCTTGCCTTTATAGTATATACATATATTTAGTAGTATTGCTTTTTTTACAGCAAATAAATATGCGGTCTTTCCTTCACCGGCTGTCCCAGTTTCCAATATTAACTTTGATATTAGTCATATTCTCTATTGGAAGTTGTCACTCTTCTTGTTTACAAGATTCTCTGTTTCTTTTGGTGACAATACAACCTTTTTTTGGCATGTTTGGATATGGAGGACCTACTGCATCTATGCATCTAGGAAGGTATTATCTCTCTTAAACTTCTTTTTTTTTCCTCTCTTTCCTTCTCTCTCAATGAATGAGTATTTTTTTTCAATGAAGCAATGACGTCCGAGCTTTTTTCAGATTTTCTTAATTTTACTGCTTTCTTATAGGCATGCTCTAGTTTTTTCAAAAACAAAAGTATCTAATAAGTCTTTACATTGCATCTTGAGAGAGAAGCTCTACTCATGTGCTTAGATTCTGAATTTACTTGGTGGGTAATTAAGTCACCTTATTGTCTTATTAATAGACATTTGTTTCTTTTGCACACGTTTTTCAACTCTTGACAATGTTTGTCTTGCACTTTGTATTTATTCTTTGGGGTCAAGTGTTGCTTACATTTCTGAGCTCTTTAGTTTAAAGTTAGATCATGGTCCTATAATTGAATAAGTGATGCAGATCTTTGTAATTTTGAATCTTTACTTTTGTGACACTGATTGAATTAGTTTGATACTTGTTATGTTTCTCTTCAGTTTTTCTGTCCAATTGTTTTGGACTGTTCTCATTTTCCTTGATACAATTTGCGTTTCAATTTGATTGATCAACAAAATGATCAAGTCCCTAAGGATAGCATAATCTTTCATATGAGTATTATTAATAATCAGTCAAGTAAATATTTTGTTCAATTAATATCTTGAATTATCCTTCATGCATGAAAATACCTCCGGAGCTTTTTTTTTTTTTTTTTTTTTTTTGTGCTAGAATACACAAGTATATTGATGTATAAAACAAGATTTATGAGTGTTTATGTAAAGCTCTCACTCTTTCTGAGCTATGTTTTAACAATTTTTTGTCAAAAATTAAATATTATTGTCTTATATATCTTTATTACCTAAATTATTGTAGAACAATCTACATTTTATGAGTTCAATTAGACTGTAAAGTTGCCAACATCTGTAGCACAAATATCCCCTAATTTTTTCTTTAATATTTTTCCTTTTTTAATCTGTTGTGCTGTCAGGTTTGTTTCACTATTTGGAATACGTACTAGGACTTCGATCTGTGAAGGTTTAATGTGCTTATCACTTGGGTTTATAAATTCCTTTTCTCCATTGGGAGATGGATGTCAGTGAAATATTTTGAGGCTTAGGACAATCAATGGATCTTGATTTGATGTTCAATATATATATTTTGGTATGCTAGTAAAGTTTTCTAGGCTTAGGACAATAAATGGACCTTGATTTGATGTTTGTTGAAGCTTGATTTTGGACATCAACGACTCGCACGTGCAAAGTGTTAAGAGAGTCTTAAAAATTATACGTGATGGATCCATGAGATTTGAATATGGAACTGCGATTATATATATTGTAGAAAACATAAATAATAGCCTGACAAGAGAGGTTTTTATAGTGGTTCGGATGCTTAAAACAAATCCTACATCCACTGTTATTTTATTGATCTCTAACTATTTTTATGATTTTGCCCATAAGACATACAAAGATGAAGAAATACAATGTTTACAGAGAGAAAAAATTAAGCTCAAATCTATGTCTAGCTCTCATATGCCCAGCCTCCCTTTTCGGGAAGAGAAGTGTCAATTTATACACCTCTGAGGTCAATGTAATGAGTGTTTTGCAAGTTGCCTTGACACATGGAAAGCTCTTGTCTATTCATCTCTTGAAATGAGATAGGGTTGGTATGAATATCTTTAAGGGGGTATGGGCTTGGCAACTAGTACAAAAAGACATTTATTGAGTTGACATAAGCGATGATTTTTTAGGCATAACAATGTTCAATATAAATATTGTGATCTGCCAATGGAGTTACATTTCCAAACCTTCTAGCATTTAAATCTATGTCCATGCAAACTTGATATATTAAGATTGGTCTTATTTGGAGTATAGCCTACATATTAACAAAACTATAGTTTACTAGCTAGTTGATTGCAGGATATGGAAGTTGTGCTGGGTAAGTATCTAAGACGGGGAAGGGGAAGACCACCTCACCAATTGGGCTCCAGGTTTAACTTGTTACTGTTATTTTACCTACTGAATTTCTTCCCAATACTTCAAGTGATTGGTATACATACACCAAAGTACTTGGGATTTTTTAAAGCAAATTTTACAAGTCATGAGAAGGAATTACAGAAGTCATGGAGATTGGAATGTAGCTTTGTCTCTATTTATGTTATTAATAGAATTCTTTTTTATGTTTCTTAAAATAAAAAAGACAATAACAAAAAAGGAATTTCGTCTTTGCAGGTTAATGGTGTTGACTTAGTTGTAATTGCAGGTGGGGAGGTTGCAATAAGAAACATGCATTCATGCAATGGTCCTGAGTTTGTTTTACAGCTTCACTTTTCCCTTAAACTTGGTTGTTCTACAGCCAAAAGTCCTGGTAGCAATTGCAGTTCTTTTGTCATGATTTTCAATGGCATATCAGTTGTCAACAAAACGCAATCTTTGGTAGAATTTAATATCTTCAGAATCGGTATTTGTTAGGTTCATGGACATCTCAAGAAGCAAATGCACGTTACGGAGGTATGTGCCATACAGAGCACAACTTTTTTCTCCATGCTAGATAAATTCTGAAATTGTTTAATACAGGGGGAAGAGAGCATTGAAATGGTTATAGAGAAGTTAAATTGTTTATCTTCTACGTTGACTAATAATTCTTAAATCCTGGTTTTAATATTTTACAAGTAACGAGAGTAGAGATAAATCTTGAACGCATTACATTGTTTAATTTAGATTATAGATTGACAGAATGGTTATGAAGTCAAGACATTGGTTTCCGTATTATTAATTTAGTGCTCAACAGTTGTAATAATATAAAATAGAAGTTGAAAACTTGGCTCTTGTCCAGATGCAGACTCTAAAGTTGAGACGTTGCCCAGAAGCAGAATGCAAATTGGCATATTAATAAATAACTGATCAATCCTATTCGTGGGGAAATGGTAAAGCATAAACCTTTAGCCTTTGTTGATGGCCTGATTCACTAAAACGGCTTTGGTTGCTTAACCTTTGAAGAGAGTGCGAGAGTGGGACAATACATTCCTGTTTGTGAATGTTGATAATTGAGCGGGCCTGAATGGGCCCATAAGGAAAGTTTTTGGTAGCTGAGCTCAATCATATTAAAGCTTTCAGGCCCACAAACGTCACCAAATTTTGCTGGCATGATGTAACAGGGTGGTGTAGAGAAGTGATGTAAATATAGCCTTACTCTTGACCGAGAGAATACAAAGGAAAAAAGAAATAGAAAAAATAATAATAATAAAGAATAAAAAAAATAGGTTTTGTTTTTAAAAACATAAAACAGTAATGCTACGGACACTGATAATTTAAATCAAATTTTTATACCAACATCTGTGGCATCTAGTTAGACACGACCACATTAGAGACAACATACGTCTTTCATGAATAAACGGTCATCCAACAATTATGGACGTCTGTTTATATTTGATGGACGACCGTTCATTAGGAATGGATGAGCGTCCACGAAAATGACAATGGACTCCCATCCATATTATTTGGATGGGAGTCCATTTACTATGGACTAGTGTCCACCTTATATGGATGTCCGTCCATAAAATTTTAAAAATAAAATAATGGACGGGCGTTCATCTCTTTTAGCAGTATGTTAATGTTTTGTTTGCCCTTCTAAAATACATTATGATGCTTTCTCTTCAATTCAAATGTGAATAAGTTTTGAATAATACTATAAATACATCATTTTCATACAATATTTCACATACAACATTATGTGGCAAGATATGATTGGCTAATTTAAAATTAAAATTAAACTTTCACCCAATTACGTCTTGCCATATAATATTATATGAGAAATGTTGTATGGAAATGATGTATGTGTAATATTATTGATAAGTTTTAGGTGATTTAGCAAGCAAAGTCAAGAAATGTCAGTGTCTTTATCCAAAACTAGATAACATGTTCATAAATTAATAAATTATAATAAAGTAAACAATTAATTTACAGGTTCTTCATGCAATAAATTATGGACGGTGATGGACACCCGTCCATATTATTTAGGTAATTTAGCAAGCAAAGTCAAGAAATGCCAGTGTCTTTATCCAAAACTAGATAACATGTTTATAAATTAATAAATTATAATAAAGTAAACAATTAATTTACATGTTCTTCATGCAATAAATTATGGATAGTGATGGACGCCCGTCCATATAATATGGACGGACGTCCATTATTTTATTTTTAAAAATTTATAGACAGGCGTTCATATCATGAGATGAACGTCTATCTAGAGGACACAGACTCTCATCCATATAATATGAATGAGAGTCCATTGTTATTTTTTTGGACACTCGTCTATTCATAATGAATGATCGTCTATCAAATATGGACGGGTATCCATAATTGTTAAACGATTGTTTATTCACAGAAGACGTTCTAACGTGGTTGCGTCTAATTGGATATCACGTACGTTAGTACAAAAATTCGGTGCCAATAATTGGTGTCCGTAGAATTATTGAATATAAAAAGCCCCTTAAAAATTAACCTTTATATCAGTTAGCTTTGCCAGAATAATTTAAGGGTCCGCTATAAATGGGGGCTAGCTATGCAATGATTAAATGAAACTACGAAGCCTTACTGTAAATAACCATAATTAGTAAGTAGAAGATAAATAAGAAATAAGATTTATATAAGAATATAAATAAATAATTGATAAGGAATTTAAAAGAAACTTGAAAAAGTCTAAATTCATTTGGAAAAATATTTATTTAGAAGAGAAATAATGATAGAATGAATATCTAATGTTTTTAATAAAATAAAGAAATTAAAATAATAAAATTATGTAGACATACGCATGTGTAGGTTCATTGGATTTAAAAGCAAATAAATAAGATCATCAAAGTGATTTATAGAAAGGTTTTTGGATGATAATATCTCTGGAAAATAATTTATAACTAATAAATAATTATAAAATAAAGATAAATACATAAAATAATGTTTTATCAAGGATAAATGTCAAAAACACAATTAATTCATAACAAATTCGGGATTTAAATTTTTTTATCGATACTGTGAGAGAAAAAAAAAGATAAAGGAATTTACTAAAATGCCCTTATGGGTTTTTTTATGCAAAATTGAGTGAATCAAAGTGGTTTTAACAGAAATATAACCTTTGAGAGGGTTTTAATAATTTGGAGCTTCTGGCCATGCCCAGGAAATATTTGAAATAGGAATTTTGAAGAATGTAGAAAAAATCGTAATAGAATAGATTTTGTAAAATTGAAAGCAGAATAGGCATGATAAAAATATGAAATTTGAACCCATGGTTATGCAATGTTTTACTACATGGGAAAAATTAGAAACTTGAAAAAAAAAAAACGTTATGTGAGGTCATAACGTGCCCAGGGGTATTTTTGATATTTTATCTCTAGGGTTAAAACCCTCATTTTGCTACCCATGCTAGTAAAAATTAGCATTCTTGGATTAAAACGGTTATTGAAATTTGAAAAGTATTTTTATCTTGGGATTTTTTAGAAATCAACTTTCACACTTATTAATCTGAGATGTCCAATTAAGTAACCCTGAGGTCTAATTCAAATAAACATCTTGACCTAAGAAATCTCTTTGGATGCTCTAATGTCGCCAAACCGTAACCCACAGTCTAACCCACAAAAATTGTCTCATTGAAATGCCTTGAGTCCACTAGCCTTCGAGAAGAAGGAAGAGTACTTACTCCAGTTTACCTTAGTATTTTGTTGTAGATGTTTGCTTGCGGACTATGCCAAATTCTTGTGTTGGAATGGATTTGAGTCTTGTCTTGTGGAAAGGCTTGCGAAAGGATATGTTTAGATCCTTGGACTATAGTACGCCTGAAATAAAATAATGACATTTTGTGATGGGCTTTGTAGCAATGGATGCCATCGTATGATGGGCTTTTAGTAACGAGTGTTATCTATAGGGTTATATTTGATAGAACGCAATAAAATAATTTAAAATTTTAGTAAAACCTTACAGACCCTAGGATCCGGATAAATATTATTTTGCTTAAATTAATTTAATCCATGCAATGATTAAAAACTTACTCACATTTGGAGGCACTTTCACTTTAATTTTTTGATACTGTTCACCAAAACTGTTTATGGCATTGTTCACGATATTGTTCACATATAACAACAAATTTGTCAAAAGATACAAAATAATCAAACTTTCTAAGCAAGAAACATAAATCAGATTCCATTCAAATTAAATTCGGTACAAAATATAAATTACTTAAAACAATGTATCCAAATTCATCAAAATGTGAAAGCAAGTCTCCGACTACATGTGTTGACACTAGAATTTTGTTTCCCAAATGCAAGCTGAGCTCCCTATCCTTGAGTCTACTTGTTTATTGAAACCTTTGCAAACATGGTTAGTGGCTCAAGAATCTATAACCCAAGAGTTAATAGAATCACTAACATAAGTATTTTGGTTGCCAAAATCGACCGAACAATTTATCCTCCAATGCCCAGTAGCATTTTCCTTTTGGGTTTCTTTTCTTCTTAGCGATCTTCTTGGAAAGAATAGGAGTGATATTCTTTTCTTTTGGTTGTTCTTCTTGTCTTTCATCAAGGAGTTTGTAGCGAAATCAAAGGTAGTTTCCTTAGCCTGTTGACTCATCTAGGTTTTTTTATTAATAAAAGTAACCTCATCTCTTTAGAGGTCATGCGTCAGAACAACTAAGAAGCCATATATTAGTTAATATCCATTTTTTAAAGTTTACAATGTAAATAAATGAATGATGTATATGTAGTTACCCTTTTGTAGTAGCATTAAATATTAGCCACAAAAACTAAAAATATATGACTGCTAAAGGGTTTTAAATGAACTTTTAATTGTAGTTGATTAACTTTATGACTTTTATTAGATTTTATAATTTGGATATATTTCCATGAAAAACCCTTTTTGTGTCACACCCCAAATTCTGCGATGTGAAAATTTTTGGATTCTATCAAAGTATTTGGAAATATTAGAGACTTTGGAACAATTGTATAATGTAAGGAAAATAAAAAATTATATAAAGAAGTTTTTTTTTTTTTTTTTTTTTTTTTTTAACAAATAGATGTGGAAAAATATATTTAAATTCAATATTTAATTGGTTGAGAAGATTTGATTTTAAAATTTTAAATTTAATGATAATTATTTATGACTAGACTGTTGTTGCATAAGGTTATTTACTTAATCAAAAAAATATTATTTGCAATAGCTATTTTGCCATCACAAATGCTCTTAAGTTTATCAAAATGTCATTATAAACCTTTTGCAATCAATAAAGATTGTCTCACAACCTAATCTTATAAACTTTATTTCACAACCCCGACATGGTAGCTTGTAATTTGACAGCGAGACTTATTTACAAACTAACTAATTGCGAGCTGTTATGTCAAAGTTTTGAGAGAAAGTTTGTATTAGTATTGTCATACTACCTTTTTGTAACAAGTTGAGAAGTGTCACAACGTTGTCTATTTTTTGTACTGTACCTAAAAAGCATACAATGCACTCAAAGATGTTATACATATAAAAATAAGCAACCTCATTAGAGTGGTCAAGTTATCCATAAAGATAATTCAAAATTCTTTATTATTAAGACCAAGTATCTCATAAGACAAAATAATAATCATTTTAGGGAATAAAAATTAAATTAGAGTTGAGTGTAGGACCACTGTTTCGATTTGTTTGGTTTTCCAAGTAAGTATACCCTTTTGGGGTTAATCTTATTAGTACACTATCAAACTTTATATAAAGAGTTGCAATCTCAGACAGCTATTATATACCTTACAAAGGGATCATCAATGGAGAGGTTAGGTTTATCTCATAAACCTTCTCCTACTCAACATTTAAAATATCCCAAGACATCTAGGAAAAGAAATTAATCAACAAGAGATTCTCCCAAAAAAAACCAAAGCAAAAGAATGGATTAAAGTAAATGTTGAAGTGAATGCTTGAAACGACAACGTACTAGATATTAGTGGAACGGTGTCGTTTTGGACAACTTCAAGATGAATCCTGACCTTTGATCCAAAGACAATCCAACGGATGAGAATTCGCTACAAGTCAACAATATAAAAGAGAAAGTCTTCATTCGCAAAATAAAGGGTTTTCTCACATCGAAAGAGTCTATTCTGTATTCTTTGTACACAGTTAAGGTACTTGTTATTCTGATTCTGATTTCTTGTGTAATCTGTGTAATCTTGAGTGGTTTGGTGTAATCATTTGAGGAAAGAGCGATAGTGTTCTTAGTTTAGGGATTCCAGGGTTAGAGTATTCCTAGGGTCAGATTGCAGGTTTGAATCAGAGGTGTGTGAGTTAGGGTTTCTGGGCGTATTCGAATCTAGGACTATAAGTGATTGAATCTATTAATCGTAGTGCAGTGAACTCCCCTTTTCCGGAGTTCAACGTGGATGTAGCTTGCTCAAAAATAGAGCAAGTGAACCACGATAAAATTGTTGTTGTTTGTGTGTGTGCTTTCTTGATTCAGATTGGTTGGGTTGTGATTTGTTTCTTGGTTGTTGCATAACAGTGGTATCAGAGCCTTTATTCGTTAGGCAATAACCTTTGGGTGTCTGAATTAGGGTTTTCTCAGATCAAAGAAATTAGGGTTTCTCGATTTTGGGGGTTTCTCAAATCTAGGGTTTCTTGATCAAATTGAGGATTCTTAGAGCCAATAACCAAGGTTATCACTCTAAATTACACCAAGGGTAAAACAAATTAGGGTTTCTGTGGGTCGTGTTGTAAAGAGTCAGATCTGTATCGAGTTCTTGATTTCTTCATTCCTAAACAAAAAATCAAACACAGAACCATGACTAACACCACCACCCGAATGGAGATCTCCCAATATGATGGGAAGATCGACTTTGGGAGTTGGAAGAAGAAAATGAAAGCCCTACTTTCGCACAACAAAGTTGGCCTTGCACTGGAGAAGGATCCCAAGAAGTGGACCAAAGAAAAACTGAAGAAAAATGAGGAGATTGACGAAGAAGCCTACAACCTGATCGTGATGAACCTATCAGATAGTGTACTGAGAAAGGTTAATGGAATCGAAACCACTCTGGGGTTATGGGGTAAGCTCGAATCCTTGTATGTTGTTCAATCCGCACCAAATTTAGCATTCCTTAAGGGTGCCCTATTTTCATATAAGATGGATAGCAATAAGACCATAAAGGAAAACTTGGATGAATTTCTAAAAATGACACTAATCTTAAAGGGAACAGACCAAGAATTAGGCGAAACTAGTTTAGCTATGATACTGTTGAATTCCCTAAATGATGACTACCAAGTAGTCAAAAATGCACTTCAGTACTCCGGTACTGTGCCTAGTATTGACTTGATAGTGGCAGGTCTTAAGGCTAAGGAACCAGAATTAAAGGTTCAAAAACGAAATGGAAGCAACCTGTTTGTAGGGGGAAAACTTGACAATTTTCAACTTGCTAAAGGAAACCATTCTATCCAGGGGTCCAAAAATAAGAAAAAGGGAAAGTGGAATAATAAGCATAAGCCTGAGTCTAGAAAATGTTTTTTTCTGTAACAAAACTAGCCATTTGAAAAAGAATTGTTTTGAGTGGCTTAAGAAACAAAAACAGGGAAACACAGAGAGCAACCTAGCCTCTACCACACACTTAGCAAAAGAAACAGAAGTTCTTACTATTTCTGCTTCTGACAATACAAGAGAGTGTGTATTAGATTCTGGGTACTCATTCCACATGAGCCCCAACAGGGAATGGTTTCAAGATTTTGAAGACTATGATAGGGAGACTGTATTCATGGGGAATAACAATGCTTGTAGGGTGAAAGGTATAGGAAACATAACCCTTAGACTTTGTGGAGGGAAATTGATAAAACTCACTCATGTTAGATTCATTCTTGAACTAAAAAGGAACCTGATATCCTTAGGAACCTTAGATGAGGCAGGGTGTTATTATAAGGCCGAAAATGGGTGGCTGAATGTGTATAGAAACCAGAACCTAATTCTGAAAGGAGAAAAAAGGAATGGGTTATATATACTTTGTGGGGAATCCTGTTCTGATTGCTTAAATACAGCCTTAGTCACCTCAAACCTATCAGTTACTGAAAAATGGCACCTTAGGATGGGTCATATGAGCCAAAAAGGGTTAGATATCCTAAGCAACCAAGGTATGTTAGGAAAAGAGCCTGTATCAACCCTGGAGTTCTATGAGAACTGTGTCCTAGGCAAACAACACAGAGTTAGTTTCCAAAAGGGTACTCACCTAGCCAAAGGATGCTTAGAGTATATACATTCTGATCTGTGGGGGCCTAAGAAAGTGAGGTCACATGGGGGCAGCAGTTATTTTATGCCAATTGTGGATTATTTCAGCAGAAAAGTGTGGACTTACCCTCTAAGAACCAAGGATCAAGCCCTGCCCAAGTTTAAAGAGTGGAAAGCTCTAGTAGAAAATCAACTAGACAGGAAAGTAAAAGCTCTAAGGACTGACAATGGATTAGAGTACTGCAACACTGAATTTGATAAATTTTGTAGTGAGCAAGGAATTCTAAGACATATAACAGTAAGGAAAACTCCTCAGCAGAATGGGGTAGCTGAGAGAATGAACAGGACTCTCCTAGAAAAAGTTAGATGTTTGTTATTCACCTCAGGATTACCTAACACTTTTTGGGTAGAGGTTTTGTCTACAACAGCCTACTTGATAAACAGAAGTCCCTCTACAGCTATAAACTTTAGATGCCCCGAAGAAGTGTGGTCTGGTAGAAGGCCTAGTTTAAATCACTTGAGAGTATTTGGGTATGCAACCTATGCACACACAGTAGGGGGAAAACAAGATCCAAGGTCCACTAGGCGTATATTCCTAGGATACCAAGAGGGGACCAAGAGATATACACTTTGGGACAAAGAGTCACCAGGGGTAATTATCATCATTTCAAGGGATGTAGTGTTTAATGAAGGGGTGTTTCCTTGCAAATCCACTAACCCAGACACAAGGAACAACACTTCACCTGATCAAATAAACCACTCAATAGAGACCACTTCAATTGAGGTGGAGCCTGTGGGTCAACAGTCTGGACCGCCTCAATCTAATGATGAACAGGCACCAGAAATCCAACAAGGACCTGATGGTCCAAAACCAAGAAACTTTAGCAGATGCATCAAAGCCACAACATGCCCAACTACGGCACTGCTGCAACGGACGGACGGGAGAAAATCGAAGAGAGGTAAGACCCCTTACTAGATTCTATTATGCTGAATTAATATACACTGCCTTGCTTGCAGGAACAGAGGTTCAAATAATAGAACTTGACTCATATGAAGAAGCAATGAATTCCAAGGAAAAGGAGAAGTGGAGGGCAGCAATGGAAGAGGAAATGAGATCACTTAAGGTAAACAAAACCTGGTCCTTGGTCCCCAAACCAAAGGACTAGAAACTGATCCAATGTAAATGGTTGTTTAAAATAAAAGAGGGTATTTTAGCTATTGACCCACCTAGGTACAAAGCTAGGTTAGTTACTAAGGGGTATACCGGAAGGGAATAGACTTCAATGAAGTCTTTTCCCCGATAGTCAAGTACAAGACCATTAGGTTTTGTTAGAACAAATGGACGTAACCACTGCCTTCTTGCATGGTAACTTAAAAGAGGAAATTTACATGTGCCAACCCATAGGTTTTGTAAACTATAAAGCCCCTGATCATATATGCATCCTGCACAAATCACTGTATGGACTGAAACAATCCCCTAGGCAGTGGTACAAGAGGTTTGACACTTTCATTCTAAGCATATGGTTCACTAGGACTAGATATGACAGTTTCTTTTATTTTAATTTGATAAGGACCTGCATGTTTATCTCTTACTGTATGTGGATGATATGTTACTAGTGAGTAAGTCCAAGTAAAAAATACTTGAGCTAAAAGGAAAGCTTAAGTCAGAATTTGACATGAAGGATCTAGGAAATGCAAAAAGAATCCTAGGAATGGACATTACTAGAAACAAGAGCAAACATGAACTAAAAATTAGGCAACAATCATACCTGGAAAAATTGGTGTCTAAGTTTGGTATGGTAGACTCAAAATTGGTGCCTATGCCTCTTGCAAACCATTTTGTGTCAAACAAAGGTCAATGCCCTAAAACTGAAGCTGAATTAATAAAAATGGAATTTGTCCCCTATGCGAATGTTGTTGGATCTGTGATGTATGCAATGATCAGCACCAGACCAGACCTGTCATTTGCCATCTCCCTATTGAGCAGATTTATGGCTAATCCAGGCAGTGAGCATTGGGCTGCTTTAAAGTGGGTATTGAGGTATATTAATGGTTCTTTGAATGTTAGATTAGATTTCTGTAATAGGCATGCTACACTTGACTTGGTTGGTTTTGTAGACTCTGACTTTGCAGGTGACAAAGATACAAGAAAATCCAGCACTTCATATTACTTCACTCTTGGAGGAAATTGTATAAGCTGGAAGTCTCAGCTTCAGCCTAGTGTAGCCCTCTCATCAACTGAAGTAGAATATATTGCCATTGCCGATGTGTTCAAAGAAGCCTTATGGTTGCAAGGATTGTTAGCCGAAGCAAACCTGACAGAGGGAAAGGTAACCTTATATTCAGATAGCCAAAGCGCAATTCATTTGAGCAAGAACCCAGTTTATCATGAGCGAACAAAGCATGTAGATGTCCGCTTCCATTTTGTCAGAGACTTAGTTACTCAAGGAGTAATCGATCTAAGGAAAGTATCTACTGAGGATAATCCAGCGGACATGGGAACCAAGATTGTCTCTCCTGCAAAGTTCAAGCACTGCTTGAACTTATTGCATGTGAGGTAATCTATGAAAACCAGAACTATGAGGGAACTGGTTTGGGTTTGTTGCACTAGGGTGAGTTTAAGCATTCAAGGTGGAGATTATTGAAGTGAATGCTTGAAACGACAACGTACTGGATATTAGTGGAATGGTGTCGTTTTGGACAACTTCAAGATGAATCCTGACCTTTGATCCAAAGACAATCCAATGGATGAGAATTCGCTACAAGTCAACAATATAAAAGATAAAGCCTTCATTCGCAAAATAGAGGGTTTTCTCACATCAAAAGAGTCTGTCCTGTATTCTTTGTACACAGTTAAGGTTCTTGTTATTCTGATTCTGATTTCTTGTGTAATCTGTGTAATCTTGAGTGGTTTGGTGTAATCATTTGAGGAAAGAGCGATAGTGTTCTTAGTTTAGGGATTCCAAGGTTAGAGTATTCCTAGGGTCAGATTGCAGGTTTAAATCAGAGGTGTGTGAGTTAGGGTTTCTGGGTGTATTCGAATCTAGGACTGTAAGTGATTGAATCTATTAATCGTAGTGCAGCGAACTCCCCTTTTCCGGAGTTCGACGTGGATGTAGCTTGCTCAAAAATAGAGCAAGTGAACCACGGTAAAATTGTTGTTGTTTGTGTGTGTGCTTTCTTGATTCAGATTGTTTGGTTTGTGATTTGTTTCTTGGTTGTTGCATAACAGTAAACAACAAAAATAGTTAAAAAAACAGAAGCAACAAACTTCAAAAAATCATATTTGAGTGAAACAGTCAAGGAATTGATTGATTATTGTTTGTTTGATACCAATTGCAAGTAAATGATAACTTGATTGCATATCAGTTAGATGATAACAAAATAAATGATGTCAAATATTACAAACAATATATTTATAATTTTACCCTCATCTAAATAAGGAGTGGGGGTTATTGATAAAATAAACTATTGGAAAAAACAAAAAACTCATAATAACAAATATTCTAAATTATCCCAAGATCATATCAATAGTCACCCATTGCAATCACATTTTACTTAAATGAATTAAAATGAAGTTCACAGCATAAATACCTTTACTCCTTAATTCTGAAGCAAAATTGTATCTTGAGAGAGATAACCACCGTATGTGTGCCTTTCATTTCAATACATTTTTTAGAGAGAGTGAATAATACTTTCTAAAAGGAATTCTTCACTTATATATGGGCGGCAGTTGCCAAGCAATTTTAGGCGAAAACTGCCTTTGACAGTTTCCACTTGAAACGTCGTTTGGGTGAGTCCCATCATGGGTATCCCACCCATATCCAATATCTCCCACTCACACATGATGGGACTATTTCTCTCTGTGCTTCTTCAAGGTTCATACTTTAGTAAATATGCCGTGTGACCATGCAGACTTCGAGAGCACATTAGTCATATATCTGTTAGGAATATATAACTTTTCGAATTGTGAAACTTGGGTTGTATGTTGTATCCAATACCCTAGATTACTTATCACAACTTTTTTTTTTTAACAATCTCATTTATAATAAACATCAGTTGTATTCATAATTATGTTTTGTCTTTACATAAAAGTAAAACATAATTGGTCGACCAATGAATACACATGATTATAGTGTGATAATCCAAAATTGTAATCTTCCTCTTTTCTCGATTCTTTCAGCTTTCATTTAACTTGTTTTCCATAAAAGTCCCAACAAATTGAATTATCTTAATCTTTTGGCAACACTCTATGATATCAATCATTAAATGAGGTTTTCAAGAAACATAATAGAGTAATAAGGGTATTCTATGAGATTTTATTCCTAAAATCTTAGGGTCTCACACAATGTTAAAGTTGATATTTTGACTTTCATTATCCCTTTGGTCAATATTTTGCACATGTGGTATGAATCACATGCTACAACATTTCCTCCTTTCCCATGGAGTGCATGTCTCTTTTCTTGTAAATGTCATACAGATTTTAGTTCAAACATACCTGATGTCTAACTTGAGTTCACTTTACATACTTTTAATTCATCAAAACTCTAATCTGGCAATTAGACAGATAAAGTGATCATTTATCACTTATGGTCATATTTCGTTATGACATTATTTTAATTCTATTTTTAGGCGACGTTAAATATTTTAAGCTTGGCTCTCTATTATCACCTAGATAATAAGCTTAAAATAGTCTCATCTCTATTCCTACAAAGTAATGGAGGCGATTGCCTGTATGAGAAGGCCAATCTTTTAACTGTCCGACATGCTTTTCAAAATAAATATATATAATATATATATATATATATATATATATATATATATATATATATATATATATATATATATATATATATATATATATATATATATATATATATATATATATATATAATAGAAATTGAGCATTGACAATATTGTTATTTAATATTGATAAGACAAAAGTGAACAATTTTGGGAAATCTCAAAGTATTACATTCAACACTTACGTAAGCCTAGAGATCTAACATGTCTATTGAAAGTATCTCTTGGTATAGGCTTTGTAAATGGATCCGCAACCATGTCATGTATAGATATGTACTTCATGTTCACCTCCTTTTGTGCCACCAAGTACAAAATTATATTTGACATCTATGTGTTTCGTTTTACCATGATATTTGGGATCCTTAATGTATGCTATTGCTGCTTGACTAACACAGTTTACTCTCACTGGTTCAATAGCAACATTAATTATTCCCAGATGATTCATGAACCGTCTCAACCAAACGACTTCTTGCATTGCAACTGAAAATGCTACAAACTCAACCTCCATTGTAGATAAGGCTATACATGATTGTTTCTTACTGCTCCAAGATATAGCCCCACCATTTAGTAAGAAAACATATCCGGAAGTAGATTTCCTTTCATCTATATCTCCTCCCCAATCAGCATCGGTGTAGCCTCTCAAGTGTAAATCATTTCCTTGATAACATAATGAGTAATCAGCTGTTCCTTTTAGGTATCTTAAGATTCTCTTCACTATTTTCCAATGTGCTTGTCCTAGGTCGGACTGATATCTACTCACCAACCCAACAATATAACAAATGTCGGCTCTTGTGTAGATCATGGCGTACATGAGACTTCCAACAGCACTTGTATAAGGAACATTCTTCATTTGTTCTTTTTCTTGTGGAGTCTTCAATCACACTTTACGACTCAAAGTCTCACTTTTCGCGATAGGGTTGTCTATGGGTTTACAATCTTGCATATGAAATCGTTCAAGAATTTTCTTAATGTATGGTTCTTGTGAAAGAGATACTAATTTTCTTGAGCGATCTCTTGAAATCTTGACTCCGAGAATATATACAGCTTCACCCATATCTTTCATCTGAAAATGAGATGATAACCATCCTTTGATTTCATTGACAAATCCCTTATCATTTCCAACTATAAGTATATCATCAACATATAATGATAATATAACAAATTTGTTATTGGATGTCTTTGTATATACACAGTGATCTTCATCTATCATTTTGAAATCATATGACATTATCGCATTGTGAAATCGAATATACCACTGTCTTGAGGACTGCTTGAGGCCATAAATTGACTTTAAAAGTCTACACACTTTGTGTTCTTAACCTTCTCTAATAAAACCTATTGGTTGCTCCATATAGATTTCTTCTTGTAATTTTTCATTGAGAAAAGCAGTTTTTACATCCATTTGATGCAATTCAAGATCCATGCTAGCAACTATAGTTAGAATAAGTCGGATTGAGGTAAACCACACAATAGACGAAAATTTTTCTTGATAATCTATTCCTTCTTGTTGTGTATACCCCTTCGCGACTAAGCGAGCTTTGTATCTTTCAATACTGCCATCAGTTTTATGCTTGATTTTGAGAACCCACTTGTTTCCAATGGCTTTGCGTCCTTTCGAAAATCAACCAATTCCCATACTTGGTTTGATTTCATAGACTCCAATTCTTCTTCCATTGCTTTCATCCATTTTTCCTTAGAAGGGCAATTGAGAGCCTCATTTAGATTCCTTGGCTCTTCTTCATCTTGTGAAGTAATTAGAAAAATTTCCCCCTCAATCTCAAATTGTCGACGTGGAACTTGTTTCTTGTTTGATCAACGTGTTGGAGATTGATTGGTGTTACTCCCACTTGGACCAGCTATCATAGTTGGATCGTCAGTGGGGAATGATGGAGGATCTGAAATTGATTCATCAACTTCCATATCGCTCCCACTGGGATGTAGTATAACCAACTGGTTTTTAGTAGCATAATTTCCTTGGTCTTGTGTTTCATACAGAAACAAGTCTTGACCTATCTCGCCCTTCTTAGGAAGATCAGTTTCTAAGAATGTGACATCTCGTGATTCAAACTCAGTGATGCTACCACTTTCTTGTTCTCCTATGAAGAAGTATCCCTTTGAATGTTCTGAGTATCTTATGAAGATACATTTCTTCCCCCTTGGACCTAATTTTCCATATTTATAGGAAGGATCATGAACATAGGCAGCACATCCCCATGGCTTGAGGAGACTCAAATCGGGTTTCCGATTTGTCCATAACTCATATGGTGCAGTAGTAATAGATTTGGAGGGTACTTGATTGAGGATATATGTGGCAGGCAATAAGGCATCACCCCAAAAGGTGATGGGCAAGTTTGCTTGTGCCATCATAGACCTCACCATCTTAAGTAGGGTTCTATTTCTTCATTCTGTAACACCATTTTGTTGTGGAGTTCTTGGAATAGTTAATTGACGTTATATTCCCATTTCATCACAAAAATTTATGTACTGATCAGATAAATATTCACGACCTCAATCGGTTCGTAGAACTTTTATCTTTTTATCTAATTGATTTTCAACTAAGTTTTTAAACTTCTGAAAGCATTCTAAAGCTTCTGATTTTTGAGAAACAAAAAAAACACAACCATATCGAGTGAAATCATCTATAAATATGATGAAATAAACAGCCCCATGTCTAGCCCTCACATTCATTGGACCATATATGTCAGAATGAATTAGTTGCAATGGAACTTTAGCTCTTATTGCTTTTCCAAATGGTTTTCTTGCTGTTTTTCCAGCTAGGCAATGTTCACAAGTAGTCAAGTCTACTTTTGTTAAGGTTCCTAACAAGCCTTCTCTTGCTAGTACATTCATTCGTTGTTGAACAATATGGCCAAGCCGTGCATGCCATACATTCACATCATCATTATTGGAAGATGTAATGAAGGAAAAACAAGCATTACTATAATTATGAGCAATGTCAAGTACGATAAAACCATCAGAACTATAACCACAACCATAGTATGTTGTGTCCAAAAGTAAATGGACACCAGTACTGGAAAAGTTTAAATTAAAACCTAGTTTAATAAGTTCTAACACGGAAATCAAATTTCAACGAATATCGAGTGCATATAACACATCATGTAGGTATAGGATTCGACCTCCACGCATGATCAATTTGCATGTACTGATCCCTTTAACTTCCACTTTTGAATTGTTACCTACATATATCCATTTTGTTTCCCATGGTATTCTTCGAAACTCCACAAAAGCACTCATGTCTTTTGCTATGTGGTCTATTGCTGCTGAATCTACAGTCGACAAAAGGATGAGATTCAGTTAGAAAAACAGAACTGGAAACATTTATATAACTTACTTATGCAAACAAGTAATTTATCTTCTTCGGCTCACTACAATTAAGAGCAAAATGTCCCTTGTTGCCACAGTTATGGCATTTCACCTGTAACACCCCACTTGAGGTACGTAGCTAATGTTTCTTATTTCGCTCTTATTTGAGTCGCTTTTTATGAATATTGGTTGGTTGGTCTTTGGTTGTATTGATATGTTGAGTATTTATTTTGAAATGAGTCAAAATTAGAAGGTTTTTGTTGTTACAGGGTTCGCCAGGGCGAAGAATAATCTTCGCCGCGGCGAAGAGGTGTTGAAGCCACGGGGAAGCTGCTGGACAGTTTCGCCGCGGCAAAAGAATCTTCTTTGCCGCGGCGACGTGCCGGTTGAAAAGTTTATTGAGTTTTAGATATTTTTTCCCTTAGGTGCTATTTGACCATTTTACCCCTAATTAGCAGGAAAAGTGGGGAGTAAAATGTAAGGAAATTTCATGGAGAATATGTTAGTATGAGGGTGTGTTTGTAAGGAATCAAAGGATATGGATGGAATTTTCAAGAAAGAGCAAGGGCAAAATGGGAAGAATGAGTTTGTTAGGAGATATTTAAGGGGGTTTAGTCTTTGAGAACTTTTCATTTCCCATTCCACCGCCTCCTCCATTCTCCAAATTCTCTCAAATTCCTTCAATCTTCCAAGGATTTCCAAGATCTTTTTTGAAGTAACTTTTTAGTAGGGTTTTAATCTAAAGCATCCTAAGGTAAGGATTCTTGCTTTAGATGAGAGTTTTATTATATTTTGATTAGAGTCTCATGTTGTTGTTGTTGTTGTTGTTGGTTAAAGTTGTAAAGAGAAGGCAAGCTCCCAAAGGAAAAGAGAAGTGTTAAAGAAGCTATTTCTTCATAAGGTAAGTAAATTCAACCCAAGTTGAGAATTTAAGAACTCTTTTGAGTAGAGAGTTATATATATAAATGTGTATTCATTATGTTTGTTGAAATGAGATGAGTGAGATTAGTAGTTATTAATGAGTAATACACATAAATTGAGTTATGAGAAGAGTGTTTATTTGCTTGATGTTGGGTTGAGTTTGATTGAAGTTGGAGGAAGTTTTGAGCAAGCTTATTGAAGTGCTTTTCTTTTGACAGGAAATTTAGAGTTTATGAGGGAGTTTCCTCCTATTTGGATGATTAAAGAAAAGAGAAAAGTTAGAGTTAGAGTAGAGTTTTATATGCACATGAGTTGTATGATGAAATGCTCAAGAGAAGTATAAGTAAGAGTAGAAAGCCTTAATTTTTGCTACATGGCATAATTGCATCTCATAAATGCATTAATGAGCATGAGTCATTTATGTGCATTAACTATGCATTAATTATGCACTAGAGAAGAGAGTAGAGAAAGAGTAGAGATTTTTGAGTTTAAGCTACTCTAAGAGTAAAGAGAAAGAGAGAATAAGCACTATAGAGTAAAAGCTAGAGTAGTGCTAAACAAGAGAATAGAGTAGGTTGTGCGATGGGGAACCTGTGAGTACGGGTAGAGTATTCCCACATGTATGCCGCATTGAGAGAGCGGCATGAGTATCAGAGAGAGAAGTGGTGTAGCCCGTAGAGTACATGCGGATGAGGGCTATACCCAAGTTTACCCGAGAGATTCTATGCACTCACATGGCCAAAGGTTCCGAATCCATGCATAACCAAGTCCGATCGGCTAGAATGAGTAGAAGTCATAGGGAGTGGGAGCGAGTCCCAGCCGTGCCTCCGGTCAGATGGGGCCGTGACTTACTAGAAGGAGAGTTAGTAGAAAAGAGTTAAGAGAAAGAGTAAATAAAAATTATAGGGGAAGAATTAGAGAGAGAGTTACGAGGATAGTTGAGTAGAGAGTTTACTTACTGAGCATTGTTTTGTGCTCATCCCGTTGTTCCCTATGTTTTTGTAGGTTTTAGATGAGGACACGGTCGGATGGACATCGGCACACGAAGAGAATTGGCTACACTGTCCACCCTATTTTGATAGTTTTGCATATGATACAAATCTTGTATATATTTGTATAAAGAATACATATGTTTAACAAAAGAAAATTTTGGGCCCAACTTTTTATGTTATTTTACATGTATTTTTACTATACATATTTTTATGAGAATGGAGTCGTTACATCACCTTTGCCATGTTTCTCTTTCTGGCAGAATGTTTTCCTTTTCTGTGTTTATAAAACTTTCTTTTCATCCCTTAAGCCTTATCAGTATTGCCTTTTCTTTGGGATCCACCTTGGAATTTACATTTAAATATCTCTTCCCACCATGTGAACTGGAACCAGTCATATATACATCAGTATTTGCCTTATTCGCATTAAGACGATCTTCTTCCAGTTCCAAATGTCGTGTGGCATCTTCTGAATTTTTGATGCCCTCATTGTGGGTAAAGTGTATCTTCGTGTTCCCAATTGTGAGGCAATGATCTTATGACAGCTTGAACCTGTTGTTCATCAGTTAGGACATGACCTGCATCTCTCAACTCACTAATCATGTTTGACAAATGCCTTAAGTGTACTCTCATAGTATGTTCAGGCTTTTTCTTATATGTGTCAAACTTGATAGTAAGTGACCGAAGTTTGGTAACGGACGTACCGCCAAACTTTGTAACAAAGGCGGGCCACATGTCCTTTGCTAATTCGTAATCCCGGTACTTTTTCATAAGATCATTGTCCATGCTGCTCAACAAAGTGATGCAAGCAGTGGAATTCTTCTTCTTCCACATGTCATAAGCTGCACGGTCTCTTTTATGTTGAGTCGTGACTCCTTCTTCAGGCTCTTCCATGGTTGTGGTAAGAGCTTCAAGAACCTCCTGTTCTTTGAAGACATATTGGATTTTCATGCTCCATATCTCATAATTTTCGCTGTTAAATTTTTCTCCTTTATTAAGTTGGGCGACAATGTTCTTAGATGCATATGTCATTTCTAAAAAAAATTACACATTGGATAATGCATGTTATTCAATACTCGGAACATACGTATATTTAATTAATTATATTAATAATAATTGTATATTAGATTTGGAATCAAAAGTTAACTATGTCAACAATCATCATCCAAAATTCTAATCTCCAATTATCATAGATATAATTAATTGTAATTCTAAAATAATATTGAGACACAATCATATAAGTATAATTCAACATAAATTCGCATAAAAATTTAAATTTTAATGAATAATAAATAAATAAATAAAACTGATTCCATTATGTAGATAGAATTCAACATGTAGTGACATTAAAACAAACAATTGCCAAAAAAAAAAAAAAAAAAACTAAGTGTACTGCCACATTCCATAAACTGGGAAGGATCTGATAAGTCTTATCCTGAGGTCCTTATCTAACTTGTAAGTAACCCTAGGTAAGGGAACTCTTAGTTTCTTGTGATGTCCTTTATGAGTGAAGACTTCTATAGATGCACCAGCCGTCTTTTCGGCACCCCAATCTATGCACTCCCTGATGTAGTTATTAACTAAACATCTATAATCTTTATTGTCATCTTTAAGGTTTTGAACTTTCAGCTTGTTCCAAACCAGATCAAGGAGACCAACGAGACTAGGGTAACTAAAAGTCTCTCTAAGGACTTTGTATTTCAACTCATTTTCCTTTAGTCCCCCTTTCTAGACAATTTCCTGAATCTTTTCATTCACATGAATGAAATGATTTACAAGTTGTACCAACTCATCCTCTATGTCTCTTAATATTAAGGTGTGAGTTTGTAGAGTTCTAATCATGTTTATAACCCTTTCCTTTTGAGTGAGTGTTCTAGCAGCCATTGCACGTCTATAACGTAACATTTTTTTGTAACAAATACACAAAAAAAAAAAAAAACTATTTATTTATCAAATAAAGGTTGACTATATTTGATAAATAATATATACGTCTTTATGGTTTAATAACTAAAAAAGACTCCCAATAACATACCAAGTATGCATTTTATTCTTTAAAGCAAAGAAAAAGACAATTTTAGAACACTCCACGCGCCCTCACGTGCCACCTAGAAGTCCCCACGTGCAACCACGCACCGGCCAGGGTCCTCCACGCACAGGCACACGCCTGTCACGAGCCTCACATAAACTTCGGGTCGGTTTGACCCATTTTTGGCCCGTTGACTTTGTTTGACCGTATGGGTTGGGCGTTGACCAGGTTTGACTAACCCGTTTGGTCATATGGTTCGGGGTTGACCGGGTCGGTTAACCATTACTGGGTTTGACTAACCCGTTGAGGTTCTAGGTCAAATACGCGGGTCAACTTGACCCATTTTATTTTGTTTTTGGGTTGGGCCTGAGATGAATATATAGGATTTGTAAGAATGGCCAATACGAAATTGTAGTCTAGTGGTTAAGTTTATCTACCTTCTACGTAGAGACTTCGGTTCAAGTCTAAGCACCCACATTATCTTTTCACTTATGGTATGAAGAAAATGTAGTAGCCTTAAAAAAAATAAAAGAAATGCGGTAGATGTTATACTATAATCTGAAAATCTGCCTAAATGGTTCATGGTTAGTTATAGCCTTGACAAGCCCGGGTTCAAGTCACAATGCTTTCTATGTTTTCATTTTTTTTATTAAAAGTGAGTAAAAACAAATGACAAGTCCTTTCTAAGGCTGAAATTAAAATGACTTGTCGGTCTATGGTCATCTTCTACCTTTGTCCGAGTCTGTAACTTGGTACCTGACTCGGAAAACAACTCATACAAACCTGAATCTTTAAAGAGGCATAACAAAGTCAATTTAGCTCCGTTTTTTGTGATTCAAAAGCCATTTTCTTCATAATTTCATAAGGAATCTAATAATCTAATTATTATTACCAGAAAGACAACTCTACAAGCATTAAAAAAAATGAAATTTTAGAACTACATTTAAGTAACATGCAACATGCTTTAAAACAATAGTACGAAATTAAAAAAAAAATGTAAACCTTGCTCTGATACCAAGTTTGGAAAAAACTAAAAACTCAGAATAACAAATATTCTAAACTATCCCAAGATCATATTAATAATCACCCATTGCAATCACATTTTACTTAAACGAATTACAATGAAGTTCACAGCATAAATACCTTTACTCCTTAACTCTAAAGCAAAATTGTATCTTGAGAGAGATAACCACCGTATGTGTGTCTTTCCTTTCAATATATTTTTTAGAGAGAGTGAATAATACCTTCTAAAATGAATTTCTTCACTTATAAATGGGCGGCAGTTGCCATGCAGTTTTAGGCGAAAGCTGCCTTTGACAGTTTCCACTTGAAACGTCATTTGGGTGGGTCCCATCATGGGTGTCCCACCCATATCCAATATAAACAATAAACATTTTTCTTTTAAAACCCATAAAATATACACCATTTATATAGTTTTAAATTTCTCTTTGTACCCAAAATATTCTTAGAATACTCGAAATAATTTCTTTGCACTCCATTCCAAAATATTAGTTTTCATTGTGTTTGTTTGTTCACTCTTATATATTATTGGCAATGCCTACATCATTTGTTTTATTTATTGAAGGTAAAATGAGGGCAAAGGTTTATGTGAAAAGTAAAACTTTAGAAAATAATATATATACATATGGATAAAAATTGGCCTTCAACCAGGTCTTACAAACGTTCTATCATAATTCTGATGTAATAATTCATAATTAGTCAATTCGTAATTTGACAGACATGATCCATTTGTGATCTGATCAATTACGAATTACTACATCAGAGTTTTGAAAGAAAGTTTCTGAGATTGAGTTATAAGTGTAATATATATATATATATATATATATATATATATATATATATATATATATATATATATATATATATATATATATATATATATATATATATATATATATATATATTAGCTACAATATGGAGTGGTAGTAGACAAAGGGACGAGAGCTACAAATAATATTCACTCAATGAGTTAACAATACATTCGAATAAAAGAACATGTTAAAAGTTTGGAAAATGATAGAGTTATCGAAAGTTACACACTAAATTTATGTATCGAATGACATGATAAAATTTTGATTGTTAATTAATATTAACTTATAATAAATCAACGATTAGAATTTTATCATGTTATTCAATGTATAAATTTGATACACACCCTTTAATACCTGTCCCATTACTCTAAAAGTTTTTATAAGCTGCTAACGGTACAATTTTCGAATTTGTTTAAATGGGATGACCCTTTGACCAAGAGGAGGAGCAGCAGGCGCCTTTGAATTATGAATACACGTGCCAATCAAATGGTTAGTCTCAATCATGAAATTAAATTAATATTTTTGGAGCAAGTGGTTCCACGTAAAAGCCTTATTTATTGCTGAATAACTGAAATCGCATGTGCTCTAATTAAGCTCACTACGATCTACTTTTACAATTTACTAAAGATTGGAAGATACGCTATCACTAAAATTATTAAATTGTAATAATAATCATGTATGCGTTTGGTTTAATATTTTTATCCCTGTTCTGGATCCTATTTTTCAAATAGCGTTTGGTACAATATTCTCAAAATATTACCCTATTTTTTTTAATTACATTTTAACCCTATAAGGTTATTAATTTCACTAAATACCCCCTGAAAAAAAGTTTAAAAATTAACAAAAACACCCCCATCAACCCTTCATCAAGTCGATTCCCAACCACCGTCGGTGATAGCGGAACAGATCAACGGCCAAACTTCCACCGCAAATGGCCTTAAGTTTAGGCCAGTTTCCTTTTCCGCCAGATTCCACCATGGCGGATCCGGCCTAAAGGCAGATCCGCCGCTCGACAAGAAAGAAATGGCCGCCGCTGATGGCCAACGACGGCCTAAATCTTGGCCGCGTTGACCGAAAACGACGGCCACATCTTTGGCAGTGGCGACTTGAAGATTGGCCATCTGGCGTGACGGCATATCTTGGCATGACGGCCAAAGATGGCCGCCGCTTGGCCTTTTCCTACTGACGGCTAAAACAAACAGATCTCGGCCTTTTCCTGGATCCACCATGGATCTAGCCGGAAAAGGCCATAACGGCGTGTTACGGCACGATCCGATAAGTCTGCCGTAACGAAATTTTGTTCGGCCGCATTCCTGGCGGTGGCTGGAGCATCGCAGATGGTGGGGGTGTTTTTGTCATTTTACATGTTAGGGTCTTTATTTAAATTAGTAAACCTAAGGGCTTTTTTATAAATTTTTAAAATTTACCTCGTAATACTCCCATATCCAATAACCCAATACAATCCCTAAAATCCTATCCAAAATACTAAACCAAACGCACCCCATAATTTTTCAAAGACGGCGGCTACCACTAGTGGACTGGACTATAGTGGCCACATTTGCTTTATTCTTATAAGGGTGATGTTACAGTTATCAGAAGCGTTCCATTAAATTTATACATCAAATAACATAACATAATTTTAATCATAGATTAATATTGGATTATAATTAATAGATGATCAGGATTACGTTACGTTATTCGATATATTATTTTATGTGTCTTTATTATTTTTCTTGTTATAATTATATAGTAAAATTTTTCTACAGTGATACTCTATATAAGAATAAACTATATATAATCATAAAAAAAAATATTCATAACTTATGATAGTTATAAATAAGAATAAACTCTACATTATAATAAGTTATAATTTTTCTAATCCATGTCTTAAGAAAAATTGTCTCCACATAATAATAATTATGTGTATATTACAAAAACAAATTTATTATTTGTTACATTAAATGTTTAAGATGAAATAAAATATTTATTTAAAATTGTTTGGGGGAATGATTTATGTTTTAGAGTTGTTACCACATCTTTTAACTTGCGAGTACATTACTCGCTAGCATGGACATGTTCTTGTTGAAACCAAAATATTTATAGCTTCTCAGGCATGTTTAGAGCTTCTTGACACGAAACTTTTTGTATTTCTGTACTATCATCCTCATGAGTATTTTCTTTATTTTCTTGTGTAATTATAACAATGATTTCTTCTTCAGTTAAAGTATACATGACTTATTGCTCATTTGAATTATTAAAGAAGACATTAATATCAATTCGATTAGTGTAGTGAAGATGTTAAATCTGATTACTCAAGTCTATAATGACTCTTTGATTCTTCTTATCCACTTTATTTATAACTTGCAATTCATCGACATCAGGGGTCCTAATTTTGTAATGCTTAAAACAATTAGCAATTATCTATGACTTCACATCAGTTTAACCATGTAAAATTGTATTTACAATTCTATCAATGATACTTATCTAGGGTGCAAACGAACCGAACAGTTCGCGAACGTTCGTTGTTCGTTCGACATCGTTCCGATAATGTTCGCGAACATTTGTTCGCGAACGTACTTGATAATTGTTCGATAATATGTTCGCATGAGCTCGATGTTCGATGTTACATCGACTTAACAGGGGTTGTTCGCTTCGATTATGTTCGCGAACACTATACGCTCGACTAATTCATCCTATTCTTCGCGAACAATCGCTTCGATTGTTCGTTCGTTTATGTTCGAAAAACATGTTATGCATTATTATAATTACAAAAAAAATTTCCATTTTTATATTATGTTTGATTGAGTTTGGATGAATTTTTTTTTAATAGTAATCAATAATAAAATATTATGATACTTTTGTTTTTTTATATATATAATATGTTTGGATTTTTTTTTTCCAAATGTCATCAATAATTAAATATATAAGTATATAGCATTTTAATTAAAAAGTAATAAATTACTATGATACATAGCATGACAAATTTAATAACATAATAAATTGTATAATCAAGTGATAAATAATATAGTAAATCCAATAACATAATAGCTTCATATTTTTCTAAATGTAATCAATAATTAAATATTATAAGATAACATTTCAATTAATAAATAATAAATATAGTATGGTAAATTGATAAACATAACATATTGTATAATCAAGTGATGTATATCATACCAAATTTAATAATATAATAGTTTAATTAAACCTAAATTAATCACACATTTGTATTGATCACATATTACAATAAACTCTCATATCACTATGAATTTATAGGTGTTGGTACAAAATAAATATGTAGACAGTAATGATAATATATATATATATATATAATTAATCACACATATGTATTGATCATATATTACAATAGATTTTCATTTTACTCTAAATTTATGGGTATTGATACAAAATATATATGTAAACATTTAAAATATTTATGATAATTTATGTAATGATAATAAATATATGATAACCTATAATTTTGGTAATTTCATAACATATTTAACCTATGATTAATATATGTATGATAATAATTTTGTATATACACAATTACACATTATATATAACAAATTAATCACACATATGTATTGATCATATATTATAATAGGTCATCATTTCACTATGAATTTATGGGTGTTGATATATATATGTGTGATTATATATATATATGTATATATATATATATATATATATATATATATATATATATATATATATATATATATATATAATCACACGTATGTATTGATCATATATTACAATAGACTTTCATTCCACTATAAATTTATGGGTGTTGATACAAAATATATATGTAAACATTTAAAATATTTAGGATAATTTATGTAATGATAATAAATATATGATAACCTATAATTTTGGTAATTACATAACATATTTAACCTATGATTAATATATGTATGATAATAATTTTGTATATACACAATTACACATTATATACAACAAATTAATCACACATATGTATTGATCATATATTATAATAGGTCATCATTTCACTATAAATTTATGGGTGTTGATACAATATATATATATATATAACAAATTAATTACACATATGTATTGATCATATATTACATAGACTTTCATTCCACTATAAATTTATGGGTGTTGATACAAAATATATATGTAAACATTTAAAATATTTAGGTATTTACAAATTATCGAACGAGTTAGTCGAACATGTATTTACAAATTATCGAACGAATTATCGAACGAGTTAGTCGAACAAGTATTTACAAATTATCGAACGAACAAGTTAGTCAACGAAGTTAGTCGAACGAGTTAGTACAGCTAGTTAGTACGCAGTTAGTCGAATGAACACGCGAGTTCGAACGAACACGAACGAGCTTTTTGTTAATCGAAGCGAACACGAACACATACATTCTGTGTTCGCACGAACACGAACACGAACAATCGAACATGCTTATCGAACAATTTTCGAACAGGGCCCGTCGTTCATGTTCGGTTCGATTGCAGGCCTATACTTATCCTTGCTTGTTCTAAAACACGATATTATATTCATTTAAAAAGTAGGCAATTGAAGCGCTGAATTGAAATTATAATACTATTAAAATATGAATTGAAATCCTAATACTATACTATTAAAACATGAATTATAAAATAAAAAATTTTTGTAACTACATATCTATTAAATTATAACCTTCTTATAGTAATAAAATTAATTAATCCCACCAATATGACTATAGAGAGGTTTTACTGTATATTAATATTTATATGTTACTCAAACTCGAACCACGTCAAATAAATTACAAAGAGGGTAAGATTATAAATTAATATGAAGATTCAAATTTCCAATCTTATGTTAAGATTTCTAATATCATTAAAATTATAATATATTGGTGTTTCAAATCAAAGCTTCCATGGTTAACATTTTAAAATATCTTTTAATTATTAGGGTGTAAGTGTTATATTTTAAAATTTATTGATCTCTTTTTCTTTCACTAAACCTTAGGGGTCTCCATGGAAAACCTCTTGATAAAATAATACTTACCAAATTTCAAAACATTTCTATAGATAATGCTCCAATAGCATCTCACTCTCACTCACGCGAAAAGACGAAGACTTATTACCTTTTTAGAGTACGTTTGGTTCAGGGAATATTGGATTACTGAAATCTTATATAATTTTAAAGATTATTGGAAATCTTTAGGAAAATGTGTCTGGTTAGTTGGTGGTTATGTTATATTAATATGTTTGGTTAGGGGAATAAATTGGTAGGTATATTATTTAAATGACTAAATTGCCCTCTTTTTAAATATTAATATAATATTATT
This sequence comes from Pistacia integerrima, assembly GCA_026225825.1. NCBI lineage: Eukaryota > Viridiplantae > Streptophyta > Magnoliopsida > Sapindales > Anacardiaceae > Pistacia > Pistacia integerrima. The sequence goes on from CM047746.1 coordinate 15,675,123, forward strand.
TTTATTATTAATTTTTGAATAATTTCTTTTAACCCCCAGTGTTTTAGATTTAGCTAAAACACCCTGCTTATATAAACATTTAATTTATGACAAAATCACCCCCACCCCCTACCGCCATTGCAAACCACCGTCGAAAGTCTCCGAAAGTCACCGTGAATAGCTCACTGTGACCACGAGGCTCTGATATGGCAGTTTCTGGCAATATTGATGGCCGAAAATGACCATATTAACAGCCAGATCCTTGGTCATTATCGGCTAGATCTGGGTGAGATCTGGTCGTTAACAGCTAGGTCCCATGGATGGCCAGATCTCGCCCAGATCTCGCCGCTAATGGCCAGAACTATTATAGCCATTAGCAGCCACATCTAACCTGATATGACCGTTTTCAGCCATCAATATGGTCGAAAACAGCCATATCGAAGCTTCCCGGAGCCACTCAGTGAATCTCGATCATTTTTAGGGACTTCGACAGCGGTTCGTGGTGGTTGACCCGCTGTTGGAGGTGGTGGCTGGGTGACGGTGTTGGTCTGTAATTTGTTTTAAATATAAGGGTATTTTTATCAAAAAACTTAATTAAATAAGGGTAAAACTGAAATGGTATATTAATATAAATTTATTTTAAAATAGAAGCATTATTGTCCAAAATTTTTATTCATAAGACATAGAATTGTAACAAAAATAAGATTACCAATATAATCTTATAATATCTAAAAAAATAGATTATCTCAACATTATCAACAATAACAACTATTAATAATATAAAATTATTAAAATCTTATATTATTTAAAAACAAAAAATAGTAATCAAATAAATAAGATGACATAACCCGGTTAATCTTCCATTACCTCCCGACCAAACGCCCGTTATAGTTATCTCTCTCCTTTCCATTTCTACTATCCTCTCCTTACTTCACTTCCCAATGTAAGTTCACTTAACATTTGTAATGTATTTCCTCTTTCTTCTGGTATTACTTTTTTTTTCCTTTTTCACTTGTTTTCGAGTTTAACTATTTTCCCTTTTTCTGATTGTGTTTGAACTTTGAATCTTTAGATTACGAAAAGGATCGAGTTTTGAGCCCAAAGATGGGGAAATCTTCAATACCCTTGTTGGGGTTTATGCTGTTATGCTGTTCGGCATTTGTTACGGAAGCCACATACTTGAAATACAAGGACCCCAAACAGCCATTGGGTGCTAGGATCAGAGACTTGATGAGCAGAATGACTCTTGCTGAAAAAATAGGTCAAATGGTACAGATCGAGCGCAGTGTTGCAACTGCAGATGTCATGAAAAAGTACTACATTGGTATGAAATCTATCATCTTTTCAATAATCTTTAGCAATGAATTTGTGTTCAATGGATAATGTAAATGGGATTTTGTGCAGGGAGTGTGTTGAGTGGTGGAGGGAGTGTTCCAGCTGAAAAAGCTTCTGCCGAAACTTGGGTGAAGATGGTGAATTATTTACAGAAAGGGTCTCTTTCAACTCGTCTTGGGATCCCCATGATTTACGGTATTGATGCTGTTCATGGTCACAATAATGTCTACAATGCCACCATTTTCCCTCACAATGTTGGACTTGGAGTCACAAGGCAAGTCTATTTTACTTTAAGTTAATCATTGAGTTTAAATTATAAATTTCTTTGAATGTTTTAAGAGACAAGAAAAATCTGCTTGTTAAATACCCTCAATGGCACTAAATGACAAATGAAATTCAGAGAAATGGCCCTAAAAGTTCTTACATGTCAATCAGGGACCCTCAACTTATCAAGAAGATTGGGGATGCAACTGCTCTTGAAGTTAGAGCTACAGGAATCCCTTATGCTTTTGCTCCCTGTATCGCGGTAACTAAAAATTATGATGAGCTCTAATGTCAGATATTGCATACTTTTATTCTTGTGTGCTATTAACCCTTTCTGCTTTCACAGGTTTGCAGAGATCCGAGATGGGGTCGTTGCTATGAAAGCTATAGTGAGGATCATAAAATTGTTCAAGCCATGACAGAAATTATACCTGGTTTACAAGGAGACCTGCCTGCAAATTCTAAAATGGGTGTTCCCTTTGTTGCTGGAAAGTAAGTTCCTTTTTCGGAAATAGATATTTCTCTATTTTTTACTTTGGTCAAATTGTTTCTTAGGATAAAACTTATCTTTTTGACTTGCACATTTCTTGCTGTGAACCAATTCTTTTTTGGTACTACTTCATTTTAATTGGGTTTGAGCTCCGATTTCATAGTTATGCTTCTACATAAGCTTTATACAGATGAGAAGATAAACTTTCTTTTGGGCCTCTTTAGGTTATGTCACTCAAGTAGCAGGTTTTCATGGTGGGCCATTTTTGTCTTTCAAATATAAACATGTGAATAGCTTGGTCCTCAAGCCCCTTCCTATTTTCAAACTTCATCAGTTAAAAAATAGCACATTATTTAACTGAAGTTTGGACTGCATCAGCATCATAATACCTCTTAGTTTAAGATGATGTAGATATATAACTACTTTTGGTTATTTATGGGCAGTCTGATATGGTAGACATTAATGCATTACCCAGCGGGCCATGTTGTCCTCTAGATAAAAAGCAGAAATTGAAGGATAATAGCAAGTTCCCTAACTTTGTCACTCATAAAAGCTTTATAGTACAGCAACTTCTGAATGTCAGCCTAAAATATCTTAACTCCGTTATCAGATTCAACTGAATGATCAAACATCAATGGTTATCTAAGAAGATTGTTTGCTCTTCCACATATATCTTTTGAGAAAATATGCCAGTGTCATCAATCATGATCAGTCCATCATGTGTGATGGGAGTCCCAGACTCCCAGTAATTAGCTGGTCAAACGTGATGAATCTATTATGCAGATCTACACCACCTAAACATGGTCATGTTGTCGTAGGTTACAATATAATATATTAAATCTTGAATTCATTCTATAGTGGGTGTCCCTAATAAAATGATTTTAGCTATCTGATTTTAATCATTATGCATGGAAGACAACATCAAATTTGTTCTCCTTTGCAAGATCAATAGTTTGTTAAATATTCTCATTAGCTGGTTTACCTTTGACCTCTACCAACCAATAATATACACTCTGTCCTATTATGATGAAACATACATTGGTATCACTTACCAGATCAATGTTATACCAAGTAAAAAATGGATTGTTATACTTTTCTTTTATCGTCAATCTTTAAGATGTAGTGAAGATATGCAAGTTGCTTCTGAAGGAGACAGCTTATGTCAAGTTGGAGAATTTGAATAATTACTTCTGATATTCTTGTTTTATTTTTATATGGATAAATTGGCTTGAATGTACACAAGAAAACTTTTCTTGGCCGGATAATTCTTCCTTTTGTGCGGAATATCTATACATATTAGGAGGCTGTATCTGATTAAATTCTAAAATTATGCTGTAAATCAAGTTTATGTAGTATTACATGGAGGACCTTAACAAATTTTCCCAATTAATTGATTACTTTGGTTAGGAAAAAGGTTGCAGCCTGTGCCAAGCACTATGTGGGAGATGGTGGCACGACCAAGGGCATCAATGAGAACAACACTGTGATTGATTATCATGGATTACTTAGCATCCACATGCCTGCATATTATAATTCTATCAGCAAGGGTGTTGCAACAGTTATGATTTCCTACTCAAGCTGGAATGGAAAGAAGATGCATGCCAATCATGAACTTGTCACTGGATTCCTTAAGAACAAGCTCAAGTTCAGGGTAATGGAAATTATTTGAATTTTCTAATATGTTTCTCAAGTTTTCCATGTGAAATGAAACAATGGAGGTGCTAGGCTTAATGTGTCTTCTGGATATATTTCAGGGTTTCGTCATATCAGATTGGCAGGGTATTGACAGGATTACTTCTCCGCCCCATGCTAATTATTCATATTCTGTTCAAGCTGGAGTTAGTGCTGGAATTGACATGGTTAGTGGAAAGGAAGTCCTCAAAATGTACTCGATCAATTGACTACTGTTTAGTCTATTGCTTCCTCTAAGCTGATGCATATGAGATGTTTATTTCTGAATTATTATTTTCCTTATTTTCTAATGAGTCCCTGTCTTGCAGATCATGGTACCCTATAACTTCACGGATTTCATTGATGATCTAACCTATCAGGTAAAGAAAAATATCATCCCCATGAGCAGAATTGATGATGCCGTTCAGAGAATTTTGAGAGTTAAATTTGTCATGGGACTCTTTGAGGATCCACTTGCAGATCTCAGTCTGGCCAATCAACTTGGGAGTCAGGTACATTATTGATGGCCATAATTCATCTACTTTTGTCGGATTCTGATAATATGCCTGAGCTAATCCAATAATGCGATTTGGACAGGAACATAGAGAATTAGCAAGGGAAGCTGTAAGGAAATCACTCGTGCTACTAAAGAATGGTGAATCTGCAGATAAGCCATTGCTTCCACTTCCCAAAAAGGCAAAAATGGTATTGGTTGCAGGAAGTCATGCTGACAACTTGGGCTATCAATGTGGTGGCTGGACAATTATATGGCAGGGTCTTGGTGGCAATAATCTCACAACTGGTATGTTTTAGAGTTGCCAGTTGCATAAGCTTATTATTTATAATATATCCTAGAGAAATAAACGATTAAAAAAATTTTAGTTTAGTGCTTCAATCTAAGATTTTTCAATAAATTTTATTCACTCATGATTGCTATAGACATGGACAATAGCTTAGTGGTGATAGATACGAAAGCATTATTTTGAACAATTGACTTGTAATGGAAAACAGAAAATAGTAGTTAAGAGCTAAAAATTAGCTTCTAATTCTGCTATTTGTTTCAGTTCAAGTGAAGTGAAAAACCAAAATCTATATATATAAAAAGATGATGAAGTTTCATAATTGATTAATGCACTGTCTTAATCCGGGGTGATACATCATTTGACAATTACTATCTGCATAAATAGGTACCACTGTCCTAAATGCGGTGAAAAATACTGTTGATTTGACTACCAAAGTTGTCTACAATGAGAATCCAGATGCAAAATTTCTCAAGTCCAACAAGTTCTCCTATGCTATTGTTGTCGTTGGTGAGCCCCCATATGCAGAAACATTTGGCGATAGCTTAAATCTGACCATATCTGAACCTGGTCCAAGCACTATCAGCAATGTGTGTGGAGCCGTCAAATGTGTTGTTGTTGTCATATCTGGCCGACCTGTCGTTATCCAGCCCTACCTAGCACAAATAGATGCAATCATGGCTGCTTGGCTTCCAGGAACTGAAGGCCAAGGTGTTGCTGATGTTCTATTTGGTGACTACGGATTCACCGGCAAGCTTGCACGTACATGGTTTAAGACAGTTGATCAACTTCCGATGAATGTTGGAGATGCACATTATGATCCTCTATTTCCATTTGGGTTTGGTTTGACAACCAAACCTACCAAGGGTAACTAGAATCTACTCTGCAATAAGGAGTTATTATTTTCTTGTTCTTCTGCTCTTCCTTGTCAAAACTTTAGAGGGTAATGAGATGTATGATTCTTGAGAATTTGTGTGATTTAGACAGTTTAGGTTGGTTATAAGACAGCTGACCACCTGCTGAAATGATTGAAAAATCTCCTAAAAATCGGCAAAGTACCACTCATTGTTTTTTGTGTTATTTCATTCATTCAAAGAAAAGTCGTTTATTATTTAATGATGTTGCTGCTTGAGGCTCTATAAATAGATCTCACCTCTGTATTTAGGAAAATTTACTTGATAAACCCATTTTAAAGGATCAAACTTTTAATTGACCTCTTGTAAGATTTATGGACAATATGGTTTAATTGAAAGAAATCATACTCTCCTTTCTCTCTCTCTCTCTCTCTCCTTCCTATCCACCTGAATCGCCGTCCATCATGGCTACCAGTTTTCTTCCATAGTCGATGGATGTCCTTGGTCGGAATGGTCCTCAATAGGGTCAATAGCTAGAAAGCTCCTTTGGGCGAGAGAACTTCGAGAATCTCTTTTTGTTTTGGGGGCTGTTTTGTTGGATGCGTAGTTGAAAATGTGTTTGGGTTTGGGTTGGGTTTGAGTTCGTTTTAGGTGTATTAAGTATGAATTGGGTGTAATTTGAGTTTGTATCGGGTGTAATTTGAGTTAGTGCTCTATCTTTTTGAAAAGGATGCTAAGTTTTCCTTGCGTTTGTTTCCCTATTTTTTCACTATTCTATCCTATTATCCTATTCAATCCTATCAAAATGTATATTTGTTTTAATATTCAAAATTCAATCATATTCTATTCAATTCAACTCAAAACATTAACAATTACTTTCTCAATAAAAGTTTTAAAATTAACAAAAACATCACCACCCACCTAAGCCACTATCACCGCTACTTGATTCCGTCAGTCCGGATCGCCGACACTGGTCGATGCCGTAACGATGCACGACCGACTAGATCTAGCCGATCATGCGTCGATGTGTCTGTTTTCTACTAGACCCACCATGGATCTAGCCAGATTGTCGGTTGACGACAATCAACTACTTGGTTGTCGTTGATGGCCAAACAACAGTCAGAGATCTGGACGTCAACAACGGCTAGATATCTTAGCTGTTGTTTGGTCGTACATCTGACAGTTTTCGGCCAAATCCACGATGGATCTGGACAAAAAAGGCCAGATCGGTGTATGACTGGCCAGATCCAACTGGTCGTGTGCCATTCCGGAAGACCACCGATTGTCGACAATATGTGGGTGGGTGGAGGTGTTTTTGTCAATTTATAAATTTTTATTGTGGGGGATGTTTAGTTAAACTAACAAACCTAGGGGGTTAAAAATAATCTAAATATTTTCAGAAAATGCTATTAAAAATGTACCAAAAACTTCTCAAATTCCTATCATATTTTCTAAAAATGCTATTCAGCATAGAATATTATTCTAAATAACTAATCAGACGGAGCTAAATTAAGAGATTAATTTGTTTTTCATTTGAGTTTGTCTTAAGAGTAATTAAGAGATTGATTTGAATTGTGTTGGGTTTAAGCAGGAGTTGTTTGTGTTCTATTCTAGGTTTGTGTCATGGATAAGGATGTCAATGGTGTGGGTTGGGTTGGATACTAAGAAGGACGGATTTGGGTTGGATACTAAGAAGGATGGATTTGGGTTTGATCCATTTATATAATAATAATAAATTAAATACAATATAATATATACAAACTATTAGGGGTGGGACAATTTGGTTAATAGAACCGGATTGGGTAAATCGAAAACCAAATCGGTTATTTAGTTTTGGCAAAAAGCTAAACTGAAATCAGACTGGTTTACGGTATAACCAAATTCAAACTGAACCGAATATTCGGTTCGGTTATCTGGTTAACTAGTTTTCAAACCGGATTTCCAATTCAACCCTAAATTCTACATTTTTTACATTTTAATCACCAAATTCTAGACCTGGCAAAACAGGTCCCTACCCACAGGTTGGCCTATACCTAGGGAAATAATATAGGGTACGGGTCCTTAAGATTGGACCCCTTTTTTTGGACCCGTACCTGGCTCGACCCGTTTTGTAAATGGGCAGTCTGGATACACTCGCGGGTACCCGCAGGCACCCGTTTGAAATTTAGAAAAAAATAAAATAAAATAAATGCCAAATCCATCCTGACATAATCACATTACACTTTTACCTTCTTCAGTCTCCACCTTACAAACTCAACTCCATCTTCTCCACTGTCACCGCTTCAGCACTTCTCCAGTCTCAGTCCAAACAGAAAACCATTCAATCATCAACCTTTCAAATTGCTCGCACGAAACAAACAGTAAGGAAGTCCACCGGAGGCAAGGTGCTACGTAAGCAGCTAGCCAAGAACTGCTTAGATATTAGCTTCAGCGACGGGAGGAGTGAAGAAGCCGCATCGTTTCAGGCCAGGAACTGTGGCTTTGAGAGAGATCAGGAAGTACTAGAAGAGCATAAGAGCTTTTGATTGGGGTCTGCAGGTTTTTGTTGTGCTGGATAAAGAGGACAGTAGTAGAAATTGCCTTTTTAGGTCCTTGTTAGGTTGCACAGATTTTTGTTGAGTAGGTTTTTGTAGGCAATGGAGTTGTCTAGCTGTGCATATGTTGGTTTATGCTGGCCGTTTATAAGGTCTATGTGCTGCTTTTTTTTTGCTGCAGTTTAAGGATCTTTTTCTTCTCCTTTTGATTGCTTAGTTGCTGGACTCTAGGGATGGTTTGATGAATGGATCTATTGATTTGGTTTGAAAAATGGATTTTTGGTAGGATTAGTTTGTGTTGCTTTATTTGAAAATGGGTTGTTTGCTTTGTATTGCTTTTTGTCAAAAAATTGGGTTGCTTTAATCATGTTGATTTGAATTCATTTAGATGTGAGAAATTTAGTTTTATTGAGTTTGGATTTACTTGATTCATACTTGGAAGATAAAAAGTGAACGAGAGAAACTCTTTGTTTTCAACCAAGAACGAAAAAGAGTGAATTTAATTGAATTTGGAGTAAATGATTATGGGGGTGTAACTGTAAAATATTAAAACTGCATAAACTGTGGGGGTGTAATTGCAAGAATTGGAAACTAGAATGAATAGTACGACACCCGCGGGTCCACCCGTACCCACATAGGGTTAGGTATGGGTCTAATATTTTGGGCCCGTTTAGATCGACCCGTTTTTGGGCCAGTACCCGTAAGACTCGTACCGGTTTAGACTCAACTCGTACTTGGCCCACCCGCTCATTTTGCCAGGTCTACCACCAAATTCAGAAATTTATTACATACTAGTAACAAACCTTCTCAAGATCTAAAGAATGATTTTAAAGGCCAAAGGGCAATGCAAATATCAGTAAAACTCAACTTTTAAATCAACTTAGAGCAAATGGAAACCAATGAGAAGATAAATGGAAACATGGACAGGCTATAGCAATCATCACTGAACTTTACTAAAGCCAACTACATACATGAACCCACTCCAGTTTCTTTTTGAAGAAAACGAAGATAAGATGTTTGATAAGTGACTTTTATCCACAGATGTGCACGACCATAATGACTATTTGTATAAAAATGAAAAGGAAGAATTGAAGAACTGAAGTGCAGTTTTAGTTGCAAACTCTTCGGGAGCACCAGCCACCAAGACCCACATTTTCAGCTTACCTCGCTGAATTGACAGTGGATCATTGGATGTTCGTGGAGGTGGTTTTGCTATCGTGGTGGTCACTAAGTTTTGTTGTCGTTCGCCGATCAAACAGGTTCACTGATGGGTTGGGTGAATGGGTGGTGGGTGGCTTTGGCCATGGAGACTCTAGATCTGGAGTTTAACTAAAATGCAATTTTTTTTTTTTTTTTTTTTTTTCTAAAGCTCATTTTCTTTGTACACCCAGGGTTTTCCAACTTAAAACCAGTTTTAAAAACCAGTTTTCAGTTAACTGGTTTGGGAATACCCTTAAATCAAAAATTGAACCAGTGTTTCGGTTTTCCAATTTTCACAAACCGAACCGGTTTGCAAAAAAATCAGATTTTCGGTTTAATTTTGGTTCGGTTTTCGGTTCGGATCGGTTTTCAGATAATTTCTCCCACCCTAACAAACTATTTCATAATATAAAAGAAAATATTTAATAATTAATAACCTAAACTACTTAATCTCCATGCGCTTAGCCTCTTTTGCTCTAGTCCACTCAGCCATTATCTATGTACATAAGGTAGGATTGTTGCTTTGATACCAATGAATTAAAGGATATTAAGGGGTGAGCAGTTCCAAGTACCTTGCGTTTTTTGGGGGAGCCGAAACCAAAATCTGCAGGTTTCTAGGAAAAGGAACCAAAACTTGAAATGCAGGTTTCGGTTCCTTACCTAGGTACCCTATAAAAAATCAGTTACCCTCCATATTAGTTTAAAAAATGACAAAAACACCTTAAATTTTACAAATACACCCTAGACAGAATAAGAAAACCTTAAAATTATAAATATATATATTTTACAAAGTATAGTTATGGAATTAATTTTTAGTAAACTTTATTATCCAAAAATACAAATATTATATAATATTATAATTACTAAAGTGAAAATAAAGTTAAATTAACATTAATTGTGAATTTGTGACAAAAGAATAAAATTAAATGTTAATATTAATATGATTTATGAATCTTTAATTAAATAATTAGTATGACTCTAACTTTAAGTTTGTTTAATGATTTCTTAATATATCGTGACTCATGAGGCATGAGTTATCATACTATAATGTATTAATTATTTAATTAAGTCATGTAATAATTTCGTAAATTACTAATATTTATAATGTAATGTTATAATTAATTATGTAATCATATTATAAATTTATAATATAATGTTATAATTAATTAAATTTCTAATCATTTAATTAAGTAATATACTAATTTAATAAATTACTAATGTTTATAATGTAATGTTATAATTAATTAGTTAATCATTTAACTATAATGTAATATTATAATTAATTAAGTAATCATACTATAAATCTATAATATAATGTTATAATTAATTAAATTTCTAATCGTTTAAGTAGGTAATGTATTAATCTAGCAAATTACTAATGTTTATAATATAATGTTATAATTAATTAAATTTCTAATCATTTAATTAAGTAATGTACTAATGTAGTAAATTACTGATATTTATAATATAATGTTATAGTTAATTAATAATTAGATAATCATTTAGCCAATAATGTACTAATGTTTATCAATTTATTATATATAATTAATTAATTACTAATTTACTATAGATATACTTAAAACTTGATAATTGAAGTAAATAACTAAATATTAGTTAATTAAATATATTATTTTATTCAAAAATAATTCTTTTAATAACATTAAAATACTTTTAAAGTTGGATCCTAATTCCAATTATAATTTATACACTTATTTAATCAAAACTTTAATATTATAATATATTAAAGTTTTTTATATGTAAAAATTTTAATATATTAATTTGATTAGGTTATTATAATATATTGAAGCTTTTTATATGGTGAAGTATATATGTATAATTAATTGTATATATATTTGATTAGATTGTTGTTATTGTTACACTATAATTTTTTATATAGCATTTCATACCATTTGGCCATTTTAAATTTTTTACATGTAAAATCCTACTTGGGTACCCGGACTCGGTTCCAAGATAGGTTCCATTTGGGGTATCTGGGCGGGTACCCACCAGGGTACTGTTAGGGCCAAAAATCGTCTTGGGCTTGACGGGGCCCAATAACGAAATAAACATGTCATGGCCCAAGGCTTCAACCCAATCCCGATTGGGCCCACGCTTAAAATCACCTTGCGACCTACCCACTCTATGAGTTGGGCTATCCTATAAGTTAAGCTAAACTGGGTTTCAGCCCATTAGCCTGCAACAGAGTATAAATAGGAAATCAGAATCTCATTCTATTTCCTCTTCTACTAAGATTTCAAATCTTATTCAAACTATTAAACTTGATCTGATAAGGTCAAGAAATCATATCTCTTTTATGATAGGGATTATCTCCCAAAAGAGGACTCAATGTCCTACTAGGATTCTAACCCCTTGGGTTCACTATAAAAACAGAGGTTTGCCCTCTCATTAAGCATGCAATCTCCCATAGTCAATCTACACTACTCAAAACCATCTATTTGCTCCTAAGTTCTTGCTCCCAAGAACCTGACGCCTTCGCCGTAGTCCTAGCCTCCGACAAGACTCCCTGGTAATTCTTCTTCTCCTTAATTCTTATTAAATCTCTTTCGCTTTCTTGACTTGAGCGTCGGAGTGCCTACGGCAAACACCACCTTGGTGTTTTCCAGAAGCTTCACGCTTGCCCTTTCATGTGTGCAGGTCTAATGGATTGTCAGTGACCTCAACCTCACGGGATCACACCCTATTTTCATGACGGTAGATTTTTTGCATCTACAGTTTGGCGCCCACCGTGGGGACCTGACAATTATCTGCCAACGACTACTTGCAACATGAGAGGAGGCACAAAACTCATTTGACTGACATCGTTAATCAGAAAGTTAAATCATGATAAGAAAGTTTTATTTACTTTTCTCCATTTTAAATTCATTGGAAGTATTTAGGAATCATTCACATATCATATTATATATCATATTATATTTGTTCAGTGTGAAGCATAATGTTTTGAAGCATTAAGACGCATCTCCCATGTTTATTATTTGTTCATGCACCGCTTTAAACATTGATCACGTTTTGGGACTTTATGTGCATCAATGCATGTTTAATTGCTTATTTGGAAGGTATATCATGTTTTAAGTATCCTTGTATGTCTTGGGCATGTTTTAGAATGTTTAAAACATCTTTCCATAACTGACTTTCGAGCCAAAATCCCAAAACCCTTGTGTAGCTTCATTCGACTTTGCAATATATTCTAAACCCATGGAGCCGAATGAAGGTATCGCATATCTTGAAACCCCCTTGCAGAAACGATTTTTGCTTCTTTCCAAACACAAGAAAAACAAAAAAAGAAATTCACAGCTAGTCCGTTTTCTTCATCAGAAGTGCACAAATCAACCCATATTTCACCAACACAACTTGTCACTTTTCGAAATTTCCTCCAAAATACAAATCCCAAGCACAAACAACAAACCAAGCAATTCCAAGCACTGGAAATCCTTCAAAAATTGCTCATCCCATCTTTTATAGAGACTGCCCAAAAAAAAAAAAAAAAATGTCAAAGAATGTCAAACTCGCCTTCAGCAAACCCGAAACCCATATTCCAGAGAAGCCCGCTCTTTCTTCCTTTGCAAATTACCAAAAATCGCCTCCTTCTTCTGTCAAACGAAGAAAATTCATGAAACCCATTCAGCCTCCTTCGAAACCTAATATCAAAACTCCCCAAGAATCGCTCGAAACACTTCAACACCTTTTGGAATTCAAAAAGAGTCAGAGAAAAAGCAAAAGAATAGGAACTTTACCAAGAAATCTCGGAGAAATGCATCTAGGAAATCTTCAGCCATAGGAATTCTCTCTCAAATTATTCTTTCTAAAGAAAAATAAAGGAGCCCTCTTTCAAAGCAAAAAGAAACAAAGGAAAGAGAATGGTTTTGAAAGTCAAAGTTGAAACACCTTTTTATGCCATTCAATGCACACCATTTCAAAAATGCCACATGTCAAAACTTTGGAGCTTTTCATTCCCATCTCTTGCGCAATTAATCCAGATTCCCTGTGTCATGCCCACATGCTTTGATACTCTTTGACAAAGAGGCCAAATGAATCAAAGCCTTATATGAAAATTGTTTTCCTTGCCCAAATTGAGACATTCAACAGCACCCCTTGGTCTTGCCTGGCCAAGTAGTCATTAAGTAACAGACTATACACCTCCCTTATGGTCACCACTCACTAGTCAATGTTAGCATCACCTGAAACTTGTTCGGCTCTTCCTCCATGAAGCACCTACTCAATTGAGCTCCTTTTGGCTTGGCCAAACAGTAAAAGTTCCTCTCAGCCCCATATGTCGAATGGTGTTTCAAACATTTTGGCAGTCATGCATCAATCACGCAAATTAGAACATTCCAGATTTTTCTCCATTAGGTTCCATAAGCCACACTCGACCTTGTTGCCTCCTTTCCATTCATATACCTTCACTTCTCCATTTGGCTCGGTCGACATAACCAAGCCAGACCGAGAGTAAAATGCCAGTATGGGGAGAGAATAAAGACGACATCCACTTGGTCTACTACGCACCAGCCACGTAGCGGGTTCTGAAATTGCTTGTTTCATCCCACACGGCTCAATCGATCACCTCGTCCATGTTGTCAAATGCTATACTCGGTTCAGCAAGCATGGGTGGCAACACTTGAAGGGGAAAGGTATGTGTCATTATCTCCTTTTAACTACCACTCTATTTAGTTAAATACTTCTTTATTCGGCCCATTACTTAAATACATGCAGCCTAGTTTTCCATTTAGCTCACTCTTCATTCAATCCATAACACGTGCACATCATGCATATTGACTCTCAATTTGGCTCTTTGCTTAAAACATGCATGCCATGCAAGTCACTGCTCCAACTTCAATCAAAAGGTTTCAACTACAAGTCGGTCACGCGGACTTGACCGCAAGCTCCATACAAGCTCTATTTGGCATACACCTTCAAATCGGCCGGCCCGATAAACGTACGGACACCTTCAAATCGGCCGGCCCGATAAACGTACGGACACCTTCAAATCGGCCTGCCCGATAAACGTACGGACACCTTCAAATCGGCTGCCTGATAAACGTACAGACACCTTCAAATTGGCGCCCAGCGTCGAACACCTTCAAATCGGCCTGCACGATAAGCGTCGGACGAGTACGATCGTGCACGCAGATAAGCGTCCCCGGACACCTTCAAATCGGCCATGCCGATAAACGTATTTAACACCTTCAAATCGGCTCGCCCGATAAAGCGTACGTACACCGGCCTTCGGATCGGCCTTGCCCGATCCTGATCCACAGGCCGATCGACCACCTCTCCGATCCACAGTTACACCTTCGGATCGACCCACCCTACTCGATCCACATTTCGACCGGATCGAGCCACTCCGATCCACGATTTACACCTTGGATCGACCTGCTCGATCCAGCATTTCACCTTCCGATTGGCCCCACCCGCCCGATCATAATACTACACATTCAGTTTGAAGGGTTCTTGCACCTCAAATCGACAAGTCATCGACCCAATCCACACAACGATCCATCCGACCTAACGAGCTGCTATCACTAATCCGCTCAGTCTGCACTCATTCGATTTAATCTACTCTCTAAGCTAAATACTCTTTAACTTAGAGAGTGGGGGGCTAACTATTAGGGCCAAAAATCGTCTTGGGCTTGACGGGGCCCAATAACGATATAAACATGTCATGGCCCAAGGCCTCAACCCAATCCCGATTGGACCCACGCTTAAAATCACCTTGCGACCTACCCACTTTATGAGTTGGGCTATCCTATAAGTTAAGCTAAACTGGGTTTTAGCCCATTAGCCTGCAACAGAGTATAAATAGGAAATCAGAATCTCATTCTATTTCCTCTTCTACTAAGATTTCAAATCTTATTCAAACTATTAAACTTGATCTGATAAGGTCAAGAAATCATATCTCTTTCATGATAGGGATTATCTCCCAAAATAGGACTTAATGTCCTACTAAGATTCCAACTCTTATTTAAACTATTAAACTTAATCTGATAAGGTTAAGAAATCATATCTCTTTTATGATAGGGATTATCTCCCAACAGAGGACTCAATGTCCTACTAGGATTCTAACCCCTTGGGTTCACTATAAAAACAGAGGTTTGCCCTCTCATTAAGCATGCAATCTCCCACAGTCAATCTACACTACTCAAAACTATCTATTTGCTCCTAAGTTCTTGCTCCCAAGAACCTGACGCCTCCGCCGTAGTCCTAGCCTCCGACAAGACTCTTGGTAATTCTTCTTCTCCTAAATTCTTATTAAATCTCAGCCTTGCTGACTTGAGGGTCGGAGTGCCTACGGCAAACACCACCTTGGTGTTTTCCGGAAGCTTCACGCTTGCCCTTTCATGTGTGCAGGTCTAATGAATTGTCAGTGACCTCAACCTTACGGGATCACACCCTATTTTCATGACGGTAGATTTTTTGCATCTATAGGTACCCGTTGCAAGTTCCCATCACAGGTTCCAGTTCTGGTTCCTACACATATAAGAACCGGAATCGGACCCGCACAATAACGGTTTCAAAAAATTGGAATCGAAAGTTGATTTTGGATAGGTTCCGATTCTGATTCTGGTTCTACCGGCTACCCATGCTCACCCCTAGACTCATATTATGAATACTATCATTGGAAAAAATGAACGTCTTACAGCCTTGGTGTCTCACAATAATAAGACGGAGTCATATGCGCATTGGAAAAGCGGGGTCCTATTTACCGTAATCATTCTGCAAAGTATATGAAGTTGGAGTTTCCTCGTTTGATGGGGGAAGATCCAAATGGGTTGATTTATCGTTGTGAGTGATTTTTCAACTATAGGATGACAATAAAGTAAATTTGGAAGCGAAAGCCATCAAGGTATGAACTTTCCAAGCCTAATGTCACTTGGAAAGGATTCATCAAAGATGTTGGATTGCTTTTTAGCCTCAAGTTGGTGAGCTCACCAAGTTGCAACAATCAAGTACAGTTCAACATTATCAAAATCAATTTGAAACAATTATGGTGAAAACTCGTGGCTTATTTGGGGATTTTTTTCGTAAGCTGTTTCATAAGTGGATTATAAGAAGAAGTCTGTAATAGTGTTCGGATTTTTGAACCTAGAACTTTGGCATAAGCCATGAATTTGGCTCAATTACAAGAAGCGTTAGTAAAATGGGTAAGACCTTAGAATTAGTCTATTTAAAAAACTAGTGGCATTGTAGAACCACCACCAAAGACCAAGTCTGACCATAAAGACGAGATGTCTTTGGTTCAACAAATCACGCCAATTGAGATAGACAGCTGAAGGGCTAATGGGTTATCTTCCGTTGTGATGAAAAATACTATCGGGTGTTTATCATTGAAGGGGAGGAGTTACAGGATGAGAATACCATGGTTGAAATAGAGAAATAAGAGTTCAATGCAGATCCTAGAGAGGGACCAATAATTTCATTACATGCTTTGGCGTGTTCAGCTTCATTCCAATGAATAATGACAGTGAATCAAGAAAGTTAAAGAAAGTGAGAGAAAAAGAAAGAAAATTTTGGGAAGAAACGTGTTTGTTATATTTCTTAGTAGAAAACAAGTGTACTGTACAGTCTTTATACACTTATTGTTACAATTGAAAGGTCAACTAAATGTAACAGAATACAAACAAAATAACAGTCGACTAAGTCAACTGATATTGGTCAACTTCAGTCAACATTTGCTTTGTTTCTTATATTAACATCCTGTCGTAAATCAAACTTCCTTGAAGTCCAGTCTTTTATTTCTTTCACATCCTAACATCCTCTTGTAAATCAAACTTCCATGATTGCTTTACTCAATCAAGTTAATTAATAGGAGGCTTTTCATAAGCTGAAAACGCAAGCCAGATAACTTCAAAACGTCATTCCACAAAGAGCTGAGAATTGCAATTGCATGATTATGGCAAAAAAAAAAAAAAAAAAAAAAAATCATTCTGCAAAGAGCTAATTTCTTCACAAATTCATTCTATCTGCTCAACTGCAATTCTGAGAACAACTACTGCATGATTCTGTACTGATTGCTCAACTACAATTCTAAGAACAACTACTGCATGATTCTGGCAAAATTCATTCTGACTGCTCAACTACAATTCTGAGAAAAACTACTGTATGATTCTGTACTAATTGCTCAACTACAATTCTGAGAACAACTACTACATGATTCTGGAAAAATTCATTCTGCAAAGGGCTAATTTCTTCACAAATTCATTCTGACTGCTCAACTACAATTCTGAGAACAACTACTGCATGATTCTATACTGATTGCTCAACTACAATTTCTTCACAACTGTAATTTCAGCTTCACATCTTCACATCTGCACTTTTATGCAACCTTTCAATTTCACAACTGCAACTTCAGCTAATCATCTTAAAAGAAGTAACTTCTGCTAACGTTAATCTCAACTAACACTATCAACTTCAGTTGTGCAGTTTCATCAACTAGAAAAAAAAAACTGCAACTTCACAAGTGCAAAACTGTAATTCCAGCTACTGTAATTTAACTTCACAGCAAAACTATAACTGCAACTTCTCATAAAAAAAAAAACTTGCTTTGTAGAACTTTGCATTGACTACTAAACAATCCAAACCATCAGGACTGCCATTGGATTGTAACAGCCTCAGTATTAGATGTTCAGCCAACTGAGTTGGAAAAAGGTGGAGCTTGTATGGTTAGTTTATGCCTTAAAGTTTCAAACCTGGAGGCTGTCAGAGCCTTTGCAAAGATATCTGCCTTTTGATGTTCAATGCGCACAAATTGGACTTTGAGATTGTGAGAAGTAACCTATTCTCTAACATAGTATGCATCAAATTCAATGTGTTTAGTTCTTCCATGAAACACAAGGTTAGAAGTGAGAGATCCAACACTTTGGTTATCACACCAAATAATTGGAATATCTGATAAGGCAAGGCCAAGTTCAGAAAATAAGCTACAAAACCATGCCAATTCAGTGGACCCTTGAGCAAGTGCTCTATACTCAGCTTCGGTGAAAGATAGAGCCACAACTTTCTACTTCCTAGAAGTCCATTGCAGTAGGTTAGTGCCAAGAAAAACGTAACAGCCACTTGTGGACCTCCTGTCCTCAATGCTACTAGCCCAATAAGTATCGGTATAACATTCTAGGTTGATTCTAGGACTTTTAGTAAAGAGAAGTCCATAGTTAGAGGTACCTTTAAGATACCTAAGCAATCTTTTACAAGCTTGTCAGTGATTCTGTGTAGGGGCTTGAGAAATTGACTTAGTTTGTTAACACAATAAGTAATGTTAGGCCTGGATAATGTCAAGTACTGAAGGGCTCCTATTGTACTTCTATATAGAGCTGCATTTTCATAAAGATCATTATCTTCTAAAGTTAACTTGGTGCCAATAGGCATTGGAGTAGTACATGGTTTGCAATCCTGCATATTAGTCTTTGTTAAGAGATCTTTGACATATTTTTCTTGATTCATATGAAGATAGGATGCTGCTCTAGTAACCTCAAAGCCGAGAAAATACTTGAGTGAGCCTAGAACCTTTAACGCAAACTGAGTATTCAGTTTATGTATTGTTTCATGAAGCAAATTGGTGTCATTTCCAGTAAGTAGAATGTCATCGACATACACTAGTACATACATAATGTTTTCCACTTTTTGATAGACAAAGAGACTTGGATCACTAATTGAGTGAACAAAAATCCCAGCTCAAGAAGGCTCTTTTGAGTTGATCAAACCAAGCTCTTGGGGCCTATTTTAGACCATAAAGGGCCTTGACTAATCTGCACACATGATGAGGAAGTTGAGGACTAACAAAACCTTCAGGTTGAGTCATGTATACCTTTTCAGTAAGTTCACCATTTAGGAAGGCATTGTTAATGTCAACTTGCTGAATTTCCCAGCCATTATTCTCTGCTAAACTCAAAATAACTCTGATTGTGGGTGACTTAACCACAGGACTAAATGTTTCTAGATAGTCAATTACTGGATTTTGTTGGAAACCTTTTGCCACAAGCCTTGCCTTGAACCTTTGAATGGATCCATCAAGATTATACTTTATTCAAAAAACCCATTTGCAGCCTACAGGATGCATATCAAAGGTAGCAGGAACTAATTCCCAAGTTTGATTAGTTAGCAAGGCATCAAATTCAAATTGCATGGCAGCCTTCTAGGCAAGGTGAGAGAGGGGTTCTATGATAGTAGTTAGTTATTTGTTATCAAAAGGAGAAGGTGAAACAAGGATAGTATTAAGTGCTCTGGTTTTGGAACTAGTAAGCATGGGATGAGTGTTCAATGCAAGAGGTGGAGGCTTGGTTAAATGCAGTTCAACAGTAAGAGGAATAGTGTCATAAGACTCATCTGATCCTATAGTTATAGGGGATAGAATAGCTGATGTGGATGAGGAAGAGTTAGGAGAAGGAGAGGGTAGACTAAGTGCAGTGGTTGGATTGGATTGTGAGGAGGCTGAAGTATGAGGTAAATTAGATTTAAGAGAACATGAAGGTGATAGAGGAGGTGAACTAGAAGATGCAATGTCTTGTGAGATTGACTGACCTAGTGTGGAAGGACAAGTAGACGAAAGTGGAGCTAAAACAAGATTGGAAGATATCCTGGAGACAGAAGCATGTATATGCCAAACTAAAGGAATAAAGGAACTAGAAAAAGGTTTAGTGTTTATGGAATTAGGTGCAGAATTTGAACCAGAAAAATTAGAAGTTTTAAATGGAAAATCAGGTTCATCAAATTGTACACTTTGACAAATATAAATTCGACCAGAGGTATCCAAGCACTTGTATCCCTTATGATGCAAACTACAGCCAATAAAGGTGCATTTGGTAGTGTGAAAGTTAAACTTGTGACTGCTATAAGGTCGAAGGAAATGGTAGACAACATACCCAAAAACTTTAATGAGGGAATAATTTGGAGGAGTTTTGAATGGAGCTTGGAAAAGTGATGCATTAGACAACACTGATATGGGTAGTCTATTGGTGAGGTAGGCAACTGTTTGAAAGGCAAACCACTAAAACTCAAGTGGCATGCTGGCTTGGGACTAGCAAAGTTAGGCCGTGTTCCACAATTTGTCTATGTTTTCTCTCAACTCAACTATTTTGTTGGTGAGTGTGAGAGCATGAATGTCTAAAGGTGATATCATGTTCTCGTAGGTAAGGTACTAGCTTCCTATACTCACCACCCCAATCGGTTTGAACACATTTTAAAGATGTGTTAAATTGCTTTTCAATTAGGACATGAAATTGTTTAAAAACACTAAAAGTTTCAGATTTAGCTTTCAAAGGGAAAAGCTCGGTGAATCTACTATGGTCATCAAGGAATTGGATGTAATACCTATAGCCTTCGGGAGATGTGACAGGGACAGGTCCCCAAAGGTCTGAGTATACTAACTCAAGTGGTTTAGATGCATGAGATGTGGATCTAGGATATGTGGATTCGTGTAACTTGTCAAATTGGCAAGCTAAACAGAATGTTATATCATTCTTAGCAGGGTGGGGTAAGTGTAAAGCATCAAGCACTTTTGCAAGAATGGTAGAATTGGGATGTCCTAATTGGTTGTGCTATAGCATGATATTAGTTGATTGAACATGAAATGATTGAAGAGGATTTATTTTATTGAGTATAGGTGCATCACTAGCACAAAATACAGTTTTGGATACAAGTGGTCTCGTGTATTGCATACAATTTTGATTAACAGAATCAACACAAGCAGATTTACATTTATTGAAAACATGTTTTGGCAACATTTGTGTAGGAAAAGGGGTGCTACAAGGCTTACTACATGACTTATTATTGAAAAAACTGGGCTGATTTTATGTTGAAGTTGAACAGAAGAATCAAAGGCTTCTGCAGAAGTAGGTAAGGAATAAACTGGAGCTTAAAGTTTGTATAATCCACCTTTAAGCATTCCTTTGAGAAAGGTTACTTTGGAGAGCTTGTCCTTAACCACACAAGAATCAATAAAAAACTCAACTGTGATAGGATTATCTCTAGTCAGTTTAGAAACACTAAGAAGATTTTTTGTAATGTGAGGGACACACAAGACATTCCTAAGGTGTAGAGTTCTAAATGGACAGTTTAAGTCAACATAATCAATATGAGAAATAGAAAGAAGCTCACCGTTGCCAACCTAGAGCTGTTCACTGCCTGCATAATTGGTGCTTCCTGTAAGTTGAGAAAAATCAGAGGTAACATGGTCTATAGCTCCAGAATCTATGTACCATGTAGCATCATGTACTGTAGAAGGTGTGGCAATGTAGTTTATGGCTACAGGATAAGAGTTGTGTAGCTAAGTTTGAGCCATCAGAGCCTGATTGTGTAGATGAGCAGCAACTGAGTTTGGCTGACTATCAACATGTAAAACTATGGATCCAAGTGTTTGGTGAAATGAGGGAGGTATTTGAGACATCACCGAGGATCCTGAGAGGGGATTATTCATATAGCGATGAGCCGCATGACTATCAGCTGTGTAGTAAGAACTTCCAGTTCCATAATTACCAATGCCAGAATTCCCAACTCGAGAGTTAAATGAGGGTTGTCTGGTGAAACTAAGAGAGTGAAAGTTGTTTCTAACTGAGGTGTTATTTCCTGTAAAGTTTACATCAAATCGGTGGTAACAATTCAAGGCTAAATGGCCTGTTTTCCCGCATACTTGGCAAACAAATTTGCCTCTGCCACCCCCTCTACCTCTTCCTTTATTACCAAAACTACCTCCGTGAAACTGCTGATTGTAAAATTGATTTTGAGGCAAGGGATAATTGGACTGAGTTTGGTTAGATCCAAAGAAAGAAGAGCTAAAGTTGGGAACATTAAAGGTACTTGGATTATGAGTGGAGGTTTGTTGCATAGGTGGTGTGCTGTCGTAGGCAACCAAAATTAAAACCTAAAAACACATGTAGTAGTGTGAGTAAGGATCGTTCCCACGAAGACTGTCTAACCGAATTTTATGTTATGTGAACAAGGCTAGGGGGGTTGAGTAAAACAGAAACAATTTCAGAAAAAAAACAATTCAAATTAAATTATCGAAATCAATCAAAATAACGAACCTTGGTCTAAGTCAACATCCACCATCGGAATCTTACAACTGATCATCGATGGAAGTATAAATCAATTGTTACTTTAAGTATTCACCTTTGGAACTATTTTCCTATCTCTCCTTAGTTGTAATTAATTAGGAAACAAACGATCTAATTAACCTTACTACTAAACAACCCTAGACAAGCGCTAAAGGTTTATTCTAGTAGCAGCCTTAAGGGCTAGAGAAATCGATGAAGCTGAACAACACAAACAGTATTTAATTTAGTTGAATGTTCTTCTTAAGATTTAATGATTCCTGACACATCAAATTCTTAAACCTTAATTACTCACAAGTTAGATGGATCAAACAATTACGGATTTGATATCTAACTTAGCAGTAGATTGCAACGAATAATACACTAGTAGGCCTCCTAGTAATTAAATGAAACAATCATGAAAATGGGCATAGAAGAACATCCAATACTCAAAACATAAATTGAACACTAAAAAAAAAATAGATTAGATCTCACAATTTTATTGATTCCGAGGCCTCCGTTCCCTTCGACCAAGATATGAAAGTTTTAGCCGCTCATGGCCATAATCAAAACTCGAAAAAAGAAAAATTCTAGAAGAGAGAAAGAGAGGCATGTGTCCTCCCCCAATCTGATCTCTCTCTCTCCTCTTAAAAATATCCAATTCAAGTATTTGAATTCTACTAAATCTCCTCAAAATATTCTAATATCCTAGAATAACATTTATCCTAATCTGATTCTGATTAATTGAAAATAAAATAAAGTCCTAAAATAAAATAGGAAAGTGGTGTGTCCAGCTGTAACTTGCGTGTAACAGGTCTTCAAATCGTCCAATAATAAACTGCCTATTTGAATTGCATGACAAGGTGGAATGTTGTAGAACATCAGCAGTGCAGGTGTGTCAACTTCAAGCCCGATTAAAACCTTGATTCAGCGAGTATCTCTTCAAACTCAAAACATGAAAGTTGTAGATCTCTTTCTTAGGGTTCCACAGCATTTTGAATCATCTCAATCGGAGCTCGGATGAGAGAGTTATGCCCAGATTACGAAGCAATGTCGAAACTTCTGAAATCACCTAATTAGTTCTGTTTTGCATTTAACGCCTCCATTTGCATCCTAAATCAAAATAGAATAATAATGAGTACATTTAGGCACCAAATAAGTATAAAAGACTAGACATTAAGGGGTGTAAATATGACATTTTGCATTCTCATCAATAGGCAATGACACAATTTGGCCAGATTGTGTTTTCTTGTTCTCATTATCAATTGAGAGAGCAGCAACATTAGCTAATCCTCCATGAAACTCATTGTGAACAACAAAATTCATTGTTGCATTTGCCCTTTCAAGCCTAAGCTCAAGTTTCTATAAAATTATATGTGCTTCTTGGATAGATATGGGATCAAGCGTGGACTCTAACCTAGTTGTGATATTCACAACAACTGCATCATATTCAGACTCTAGTCCATCTAGAATGTAATTAAGCAACTCTTCATCTGTTATCACTACTCCACTAGATGATAAATTTTCTGTAAAATCCTTCATCTTAAGGAAGTAATCATGCATGCTCATGTTCTTATTTCTTGTA
Organism: Pistacia integerrima; assembly: GCA_026225825.1. Lineage (NCBI taxonomy): Eukaryota > Viridiplantae > Streptophyta > Magnoliopsida > Sapindales > Anacardiaceae > Pistacia > Pistacia integerrima. Next base: position 15,698,872 of record CM047746.1, read on the forward strand.
TTTGGTAAAAGACTCTTAACATGTAATGTCTTAGCCCTAGATTCAGTAAGAAATTCTTTCTCTAATGTGAGCCATATATCAGTAGCAAATTGACACTTGGAAATAACAGCAAACATCGACTCTGATATGGATGAGAGTAGCCAACTAACTAGCCTTTTATTAGTCTTCTTCCAAAGTATATATTCAAGGTTAGATTTCTTGGTTACCTCTAAGCTTGAAGTGTCCGATTGTGCTTTAATGAACGAAGTTGGACATGGAATTAATCCAGTCAAGTGCTCTTCAAGATCGTGGGCTCCTACTCCGAATAATATCTGGGACTTCCAAAATCGATGATTGTCTCGATTTAACTTTGGTGAAATTATTGGAAGTGTGGACGAAGTCATTGAAGATGAATTGATGAGGTTAACAGTATCTGAAGAGATTTTGTTCAAATTGTTAAATGAGGAAGGAATTGAAGAGGAATCAGCCATTGGTGACGTTTGTCGATGGCCTTTGATACCAAATGAATAATGACAGTGAATCAAGAAAGTTAAAGAAAGTGAGAGAAAAAGAAAGAAAATTTTTGGGAAGAAACGTGTTTGTTATATTTCTTAGTAGAAAACAAGTGTACCGTACAGTCTTTATACACTTATTGTTACAACTGAAAGCTCAACTAAATGTAACAGAATACAACAAAATAACAGTCAACTAAGTCAACTGATATTGGTCAACTTCAGTCAACATTTGCTTTGTTTCTTATATTAACATCCTGCCCCAAATCAAACTTCCTTGAAGTCCAGTCTTTTATTTCTTTCACATCCTGACAATTCCAAACCATTGGGTCAAAGGGTTTATCAAACGCAAACAAGTGATGAACTCCGGAAGCACTCATAATTTCCTTGCTGCCAAGCGAATTGGTTGTTTAATTCAGCAAACAGCTCCTCTATCAGTAACGGTGGCAAATGGCACACGAGCATGTGTCAAAAAAGGCAATGGTATATGCAAGGCACTATTTTTGAAACAAATATGCGTATATTGCCGTCTGTTAGGCAGGTGTGATATGGTGCTTGGCGTCCAATGGCCCCATTGTATGGGATTTCAAAAAGTTGACAATGGAGTTCACGACCAACGAGAAAAGACATGGTGCATCATCATATTCGGTTAAACTAGTGGACACAACGAAAATGAAGCATCTCTTGTTACAAACACAACATGAGGCCGTTGCTCAAATATTTTCTGTTGTTTGGTATTGCTGCTCCAAAAAGGTACGTTGCCCAAAAGATTGCCCCATCAAAGACAACATGATCATAGAATCCCTCTAAAGTTTGATTGTCCAGGGATCAATCTTCATCCTTATAGGTACCCATACATACAAAAGAATGAAATTGAAAAAATTGTACGGGAAATGCTTGAGACAGGAATCGTTCGATGAGTGTGAGTTCATTTTTTTTCTCTAGTACTCTTTGGTAAAAAAGAAAGACGGTATGTGACGAATGTATGTTAATTATCGCGTTCTTGATAAGGAAACCATCAAAGATAGATTTCCTATACTTGTGATAGATCAACTACTAGACGAGTTTCATGGTGCTCGATTATTTTCCAAATTGGACTTACGATCTGGATACCATCAGATTAGAATGCATTATGATGATATTCACAAAATGATATTTCAAACTCATGAGGGCATTATGAATTTCTTGTCATACCTTTTAGACTGACAAATGTTCCATCCACTTTCCAAAGTTTGATGAATCAAGTATTTCGTCTCTATTTTCGTAAATTCACATTGGTATTTTTTGACGATATTTTGGTGTATAGCCAAACTTGAGAAGAACACATGGATCACTTGCAGATAGGTTTAACATCATTTCAACAACATTAATTGTTTGCTAAAAGGTCCAAATGTCTCTGTATAATTCTTTTATATTGTCGTTTCAGATGTCCAAACAATTGCATCGATTTTCAACAAATGGAGAGAGAGGCTTACTGATCTTGCCATAATTTTTTACAAATCTCCTGTAGGAACCAGTTAACTGCAAGAATCCACGAAGAGCCTTCAAGGTTGTGGGTTGTGGTCAATCTAACATGCTGATATTTTTGTTGCATCAGCAGTCACTCCTTCATAAGAGATTATATGACCAAGATACTCTAGCTTTGATTTTATATAAAGTCAATTTTAATATGACAATAAATGATATTAGTAATTAGAGATTAAACAATTTAATTACATACATTACTTTTTAGACTCACAAGTGAAAGAGATAACAAGAAATCAATTTGTATTAAGTAATTAAATAGAGCACTAAGGTTGTGGCGGCTAGGGGTGTTCAAAAAAATGCAAAAACCGAACCGAACCGCGAACCGAACCGAAAAACCGGTTAACCAAAAAAACAGTTCGGTTATGGTTCGAAAAATTCAAAAACCGAACCCCTTTTCTGGTTCAAGGCTTACGGCTTTGGAAAAAATTAGAACGTTAACCTTCCGAAAACCGGTTTTCTAAACCGGTTTTTCAAATATATATATATATATATATATATATATATATATATATATATATATATATATATATATATATATATAAATAAATAATAACCTAAACTAAAATAAATCCCTAATTCATTCAATCTAAAATCCCAACCCAAATTTTTTTTCTTAGTTTCCAATGTATTGTCTATATTTGCAATTTAATTTAGGACAAAAAAAAAAAAAAAAAAAGTTTTATCAAAAAAAATGGAAAAACCGGTTAACCGCTTTTTTTAAAACGGTTAATCGGTTTTTTGGTTAACCGAAAAACCGGTTTTCCCTAAAACCGGTTCGGTTTCGGTTCGGGAATTTTTCCGAACCGAAAATCCGGTTCGGTTAACCGCTTTTGAACACCCCTAGTGGCGGCTAGGATTTTCTTTTGTTTGATAAAAAATAAAAGTAAATAATATAACCTTTTATAAATAATACTGACAGGGTTTGGGATAGGATCTGTTTATATGAGAAACAGAGACCTCCAAGAACAAGAGATAGAAAGATTAATTAACAAAATTCTTTATTGATAACCATGATCTAGATTTAGGCTATTATATAGCTTTACACTTGACTTCAAATGACTCCCAAAAGGACTCTAATGCCTAATTCAAATATTCTATCATAATTATAAAAGGATAATAAGATAATCCTAATTCTATCCTAATACACAATTATAAAAGATAACTATAAAAGACTTAACATAATTATAAAAGATAATAATAAAAGACTTAACATAATTATCCTAATTCTAAAATAATCCTAACATAGCTTTCCCCTTCGGCTCAATCTTGTCCTCAAGATTGCAAGGTACGACACCATCAACAGCAGTTATCCTGGTTCATCCTCGTGCTCATCATCATCCTCCTCCACCAGCTAGAGAAAGAACTTGGCCTTGCCGCGATGCCCAGGTTGAAAGCACTCATCGCAATTATAGTACAAACCTTTGTTGCGTCTTTCTTGCATCTGTGCTGTTGTGAGTCGCTTAATAGGCAAGAAACCCGATTGGCTTGGAGTTGACATAAGGGCTTGCTGTGCTGAAGGAACATTAGGAGTTGATTTACTAGGATCGCAAGATAGGGGGTCGATAGATTGCAAGTATAGTGTAAATCCTGCAACTTGTCCTCCTGCAAGTAGGCAAGACTCATGGCGTGGTTGAGGGTGTGAGGCCAGAAGAACTGTACCTCCCTTCGGATTTTCGGTTTGAGCCTTGATACAAAGTAGCTTAGAAGGAATGTACTTGAAAGGCCAGAAACTTGATTAGAGAGTTCCTTAAATTCTGTTTGATAAGCGACTACAGAACCTGCTTTTGCCAACTGCCCTTGGTAATCCACAAATTCCAAAGGCCCAAAACGAACGTCTAAATCTTGTAAGCAAGAATGTCAAGAACGGATCTGCCTATTGGAATGCATCCAGCGATACCAGGAAAGAGTTAGCCCATCCATGTGGAAGGAAGAGATTGTCAATCGTTGCTCAGTAGGGGTACTATGGTAATCAAAGAATTGCTCGGCTTTAAACCTCCAACCACGCGGATCCGTGCCATCAAATTGAGGCACCTCCAATCGAAAAGGCTTAAAAGGTGGCATAGACCTAGAAGAACGCGAACTTGAGTCGGGCGGGGAAGTGCCATCGCCACTCGCATCACTATCCACCAGGGGCTCCTTTAGTCGTCATCCTTGTTCTAGCTTGACGTTAATGTTAGTCAGTTTTAGTGTCAAAAGACCCTATAAGGAGTCAAGCTTGGCCCCTTGAGCGTCCAGTTTGACCCCATGTTGAGAGACAAGTTCTTCTAGAGCCTTTAGGCGAGAAGGGTTAGCCATGGAAAGGGAACGAGAGCACCAATGATAGGGTTTGGGATAGGATCTGCTTATATGAGAAATAGAGACCTCCAAGAACAAGAGATAGAAATATTAATTGACAAAATTCTTTATTGATAACCATAATCTAGATTTAAGTTATTATATAGCCTTACACTTGACTTCAAATGACTCCCAAATGGACTCTAATGCCTAATTCAAATATTCTATCATAATTATAAAAGGATAATAAGATAATCCTAATTCTATCCTAATACACAATTATAAAAGATAACTATAAAAAACTTAACATAATTATAAAAGATAATAATAAAAGACTTAACATAATTATCTTAATTCTAAAATAATCCTAACAAATATTTATAATTTTAATGTTAAATATTATGTATAGTTATTTTTTCATAGTTATATATTTTGGAACTAATGGAACGATAGCAGTATGTAAATTTCTCGATGAATTCATTTTAAACATCTCTTGTCATTTGTGTTTTTGATTGATTCATTGATTCAACATTGCATTGCGGCTTCCATACAATCCCTTGCATAGATTTCATCAAAGAATCTACGTACTTCTCGTTGGTGTGAATCTTAACATCAACATATATAAAAACAGTTCACAATTTCTTCAAGTTTGCAGAAACTATGAAAAAAAAAAATTAAAAAGAAATAAATGCATATAATAGCTAACTTCAAAGTTTTGTACAATTGATCGATCCTTTACCATTCAAGTACCCGGAATCTTTAGTATTAAATTAGAACATTAAAGACTAAACAGTTACTTTAAATACTTTTAAAAGTATAATATAATTAGTTGACATTGTTATAATCTCAAACTACAGTAAAGAAAATCTATGCTTAGTTGTCTGTTTCCTCCTTTCTCCACTACCCTAGCGTTTTCTTCTATTGTTCTGTTACTTTATTCGCTAGTGTCATACGTAATTTTAAAATATTTTTAAAAAATTAACATATATTTTGTCGTTAATTTGCAATCCTAGATTAACAAAATTTGGTTATAATATTATATATTTTAGTATAACGATTATAGATGCATTTTTTGGTTAAAAAAAAAAAAAAAAAAAATCCAAGAAGAATTAAATGGGCACAATTAGAGATTTGACTCTGAGAAACTTCAATAAAAAAGTTCCAAGACTAATTAGGGCTGGTGAATTAGACTAGGGACGTAGCTGGAAACTCATTTTTAGGGGGTTAAGATGTTAATTAAACTTAATAATACAATTACAAATAAACTTATAATAAATAATATATTGGGTACAAATTATACAAAAATATGAGTATTTATTTATAATGCTCTTTATAATTAATATATTTATAATTGTGTTTGACGATATGAAATAAATTTATAATACTTTAACAAGTGTAAAACAAAATAAAAAAAAATTTACTAATGAACAAGTTATTAAGCCAACACTAATAACAACACCTCCAAATTAAACTATAACAAAAATTTTACTAATAAAATATTCAAAGATTTATCTAGCTTTTATAGTAAAATATTATAACTTTTATTATAATTTCACTTTTATGTTTCGACCCCTTAAAATAATGCATCAAAATACATATTTTTTATATTTATCCTTTTTTCTTAACTTCAATATTTTTGATATGACCCATTTATGGGTAGTCTAGATGGTTAGAACGAATTGAGGATATTGTGGGTAGACACACGATCTCAGGCTCGATTCTCCATTGAGTATCCACAATTTAAATAGGGGGTCGTGGTGGTGGATTGTAACTTAGCCCTTATATATATCTAGAAGTATTTAAACACAAACAATTGATAATAGTTTAATTTGACAAACAAATTTTAGAAATGATATTTATTTTATAAAATGTATGAAAAGATATACAAGTTTTCTTCATTTTGTTCTTTTTACAATTAAACAGTATATATAAAATTCATTATATAATTTATTAAATGTATTTATGAGATTTTTTTTTGTAAAAACTAAGAATTTAATTTGATATATTTGATGAATTTAAAAGTTAATTTCATATATATATATATATGATAATTTTGCAAAGTCAAGGAGGGTTAACCCTCTTTGACCCCCCTCCCTCCGTCCCTGAATTAGGCGATTTTTTTTTTTTTTTTAAAAAGAAATTTTTAAAAGATTGTAACATTGTTCACTAAAATGTAATTATATTAACCACTGTATATATTGTCCTACGATCAATGTTATATTATTATTTTTGTTTTTTTACATTTGATAGCTTAGAGGGAAATGAGTGCATTAAAGAAGCAAAGTGGATAATGTTCCTTAGGGACGAACAACATTCAAGGAATGACTATTCTATTTATAAGGAACAAACCATTCATTATGAAGGAATGATCATTCCTTATGAAAGAATGACAATTCCTTCACAAGGAACAACCATTCCTAATGAAGAAACGGTCGTTCATCCTTATGAAACGACCGTTCGTGTCTAGTCAAAGTTATTTAGTGCCTTAGGTGTAGTGGGAGCTGATGTGATAGTTGTCAACTCAACTACCACGTTAGGATTATAAGAGAAGGTTGTGATTGTAGACGTGATATTACTCAATTAATTATACCATTATTTTAGACCCATTTAAAATTTTCTGACATCAAAAGATTTATTCTACTTTAAATGGATTTTAGTCATACGGGCATAAACATAACATATAAAAAAACCATATCAGTAACATATGACATGACAATGGCAATTAAAAGTGGATTAAATTTTTGAAAAAAAAAAATGCTCTCTTTTTACTGTAGCACACGACTCATGCTAGCCAGAAGCGGCTTACGTTAGCATTGCCCAACCCATCGGTTTTTTTGGCCAATCTCGACCTCTAAAATCTCTTCTGAGACCATCATTGGACTCCTCTCGACCTCCTCTTCAAAACCTATACCCTCAATCTTCGTCATCTCTCACTTTCCAGCCACCTCCTCTTGCCTATTTGCAAAGTTGGGTTTCTTTCCCATCCTTTTCTGATCGCGAAGAGTCACCAACCCCAACTGAACACATCATTAGACTCATCGTTCATTGTAGTTTGCATTGGTTTATTTTTTGGTTGTTGCTAACTTTTCGCTCACTAGAAATTGGAGCTCAAAGTCGCGCCCACCATTTGCTCAAAGAAAGGCCTAGTCAGTCTATTGCCATGCTCGCGCCCTCGCACTTACGCCTAGCGCGCCTACAGCGGGCCACCCTACCCCTTCACCGTTTTCAACCCGAAAACCATCTCCACTCCACCTCTGACCACAAACACCTTCCTTAACTGTCAGCCAACGATCCCCCCTCATTTCCTACCATTCCTCTTGCCTAAAAAGCCCTAAAAATTAATGCCCCAAACTATCTGATAAAATGCCCCAACCAACCAAACCTCCACCCTCCACCTCTAATCACCCCCAAAGCCAAAACCGTTCGACTACCCCCCCTTGGGGAGGTCCTTCTCAACCCAACTCTTCATGGGTCAACAAGTTACGTGTGACTAATTCCAAGTCTACTTTCACACTTCCCCACAAGCTCCACAATGTGGAAGGAGACAATTCGAAAATCATGCTTCCGGATGATTTGGTTAAGACAAGCCTAGACCATTAGTCAAATTGCTTGGTGGAATTCTTCTTGGGATGCAAAATGTCGTTCCATGCTATCAAGTCCATCACTTTAGCGGATGGGCCATGAATGTTTGTGGGAAAACACACCCTCCAAAATTTGGTGGCCCGGAAGTCCCCGTCCGATTTCCAGATCACAAAGGTCTCGATTTGGATACGATTACACGTTTTTCCCTTTAGCATATGGTCGCATGAGGGCTTGGGATATGTTTCTAGCATCGTAGGTCGCCCGTTATCATGCAATAAATCGACATATGAGTTTACCCGACTTGATTACTGTTGTTGATTTTTGCAAGTGTACAAAATCATGCAAGTAATAAAGTGTAAGAATACGGATGTCGAACCCAAGGGAATTACTAATACCAAGTACCACACTAACCTATCTTATTGCTATTTGATTAATTAGATTTTCAGAATGATTCAATGAAAAATAAAACAACTTAGAAACAAAATAAAAACAGACTTTTATTAATACTTTGGTAGGAAATCAATATAACTAAACCTAGGGCATAGATTTCACACCAATTTAATCTTATGCATTGACAATTATCGTTGACCCAATTAAGTTTATTCTAAAGACCAAATTCCCTAATATTTCGCTAACTTTCTCTCGAACAATTAACAAATTAACTCCTAATTACTAACTCGAATTATCTCTAATCAGATTTAAGCAATTGGAGATCATTAAGTTCTATGGAATTTACCAGAGCCTCACAGATCGCGGTAACCTATCTCTAGCGTTCGCTCAATCTATGGTTTTATTACTTTAGACTAATTAGGTTTCATCTCTCGATCTCAACCTAACCCATAAAATCATTCAACTCTAGGGCCCTTAAGAATTGAAAGCTTTAAGCGCAATAATAAAACTTAAAACAAAACTTAATAAAAATTAGCAACAAATAATTCAATGCATATTCATAAAATTGGGCTACATCTTAGCCCTAGAAAATAAAATTAGTTCATACTTTCAATAATAAAAACCATTGTATTCATAAACATGAGTATAAGAAAGAGTAGAAAAACTTCTCTAATTGATGACTCAAAATTGCAGAAATTTCCAATCTCCAAAGAGCAGCTGAACTTCTCCCCCTTTCTCTCCTCCAAAAAATCAGCTAAAGACATCTATTTATACTCCTAGGGTTTTAGGGTTATGATTCCCACTATCCTAATCACTTTAGAACTTTTAAAACAGGAAATACACGTCATAAATTTAATCTAAAAAAACCCAGATTCGCAGTTGTGCCATGGCACTGTGCCTAGGCATTGTTGATTCTGCCCCAAAACGTGAAATCTTGACAAGATGATGGTTTTTGAGCATGATAACGTTCGAATCTTGCCAAGTGGTAAACATATGAATTGTAGCCCTTTGAATCATCTTTCCAAAGGTTCAAGAATCATCTCAATAAAAAATCTACAGCTCAAGTTATTGTCGAATTACTGTCGCATGTTCAAAACTGTAGCGTTTTCCAGGATTTTCACTTTAACTTCAAATCGCCCTAACTTCTTCATTTCAACTCCAAATCACGAACCATTTGATTCTTGTTGTCCCACATTCCATCATCGATATAACCTTCATCTGAATATCATCTTTAAGAACCTGAAAACACTCGAAACATACCTGTGATCCCATAAAAGACATTTATGAAATAATTAAGTTAAATTTCACAAATTAAACACTTTTTTCCACAAATAATCCAATTGAATCACTAACAAAATATGTATTTTCAAGCTTTTATCAATTGCGCCCAAGTTTGTGTGGAGATTGATGCATCCAAGCCTATTCTGCACCAATTTACGCTTGAGTATCATCGAAACTCAATGCGAGTTGAAATTGAGTATGAATGGAAACCGAAGTGTTGTCCTAAATGCTGCGAGTTTGGACACGTTTGCCACCCACCAAAGGAGGCACCAAAACCTCCTAAGGCACCTGAGGAGGCTCCACCGAGTGTTCCTCACCTGTCTCCTCTCACGGCCCTAAAGACCCCCCTCCCTTCGTCGGTGAGCACTAACTCCCCAAACACCCTTCGACCAAAAACTTCTTTGGCTTTTAATCCGGAGGAAGTCCTTCTAGGTGGCGCTCTAATTGTTGAAGATCATGAACCTTTGCCTTTCAATGCCCTTAAAAGGGGGCCGAGCGACCAGCCGAGCGATGATTCTTCTATGGATGGTCGGGAAGGGTCGCTAGCCATGGTGTTTGTTGCCCACTCCAACACGAACACTGAAGATGTTGAAGAGGACTTCCACCTTGACATGAAGTGGCCCATGCTCCAGTCCTAGCTCTCTAGACCTCCAAATCCGTCGGCATCCAAGGGTAAAAAGAGTAAGAAGAAAAGGTGGCGATCTTAGTCTCTTTCCTTTCTTTTGTTGAGCCTGTGTGCCCTTTTAGGCGTATGTGCCTTATATGAGCGTTGGGTTTGAGCCTGCGTGCTCTTTTTTTTATTTTTTTTATTTTTTTATTTTTATTTTTTTGTGTTTGTGCCTGTCTACTTTTGTTTTGAGCCTTTGTGCTCCTTCAGGCGACTGTGTCGTGTTTGAGCCTGTGTGCTCTTGTGTTTGGGCCTTTGTGCCTCTGTTGTCTTTGTTGTGTTCTATGGCCTTTAGGACGATCGTGTTACCTTGTAACCCTTTTCTTTTTGGATTAATATACTTACTTACCCCCAAAAAAAAAAAAAAAAAAAAAAAACATACGACATGACGTATCTAACTAAGTTATGAATTTGACTAAGTAATTTTAGTTAACGAATTACATTCTTTTTTTTCTTGAGTAACTTATAAGACGTCTGATCTCCAAGTCCAAATTATTAATACAATTTTCGCTAGGACATGACCCATTTGATAAAGTCTTATTGATAGTCTTAAGAGGTGTACCCATTTGTGTCTATATATATATATATATTTGTATTAAAGTAACACAATATTAACATAACGTAATAACGTATACACGACATAAATTAAATTTTTTATGGAACTTAATAAATGTTAGTAAACGATGCATTAACTGTACATGTTTACTAATTTGTATAAGAGCTTAGCATGAACATGCACATTACAAAACTAAATGCATAACACAACATGACCGATTCCAGTAATTTGTATAACAGCTTCAATATTTGAAGTCTACGTAATTTTGGTTTACTAATTAGGTTGTTATTATTTTCATAATAATAAATATTTGAATCTGATTCTCATGCTCAATAGTATTTTAGGTTTATCTTTATCTCATGGATCCAATAAGATTTGATTTTATCCTGTTTCTTAACTGTGCATGTTTTTCATATTTTGGATTAATTCTTAGTTTGTCCAGTGTAATATATTTTTATTATCTTTCTATTAAGAGTAAATCATTTGATATATAATATTAACTAAATTCTAGAGATATTCTGAAACAACTTTGCTTTCCTATAAACTTACATTAATACCCATCTCCTCTACTCTATAAATACCAACACTCACTTACGTTTACTCTCATGTTCTCCTGTGGTACGTTTTCATTTTTGTTCATTATATTACAATAATTTGTTTCTTTATTATATTTGTTAAACTTCTGCATTTGATTTCATTTTTTTCTCTATTTCTTTTGCAGAAACAAAGAATTATCGAACTAAAGATGCTGAGAAAAACACTCCCCGTACTGGGACTTCTCTTCTTATGCCACTTGATCTTCACAGTTGAAGCAAGAGCACATGCAAAATCAAAAGCAAAACACATGATATACAAAGATGAAACGCAGCCCATAAATGACAGAATAAGAGATCTCATGAACAAAATGACTCTTGCAGAAAAGATTGGTCAGATGGTGCAATTAGACCGCACTTCTGCCACTCGTGATATCATGAGGGACTATTCAATTGGCAGTTTACTAAGCGGCGGAGGAAGTGTGCCAATGCCTCAGGCCACAGCGGAGGAATGGATTAACATGGTTAATGACTTCCAGAACGGTTCACTCTCAAGCCGTCTTGGAATTCCTATGATTTATGGGATTGATGCTGTTCATGGTCACAACAATGTTTATAAGGCCACTGTATTTCCACACAACGTTGCCCTCGGTGCTACAAGGTAATTAGCGGATTCATTTTATTTTACTTAATAAGCTTTAATGGTGATTAATGAAATGGAACATTTAATTGACTTGACATTAAAATCTTATTTGATTTCGCTGTGACAGGTTGAACCGAAGTGCTTAAGTAACAGTAATAGTGTTAATTGAACAACTAATCAAAAGGAAAATAAATTTTGCAGCGTTATAAGAAAATATTCCTTTATAAATTTCGAGATTTAAAATACAAATGTTTAATATAATCCACTTCCTTATTCAGGGATCCTGACCTCGTTAAGAGGATTGGCGCAGCTACTGCTCTTGAAGTTAGAGCCACTGGGATCAATTATGTTTTTGCTCCCTGCATTGCGGTATGTATGCAAACATTCAATTTTGAAAATTCTCCATGAAAGTTCTGAATTTAATCTGAGCAAATGTTGAATCTTTTGATGTACGATAGGTTTGCCGAGATCCCAGATGGGGTAGGTGTTTCGAAAGCTACAGTGAGGATCCTAGTGTTGTTGAACAAATGACAGATATCATTCCTGGCTTGCAAGGAGATCTTCCTGCCGATTCACCAAAGGGTATTCCTTATGTTGCTGGCACGTAAGTTATCTTCAGAATTTAAGAATATGGTTTTAAAAAAATTAAAACCATTAAGTTATGTTGCATATTTTAATTATGTTTTTGACAATATGTATAAAAACACAGGAATAAGGTAGCTGCTTGTGCAAAACACTTTGTGGGTGACGGTGGAACGACAGGGGGCATAAATGAGAACAACACTGTAACTGACTGGAATGGATTGTTAAACATTCACATGAAAGGTTACATCCAGGCCGTCGCTAAGGGAGTTTCCACAATCATGGTTTCTTACTCAAGCTGGAATGGAGTCAAGATGCATGCCAACCGCGAACTCGTCACCGATTATCTCAAGAACACCCTCAACTTCAGTGTAATGCAGCCTTATTAGCATATAATTTAAAAAAAAAAAAAATCAATAAATTTGAATTATTATTAATAATGTTGCTTGTTTTGCAGGGTTTTGTAATCTCTGATTGGCAGGGAATTGACAGAATCACCGATCCTCCCCATGCAAACTTTACATACTCAGTTTTGTCAGGAGTCAATGCTGGCATTGACATGGTCAGTTTTTTCCTCAAGTTTTAGTTTAGATTTGATTTTTCCTGACATTTGAATATTTCAAATTTTTTTTTTTTCCAGTTCATGCTTCCCTTCAACCATTCTGAGTTCATAGATATTCTTACTGGTCTTATCAACAATAACTTTGTCCCCATGAGTCGCATTGATGATGCTGTGACCAGGATTTTGAGAGTCAAGTTCACTATGGGCCTATTTGAGAATCCTGTGGCCGATCAGAGCTTTGTACCTTATCTTGGAAGCCAAGTTAGTTTCTGAATATTACTGATAAAAAAACAAAAATTAATGTGTTGTTTCATGTTAATTTATAGAATCTTCTGTAAAATATATATATTAATAGGCTCATAGAGACTTGGCGAGGGAAGCTGTGAGGAAATCTCTAGTTCTGTTAAAGAACGGAGAGAATGCAGATGGTCCTCTGTTGCCTCTCCCCAAAAATGCACAGAAAATTTTAGTTGCCGGCACCCATGCTAATAATTTGGGCTATCAATGTGGTGGTTGGACTGTCACTTGGCAAGGACTCGGCGGCAATAACAACTCTGTCGGTATGTTCTTTATTCTGACAGAATAATATGATTACATTATCTTTGCTGATGGCAATTTGCTAAAAGGGTAATTTGACTCTTGATCTGAAAGCTTCAGTCAATCAAAATCTTTTAAAATATCTGAAAATTGTGATATAGAGGGTAATTTATTAATATCCCAATTCTAAATTTATTTAACTTTGTAAAACACAGGAACCACAATTCTGAATGGTATCACAGCAGCAGTTGACCTTGGAACTGAAGTGGTCTACAGTGAGGATCCTGATATGGATTATGTCAAGTCAGAAAACTTTTCCTACGCCATTGTCGTGGTGGGAGAGCTTCCCTATGCGGAGACACAAGGTGACAGTACGAACCTGACAATGGCAGAGCCAGGGCCTTACACACTGACAAAGGTGTGTGCTTCAGTTAGGTGTGTTGTTGTGGTGGTATCAGGGCGACCTGTAACAATTGAGCCCTGGATGCACCAAATAGACGCTCTTGTTGCAGCATGGCTGCCGGGCACTGAAGGTCAGGGCGTTGCTGATGTTCTGTTTGGAGATTATGGATTCACTGGGAAGCTCCCTCGTACATGGTTCCGGACTACGGATCAGCTTCCCATGAATGTTGGTGATCCTAAATATGATCCAATTTTCCCCTTTGGGTTTGGACTCACAACTGAGCCTGTTCACGCCAGTTAGAAATTTTATTTTGTTGGTGATTAGATTGGTCTTAAGGGAATTTAGAGTCTATCTTGTTTTTTTTTTTTGTTTTGTTTTCTTAAACTTTTTTATGTAATGTATTTTTCTAAGAATGAATGCAGGTAATATCAGAATTGTTCTCGGATAACATAACGACACTTGAAGTTCATGCATAATCACTTGCTAACAAATCAAAAAATCAACTGATAATATGAAGGTATAAAATTCTCCCATCACATAAATTCTGCTATCATAATAATAATGAAAGAACAATTTTTTTCAGAGCTGAAAACTGTTTAATAAGTTGGGATAAAAAGTTTTATTTCATGTAATTAATGCTTGTTATGTTTATATACTGTGCCCTCCTCATAAGCTCTTGGGAGATATATCGAGTTCAAAGGACTCCATACAAGAGAGAACACAAACACCTATCATCTATTGAATGACTGATCCCATTGCGTTTTCAGAAAAATCATTATAGATACAAAAACCAATTAGACTGAAAATGGAAAGGTTGGCCTGAAAATCAATTCTTTTGAGCTGAAAAATTCCATAATGATTATTTGATTGCTCGTGCCTATATATAATAAATATTTCTCTTCTTTTTACTCCTAATTTTTTTAATTTTTATCAAGATAAGACATTTCATAAACTTGTGATTCACAATTCTCTTGGGAATGAGGATGTCAAAAGTGAACTGAAACGATTAATGTATAGGACGACTTGATTTGTCCTTGGGGATTTAGGATTTCAGAAATTTCCACACAGAACAAAGACTTTAAATGATGCAATTCATTATCGTTCTTCATTGAATTTATCACGGCGCGAATGGTGTCGGTATAGTTTGTGAGATACGTCGCAGTCTCGGCATCGTTCTTTTGCACCGCCGCTTGGATCTATTGCAACACAAACTAGTTTTTTTTTTCTTTTTTTAAATAAATCAGCTGCGCCGTTCTGGCATTGGTTTTCATCCTGTATATAAGGACAGCCACTCTTGCGGTTGTGATCCTGTATATAAAGGCAAACTTTTGACGACAAGTAATGCGTTGGAAGTACGCGTTCTTCTAAAAAAATAAGACATTAAAATTTCAAAAAGCAACGCCTTTCACTCTCTGAGAATGCCTTCTGCTTCCGAACCACCAAAACACATCCATTACTTTCAATCTTCGCTTGAAATTTTCCATGAATTGGAATGGGCAT